>CM035147.1:90186079-90786079 GCA_020205605.1 Panax ginseng
ACAAAGAGAAACAGAGCAAATTAATAGAAAATTCTATCAGAGAAATTAAGTAGTAGTAGATGAGAGAGAAAATTGAATTTGTTTGGACAAAATTCCCAACTGCAGCATATTCATAGTTCACGGGTGGTTCAATTTTGTTGGTCCTTTTTGTTTTTTATACTACACAAAACTATCATTATCATCTTGTACCCCTCCAAAATCCAAATTACGCCACATATATTGTGCCCATGTTTGAATTAAACATCCCATAAAACCACAAAACTCCACTAGTTATTTTGGAGAGCAGATTCTCTATCCCTATTTTTCATGTTTTTTTGTGCCTCTCACTTAAATTTTAACACATAACATCTTATTTAACACTAATTAAATTTAAAATTAAATAAAAGGTTATGTGTCAAAATTTAAGTGAATGAACACAAAAGGACAGGGAAAATGAGGACAGAAAATCTGCTCTCGTCATTTTGCCATTCATAATTCCATATAAATAGTAGTATATATGTACAACTCTGTATGTTACTGAATTATATCAGTCTGTACGTACAATATTATGTACCCACTCTAGTATTTGATTCTTCTTGAATAAGTATTACTAATAATCATTTTGGAGATACGTGTAATAAGTGAAATTTTCGTATATGTATTAATAAATTTTACAATTATAAATAAACATAAATTTATCGCAATACATAACATGCATATCTTATATCAGACTCATGTAATTCTAAATATCTTTGATGAGCAATTTGTTTGTACTTGTAAACATAATTTTAAGGACAGAGAGTAATATACATGTGAATGCTTATTTATGAAAAGGATAAACAAATATATTACTACATCTCTAGTAATTTTAATTCTAAAGTGAAATTGATCTCAAAATTGTTAAAATATAGTACCCGTCCTATAGTTATAGGCTGATTTTTTTTGGCATATAATTTAAGAAAATCAATTTAAGTGACAATTTTAACAAAAATTTTCCACATATACCCCTTAATATGAAATTTATGAATAAATTAATTACTCCTTACTTATCACATTGAAACTCTCAACTTAATTGATCATTTTAATCTATATAAACTTTCAACCAATCACAAAATGTTTGTTATTCCAAATTAATTTATTGAGCCTAAAAAGTTGAATTCTTTTATTGAGAATACAACAACATTAAATGTGATGATAACAATAATGACATTGAATGTTGTTTTTTCAAAAAAAAATAATGGTTGAATATTTATTATAAGGGCATAAAAGTAAAACAATGAACCAACTAAATTTTATAAATAGTAAGTAGTCTATATATTGGGACATCCCAAAATAAAAAATCAGCCTATAATTATGAGACGGAGGGAGTAACACTTTTGTGGAAGTTTGAATAATATATCCATAGAATTGTGTGTTGATTTTTCATTTGGTTTGACATGGTGATTCCCCCCCCCTCCCCCCCCCACCCCAGAGTTATACTCACTTTGTTCTGAAAACCATGTCTATCAATATGACACACCCCCACCTGCAACTCCAACCTCAATTTTTCCTATAACATGTAATGCATCAACAGATGCTGACACACCCTCTTCCCCTAACCTCAGTACCCTTTTGCTGTATACAAGGCATCTACTAATGTTAATGTTGGTGATGACATTTCATCTCTCATTATTTAAAGTACATTTTGTGCACAAATTTTAAAAAAATAAACTTGAGGAAAAAAAGTAAAAAAAAAATTAACTTTATTTTTGATGACCACACAAATTATATAAAATGATAAAAAATTTATTTTTATATACTAGTGAATCCAACTAAATGATATATTTATTATTTATTTTATATATTTATTGTTATTGTTTTGAGAAGAAATAAAAATTATACCTTATACTATAATTTTTAGAACGTGCTAATATTTACAATAAATTTGAACAAATAAACTTTCACTAAAGTAAGAGTTAAAATCACAACCTCTTGTTACAAGTTGCAAGTTGCGGTGTCTTGACTAGTTGAACTCAATTTCATCTATACCAAAAGTAAGCGATAAAATGAATAAATAGTTCGGACTCGATTTGTACTCGCTAAATTAAAATTTTGATTGAACTCGATTCGAAATATAAATAATTTAAATATGAACAAATTTTAAAGTTCGATAAATTACTCGAATCTCCTCAAGTTATAATTTTCTATTGATACTCGAATTATATTCGTTCGAAAAGTTTAAACTGTTCGGACTTGATTCGAGATCGTGCTCGACTCGGTAACTAAATGAGTCTCAATCAAATCTTATTTTATAAATTTTGTAAACCAAATCTAAGCAACTCAATATTCGACTCGACTCGACTCGATTCATTTACATCCTTAACCAACAGTGTATAGTGAGTGGTACACAAGTTTATTTGTATAAATATAAATAAATACCAATTTACTCTTTTGACCCTTTTTAAGTTTTCCCTAGTCCCTTAAGATTAATTTGTATTATTAAAATTATTAGAATATTCTAATAGTGTAGGTTAAAAAAATAAAAATAAAAATTTGCCTCTCTCATGGTAAATTACAAAGAAGGGTAAAACGGGAAAAGCAATAATGAACCGGGTGAGACGGTTTCCGTTAGTAATTGCTTTCCGACCGTCTTGATATTGACTTGGGCCGGTCGACGTGTAACTTTTCCTCATAACGGCTTCCGTCACTGCTATAAATACGGGCTCTTTAATCACACTCTCTCTCTCACTCCCACTTCAAACACAGTTTCAACTCTCTCTCTCTCTCTCTACTGTGTGCAGAGAGTTGGTTTAAAAATGGTTGCGTGATCAAGAAGTCTAGTAACTTTCTGTGTTTTTTCTTGAGAAATTACACTCTCTCTTGGGGTTTTAGCTTGTTGGAATTCTTCGAGAAAATGGGTAAGAAAGACCATCATGATCAGAAGCTCCAAAAAGAGAAAGATCAGAGAGTTGAATCTGTACTTCATCTCCTTAGAAAACAAGCTCCTCTCACTTTCAAACAGGTTTCTTTCTCTCTCTCTCTCTCTATTATATACATATATATGACTGTATATATACAAAACACACAAAATTACACGACCAGTCTATCAATTAGTGGAGATATAAAAACTATATATCTTTTTGCTCATTTTTACACTGATTGTATCATGAGGTAATAGTTTACTGTATTGTAAAGTCAAATTATAAAGTGATAAACTTATGAAACAGTTTTGTACTTCAATCTTTATTTTCTATCAAAATAATAAAGTTGGAGTTTAATTGCTTTGTTGAATTTGTTTTTAATTTTTTTTGAGCTATAAAATTAAGTGGGGAAAACCAGAGTTTGATTTTGAATCTGGGTTTTGAAAATTAGTGAGATATGGTGTTTGATTATAATTGGGCATGCAGGAGAAGTTTTGCAGCATTGGTTGTGTTGAGCGATTCCTGAAAGCAAGAGGAGAGAATGTGAAAAAAGCTGCTAAGCAGCTAAGAGCTTGCCTTTCTTGGAGAGATAGTATCGGCATTGGTAAAACTTCATTAATCTTCGTTTTTCTAAAAAAGATTACATGCACTCTGATTCTTTACGCTAGTAAACATAAACCTATTACTTTTTCCTAGCTCTACCTTTTTCTTTGCCAATTTTGTTTCTTCACACTAGAAGAATCTTACTTTTTTCTTCATTCTCCTATTTGAATTAACACGTTAAAGTACTCAAAAACAACAATAATGATTAAAGTAAAGGAATAAAATCCGCAAAAGTTCACTGTTTTTTATGTGAAATGAATATGCAGAGAATTTGATAGCCGATGAGTTCTCATCTGAGCTTGCTGATGGTGTAGCTCATGTCTCTGGTTATGACGATGACTCTAGACCAGTTTTGGTAAGTTTTCTCTCTCCTAAGTCCCCTGTTCGTAGTTTTTCCTCAACAAGAAAGTGAAAAAAGTTATACCTTTTTGTATTTTCCCACAGATTTTCCGAATAAAGCAAGATTACCACAAGTTTCATTCTCAGAAACTGTAAGTTTATCACTACCCAAGTTCCAATTTTTGTTTACATGCTTGTTTTGTCATTACATCTATAATTTGTGTATATTTGGCATATTTTATAGGTTTACTCGATTGTTGGTGTTTACACTTGAGGTTGCAATACAAAGCATGGCCAAAAATGTTGAACAGTTTGTTCTTCTCTTTGATGCAAGTAAGTACCAAGTTTGATTTGATTTGAATATACAGAATGCTCATGTAAATTGCCATTGCACAAGATGTTGAGTTGTCATTTCTCTCTCCTACCAAAAATTTGAAAAATAAAGGGTATAAGTTGTAGGCTTGTAGCTTAGTTTGCAGGACAGGCAGCAGTAAATGTTCATTCCGTTCTGGCCCCAGAAACTTTATCAGTAAGTAAAGTGTATAGCAAAACCAAGAGCACGCCAATTTTATTCCTGAAATTGATAGCTTCTTCTTATCTTCTGTCTTGTGCTTTTAATTTCCACCTAAAAACACCCACTTAATTAATGAACTCTGTAATTAATTAACAAAATATGATACTGATTGTTGTAACCCCAATGTACGTATGCTGCCGGGGAATTTAGGATACCGAAAGTACCTCCATTTTAATTAACAAAATATGACAGAAACTGCCGGGAGTAGCCTAGTAATGTCATGGTCAGTTTCATGAACAGAATTAACAGAACTAGAAGGAACGCATAAAGAAAGTGAAATTTGAATTTAGCTTTTTAGTTGATGAAGAATATACATACATATATATACTGTCAAATGGAATAGAAGAAGTATGTTTTGTTGAGTAATTTTATAATGGGTGGTGGGTTTACAGGCTTTTTCAGATCAGCATCAGCTTTTATGAACATGTTGCTTGCTACACTGAAGATCATGGCAGAGTACTACCCTGCCCGCCTTCACAAAGCTTTTGTCATCGACCCTCCTTCCCTTTTCTCTTATCTTTGGAAGGTAAAACTTTTACTTCTCCACTATTAACTATTCTTTTGTTATGTCTCGCCGCCTCATGGTTTCAATAAGATCGAGAGTTAAGAGTGTGGAGTGTGGAGTGTGTGTAAATGTAACAAAAAAATAATCATGACAAATGAAAATTGTAGTATTTGACTTGTTGATATAACCTCCATCCAAAAATATATATAGAGTTGGGAAATAATACTTCCAGCACAAATATACAATATTACAATTACAATCTATTTTGATGTGCCAATGAGAAAAATTAACATGGGCACTTGCAAATTTTTAATCTCCATGCTAATTTGTATAGAATGGATTGTTTTGCAAGGGTAAAAGCCAATTTTAGTTGCTTTAATTTGAATTCTAATTGTTTATATATATAATACTATTAATTTTGTTTGATTGAACTTTTGTAGGGTGTTAAGCCATTTGTTGAGCTATCGCCTCTCACCTTGACGGTCTCATCATTTGACTTTGAGGAATCGTTGGAGTTCAATGATTTCACCTCTTATCCACGAGCCTCCTCCCTCCGATTCAATCCATCATCAACGGCCAAGATTGGATCTTGCTCTTCCTCTCGATTTTCATTCACCGTGGCCCACCACTTTGACTCCGTCAAGCCTTGGTACCTCAGCTTGACGGACACGTCGGCATCCAAAGTAGGCCCCACCAACCCATCTTTACTCGGTCCGACCATCATCTCATCCGCCAATGCCAGGTCCTTCTCGTTTGCATCGCCGACTGCCAGGACGCCACGTGGCAACATCAACACCGTTGTCCGAAAGAGCTTCTTCCCATCAACACCGTTGCCACAGAAGACTCAAAAATTTGACCACACAAGCATCAAACAGCCAAGGACTCCCAAACACTCGTTCCTCCAGTCACCGGCTCTGTTCTTCAAAAAAGACTGCCACGTCAGCAAATCCGACAAGTGTCGTGATTCGTTCGGCCCTTTTTTGAAATTCTATCGACGACCATACGATGAGATGACTTACAGGTCAAAGATGAGGCCCCCACTAGGCGGTCTCATCTCGATCATATCTCCACAGCTCAAACGTCGCCACATGTCGGTATCTCAACGGTTCTGATCGGAACAAAAAGTATATATAAAGTAGAATATAGACACAAACTAAAAATAAATCTAGCGATAGTATTATCAATGTACATTAAACAATTTGTTGATTAATAAAATGACGTGAAGTATCTTGACTTTAAAATAGTACCACTCAATAAAAGTATAGAGTTTGTATTATTGACAAAGACTTTAGTACCCCTAATAATTGATTAATTCAAATTTAAGGAAATTAATGTGTTGGGTTAGTACATGGAATTAGACTACGTGCAAAGTTGGGTGCGAGATTTTTGATCAACGTGGAAATTAAGGGGCAATGTGCATGGGAACAAGATAGCGAGGTCTAGACGGAGAACATTCCAATTATGTGCTAATTAATGAATTCTTGTTTATTAATTTCATGTGAAGATTAATCTGAGTGTTTTTTTTTTGAATTTTTAATTTTTTAAGAATCTTGGACCTTTTTGGGCTGGACGTATAGTATAGTATGTAACCATAATAATTAAATATTAGTAGTATAGATCAAAGTTTGAATCTCTTGCTATTTTAGAGGCTTGTTTTTGTATTTGTTAGTTACTCCATTTGTTTCTATTCAAGTGTTACTTTTTTGAATCCATGACAGAGTTGGTAAGAATTTGTGTCATTGTGCATTATTGTATTCCAAAGTCAATGTGGTGTTTAACATAGTTGACTATAAGTTTACAATTGTGCATCTTCTAGTTTATTATTGGCTACTAGACTACTAGCATATATATATATATATATATATATATATATATATATATATATATATATATATAGAAGCCGGATAAGGTCCGGACTTTTGGATCGGACCAAAATTCAGATTTTTTTTTTACTTTTTTTTTAAAACAACTAAAAATAATAATAATAATTGTAAGATCCCAAATTTTTTAAAATAAAAGTATTCAATTTTTCTTATAATTACAATTTAGTAAATGGTTAAATTGATAGAAAGTTAAAGTTAAGGGTGATATATGAAATTTTTTCAAAAATACGCAAGTGATTATAAAATATTCATTGTTGTCAGGGAATATTCGTTTGGTCGTGGAATATTCTTTACATTTGGGGGAATATTAAATGCATTTAGTATGACCATTTGTGGGCCCCATAATGAATAAGCGTGATGAAGAAAAAGACAAATTAAAGTTTTTATAAATAACTAGCGTAGTGGTTACTGAATTAACATTTGTTGAAATACCCGGTGGGTAAAGTAAAGTAATGTCTGGCGTTGTTGCGTAGTAGAGATTACGCGGTATTGCACCAATTATTGATTCTTACGTAAAGAAGGCCTACTCAATAATTATTACGATAATTCTTATTCAATATTTTATTTTGATTCAATAATTCGTGTTGATATTTTATAATTATCACTTTACGGTATTTTCATTAATTATCGGATCGATAATTTATATTATTTGAATAATATTATTAGATAGCATTATTGGCAATGTCTGAAAGTTACGCTCTAAGGAGAGGTTTGGTCACCTAATTAATTGCGCCAAAGAAAAAAATTCTTATTGAAAGCCCCTCATTCACTGAAACTGCGATTGTCGATAATGTGTTTCTATAATATTATTTGTGAATAATTAATTATTGATTTATATGATGAGGAAAATATTGATTTTATGAGGATATAGATGGAGAAAATTTTTAATGTGACAATTGTTGAAAATTAATATTTTATCTTTTTCGATAAAATAATTGAATTAAATGTATTATTTTAATAATATATTAATGATGATATTTTTACGATGAATGTGGGATATATGAGTATATGTGGAGGAGGAGTATTTTGTTACCAAAAATATTTAAAGCATGTTTTATGTGTAAATTGGGACCCCATTTCTTGGTCGAAATTTGATTATAGCACATAAAATCGCTTCATTTATGGATTTGGTCAATTTGTTTTTGGAATTTGGAAAAACTTTCTTCTGCAAAGTTGTAGAAAATTGAATTTCCTATAAAAACTCGCAAGATTCAAATTTTCTGGCAAAAAGGCTATTTATTATGAATTATTGAAGTTAGAAGCTCAAAATAATTGATTTTGGAAGTTTAAAATAATTTAAATAACAAAAAACGTTTTTATATATTTTGTTTCCCTCATTTAACATGTGTTAGGGGCTGAGTTCTGATATTGAGAGCATACGTGTGAAAGTCTTGGAAAAAAAATATATAATATTATTATTTTAATAAATTTTACAACTTTTCTGTTACAAGCGAATTTCCTATAAATAGGGTCTTGGGTTATAATTGAAAATCACACCGAAATCTGAAGTTTTCTCTCTATATTATCGGTATTCTTGTGAGTATTTTGAGTATATTTTGAGTATTGCTATCTGGTGCAAATTAGTTCAACGTTATTTCGATCGAAAATCTTTGCTCTTTTGAGGTAAGGGATAATAAGGGATTTTAAGGGTTATTATTTAGAAATTCTTCTGAACCTTCAAAAATTCTAAAAAAATTTGAAATGATAATTTGATGAGTTTTGTTGATTGTGTCCAAAAATGGCGATTTTTGGATTTATAGATTAAGAGTTATGAATTTTATGAGGAAAGACTATTTTAAAAGAAAACCCTTATAATTCCTTGTGGTTAATTCCAAAATTGATGAAATTTTTATTGGGAGTACATCTATATAATATCAGTATATCGTGTAAATTTCAGAATTTTTGGATATAAGCACAATTTATGATAAATGTTTAAATATTCGGTGGTTTTGGCCATGTGAAAAATAGTAAATGACTTTTAAAAATTCTGAGAAAAATATATATTCAATATAGGACTATATTCTGCTAAATTCCAGAAAAGAAATATTTTTGGAACTGATTTGTTATTTTTCATGAAAATGGACTAGTTATGAATAAATGAATTAAATATGTTATGTGAAGTAAGAAAATTAGAAAATAGGATTTTATGGCTTGAGAATCCTACATGAGTTATATGCAGATTTTTGATGAGGATTTTAGTTATTGGTGATGAAATCTTATGAGTTTGGCATTTTAGAATGATTAAATGCATTATTTAGTAAAGTGTAAACAATTAAAATAAATTGTTTATAAGCTTAAAAAAATATTATTCTTTCAATATCATTATACCGAAATATTGGTATGGATTTTATTGTGGAATTTCTACTTTTTTTGAGTCGAGTTTACTATTCATGAGATCTTATTCACGAGTTCTTATTATTAGTTCTTATTCACGAAGTTACTATTCATGAGTTCTTATTCATGACAAAATTGTTTTTTTTTCTAACCAAATTATAGTTGATTTATGAATATTACTCGGAGATTAAAACTATATATTGATTATATTGATTTTATTATCATATATAACATTTTTATAACCCTCGATGTTGAAATTCTCTTTCACCTGGAGTGTAAAGATGGGTAGATTATTGGTATGATCATGACTAGGGTTCTCTTTGGCGATGGTGAAAAGTTGAATTGTGGATCGGTGGTATGATCATGACCATTGAATTTATAATTGAATATCTTTAGCTTAAGTCTGAAAGGTGAATTGATCAACGTGGTTATAATTATTGTTTATATAAATTACGAAATGATTATATATTTCTTTGAGATATTAATATATTTGGCTTTTGTAATGCAAATATGAATCTGTTGAGGAATATCTTTGGCTTTGTAGTGCAAAGATGAATTGGGGATGAATATCTTTGGGTCGTAGTCTGAAGATGACACATTGTTGAATATCTTTGGCCTGTAATGCGAAGATGAATCTGTTGATGAATATCTTTAGCCCAGAGTGCAAAGATAAATTTATTAGTATGATTATGAGCGAGAACTGTGATTTGGTATAATCATGATCATTGATGTTTCGAGTAAAGGCAAAGTGATGAAAATTATCTTCGTCTGAATGAGAAAAGGAATTTAGAACAACAATTACGATTATGAGTTATATATGTGATTGTGGGCGAAATTGTTGATTGATGTTACGAGGATAAAACATTGTTGGTGGACTTTTAACATGGAGAAGATAATAGACTTTATGATCTATTTGACTCTTCTAATGGAGTCTTTCGTTCACCGCAACTATGGTTGAATTTTTTTATCATCTACCATATGTTCTAAATCTACGATTTATTATTGATGAAGGCTATTGATAATTTAATTATCTTTAGTCATGATATTTTTATTGAAGTTTAGTTGTCTTTTCACCCTTTTTTTCACAATTCCTTTCGTGTAATAAAAAAGTGTAATTTGGGTCGGCGGGGGGAATAACAAGGAATAGAATGGTGGTCTATAGATGTTGAGGGTGAGGTGAATTTAACTTGGAAGGGTGTTTTGCCACTATCATACAAGATGTCTAATGACATACAACCTCGTGTCATCATCATAAAACGGGGTTGTCTTCATCCACTTCTTTGAGTATATCTACCAAAGACTTACTATATGATCTTGGAGTCTATTTGAAATTTAACTCTCAATTAGAGACAAGTAGAGATAATGATATGTCAAGAAAACTCACCATTGGAAAGAATATGATAGCAATCTTCTCATTTTTTTTGGGGTCTATCAATTGACCAAGGATAATTACAATGGCCGTATGATATCTATCATAACCTGTAAGCATGGCCTCCCATGTCTGAAGGTTTCATTGAGCACTTCCCAAAGATTCTAATTTCTAAAACAGGTTTTCGATTATACCACTTATGTAAGGTGTCATTATGAGGTCTTTGTCCACGGTTGGGACATGAGTCGCATGATTGATATATATTTGTATCCAAATTCACGACATATGTGTTGTTGTATTTTTTTCACGATAATTGTTGTAATAAAGTTGTAGTTGTTTTACATACCATGTATTTGGCGACTTCGAGAATGGGTCGGATGGAATGGACCTATTTTGGGGTTAGTTACTGATAATTATGGAACTTGAATTTTACACATAATACAATTATTTTTGTATAATTTGGATACATATAACAAAATATGTATGCATGCGATGCGTGCGGTATATACATACATTTTTTATATAGAGTATCCAAAACACGCCCAAAATATTGTATTATAAAAAAATTTCAGTTCCATAAAATATTAAAAAAAAATTATAGTTGTTTTAATAAAAAAGCAAAAAAAAATAATTTTGGATCCGAATTTGATCAGGTCCGGGAGTTGATCCGTCTTTGTATATATATATATATATATATATATATATATATATATATATATATATATTCAAGTATTGATTTGAGATAGTTTTTAAATAAAAAATTTAAGAGGGTTGGTGTATTTTTAGTACTAGTAGTAGAATAAAAGAATAGTCGTATAATATTTGTGTGCAAGTATATTTTGTCGCGAAAGAGTGTGTCGTGAAGGGATCAAGGTTGCGTGAGATATGGCCGGGGCTTTGGATTTTAGTGTAGGAGCGAATGGATATGGACAAATCAATGGGGGTGCGTTGATTAATATGCACTACTACCACTCATGGTTAATAGTATTGGAGTGTAGTATTTGTTGGTTGTGGGTTTAAAAAGTCTCTTTCAATTCCCTTACTGGATAGATATGATCAGTGTAGTGAAAAAGGGAAAATTGGTCAGTCCGTGTGTATCAGAAATGCTGATGGCAACAAACACTCACTCTCTCTCTCTCTCTCTCTCTCTCTCTCTCTCTCAGAGTATATACTTATTCAACTGCTTTTAAGATGCCAGAACAATTGGGACAGTCCAAAAAATCATTAACAACCATTTGATTGCTAGGTTGAAAATTAATGAGGGGTTTTAGTTTCTCTAGGTGTATCAATGGTTTAAAGATAATATTCTGCACTTACCATAATTGTATTTTTAACAATATTTGACAAAATAAAATTGCTACTCTAATCTACAAATTTACTTCACCTTCCTCTCATAAATCATAATACTCACATTCAGAATAAAACTCAATCCACAGCATCAACTCAACTTTTGGTGTTTCATTGCATGCATTCTTAATAGCTCACCTCTTAATTTATCTGAACAATTCGAGATCCTCTGAAGACTCATATTTATATCTTAACTATTCAAAGACTTCTTAATACAAAGATGCAGTATGTTAAAAGTTGAACTGTTAAGATGTATTAAGATATAATCAAATAACACCTCACTATATTAAGGGCTCTCACTACTATTACTATGTTTGGTGTGTTAATTAGTTATTACAAGACTAATTGATCATGGAACGATTTAGAAAAGTTCGGCATGTTAAGATAATTGGTCGAATCTAATGGAACCCCATCCTTCCATTTTTTAAGAGGCATGGTCTAAACAAAACAACTAGCTAGTACTCTTGCATTTGCTATGTTTTGTTATATGATCTGGTAAAATCTAATCCGATCTTTGACATGACCATATCGATCAAACCAAGTGCAAGTGTCTCTTCGACTACAAAAAGAATATCAAGAAAATAAATAAAGAAAGATAAAGCCACAACATGTGATCAACATTGTATTTGGACAACTGGATACCAGCCTAAAAGATTTGAAATTAAAATATTTTACCTTATTTTACTAGGCACTTCTTCTATTCCATTATCCAAAAATACATTTTGTCATTTCAAGTCCATTTTTAAAAAATTCTTATCAAAACCTATGCGAATAGTTGTAACTATTATAAACTAATAAAAAGTAACACTAATTACGAATTTACGATATTTATTTCTTTCAAAATTAAAATGACTTCGTATTTGGAACACCCCCTTCCCGTATTCATATTATAAGATATGTAAAGAATTTGTCTGTATATAAGGAATTAAATTACTACTAATAATATCTTCAAGTCATAATTTTTTGGGTGAAATTGTGGTGGGCTAACATGACCCAAGAAGATAATATTATGTCAGTGGGTTAAGGCCTTATTTTCATGGATTGGATTTGATTCGGACTCGAGATTTGACCCGGGTTATTTCATATGGTATCAAATCCGATTCTCGAAAACTCGGGTTAGGTCATCCGATCGGGTTGCCGGAGGTGGGGACAAGAATGATGTCGGTATTATCTCACAATGGCTAAAGAGGTAAAGATCTGTGAATTGTGTGTGTTATTAGTTCTGACGGGGACGTCAAAAATTTACGTAGGGGAGTTTTATCACCCCATTCACACATCCGAAGATATGTAAAAAATTTGTTTATATATAAGGAATTAAGTTACTATCAATAGTACCTTCTAGACATGATCTTTAGAGTGAGCTTGTGGTGGGTTAAGATGACCCAAGAAGATAATATTAAGTTATAATGGTTTAAAGCCTTATTTTTATGGATTTGATTTGAACTTGGGATTTAACCCGAGTTTTAACCCAGATTGTTTCAGTATCAATTTTAAATTTTAAGATTTTACAAATAAACTTAAAAGTCAACATATATTTCTAATTTTGGTACGAAAAATAGTATAATCTTGTATTTTGGGATTAGGTAATCCTTTTTCCCCAACTTTTCTGATGAATGTTAGGCTTAGGTGATTAAGAATAACTTTTGGTTTTGGTCCTCCCGTTTGCATTAACCACGACTTCAATGTTGTGTTTAGATTGAAGGAATGGAATGAAGTACACAATAAAATAATTTTATAATCTTTTAAGTGTATGTTTGATTGTTGTTGTTGGTTGGTTTTACCATATAATAACAAAACTGTAAGACCCCAACTTTTATGAATAAAGAATAATTTTTTTTTGAATTATATTTTTAAATATTATGGTATTGATTTGATATAATGTTATAGTTGTGGGTAATATTTATAAATTTTGCAAAGTACGCAAGTTGTTATATAATATTCGATTGGTCGGGGAATATTCGTACAACGGCACAATCATTGGTGGACCCATGAACTTAATTATTATTTGGATTGAGAAAACGACAAAAATACGCGACATAAAGAATACGCTGGCGTAGTTGCCAAGATAGACACTCAGGTATTGATTATTGATGCTTACGTGAGAAGTCACTCAATTTATATACTCAATTATTCTTCTACGATAATTCTTTGCGTCATATTTCTCATATTATTGATTCAATTATTGTTACAGTATCATCTGCATTATATGATATATTATTAAATCAATAATTGAGACGGCAAAATTATTCATATTATTATTTGCAATATTGACAATGTCTAGAAGTTTTGTCAAGGAAAGGTTTGGTCACCTAATTGCGCGCCAATAAGGAGAAATCCTTATCGGAAAGCCCCCTCTTTCCTGGGAACGACCCGGTTGTTAAATATTGTGAATTATAATATTAATGATGAATAAGTTCGTGTTGATTAAAGATGAATTTTATAGTTCCATTGTGTTGGACTTATTTGTTTTAGTATAATTGATGTCTGGAGGATATATTGTTCAATTGGGTATTCGGGACACTTTTCGTGTCGGAGTACTATTCACGAGTTACTATTCATGAGTTACTATTCACGAGTTACTATTCACCCGGTTACTATTTACTCTAGTATTGTGCATTCGGGTATTTGGGTAGTAAATCAATATGGATCGTTGGCTTAAAGTTTTAATAGTAAATCAGTATGGACCGTTGTTTTAGTTTTAATAGTAAACCAATCTGGATCGTCCGTTTAATAGTAAATCAATTTGGATCGCTGGTTTAAAGTTCCATTGTGTTGGACTTATTTGTGTTAGTATAATTGATGTCTGGAGGATATATTGTTCAATTGGGTATTCAGGACACTTTTCGTATCGGAGTACTATTCACGAGTTATTATTCATGAGTTACTATTCATGAGCGAGTTTATTCACGATTACTATTCACGAAGTTACTATTTACCCGTTACTTATTCACTCTAGTATTGTGCATTCGGTATTTGGGTAGTAAATCAATATGGATCATTTGGCTTAAAGTTTTAATAGTAAATCGGTGTGAATGATTGTTTTAGTTTTAATAAGAAACCAATCTGGATCGTCCGCTTAATAATAGTAAATCAATCACTGGACCGTTCATGAATTAGTTATTATTTGTGGCGCCCCAAAATAGGTATACAACACCCATTACGAAATCGTTAAAATACATGATACGAAACAACTACAACTTATTAATACAACATAAAAACTGTGAGTTTAAATACAAATATTGTCATATAGACAATATCCACACTCAAATAAGTCCTCAGTACAATTATTGATACATTATTTTACAAAAATGGTGAGGACTACTAAAACGACTTTCTGAAACCTTCATTCCACACCCCGACTAGTACTCGCTACATTCTCGCCTCCTGAGAAGAAAAATGGAATAACAAGGAAAAGAGTGAGCTCAACTAGCCCAGTAAAGAACATTATGACTAAGATAATATAAAACAAATTATCGTTAGTCCTCAACAGGAAAAAATCTAATAGAATACAATAGACAACAAGTTTTAAATCAATATTCGCAGCAGAAATAATAATTCATTAGAGGAGTTAAGTAGAGAATAAAATCTACTATCTTCTATATATGAATTTAAAAGTCCATCGTCAATATTTTATCCCTGTAACATCAATCAATATATATCTGGAATCAAATATTTATCTTTACACTACAGGCCAAAGATATTCATCAGTTAGTCATGTTCATCTAAATACTTGTTCATCTTTGCACTACGGGCCAAAGATATTCATCAGAAATCATTCATCTTTGCACTACAGGCCAAAGATATTCAGTTATATCATCATTTAGGACTGAGGATGATGAAAAATATTTTAAAGAAAACAAATCCAGTGAAACAAAAGAACAATTTTTAAGGATTTGTACTTTAAACAATCTGTAAGACCCCAAATTTTTATAATTAAAAATTGAATTTCCTCTAATTATTATTCTTGATTAATAAGGTGGTAATTTGATATAATGCTTTGGTTATGGGTGAAATGTGTAAATTTTGCAAAATAAACAATTGGTTATTAAAATATTCATTTTTGTCGGGGAATATTCGTTTGGTCGTGGAATATTCTTTTTCATCGGGAATATTAAATGCGGCCTGCATGACATTTCATGGGCCCATAACGGAAAAAAAGCGGTTGGATGAAAGAAAATGACAAAGATTGAGTTTTATAAATAATTCGCGTAAATTATTACCGAATTAACATTGTTGGGTTACACGGTGGTTAAAATACGATAATATCGTGGTTACATGAAGAAGTACGGTATTACGCAGTATTGTTGAATTATTGATTCGTATGCGTAAGAAGGCACTTTACTCAATAATTATTACGATAATTCTTCGTTCATTATTGATTCAATAATTGTTGCGTTGATATTTATATTATTATTGTTTCAATAATTGTCATCAAGATGATATTTTCCATTATCGGATCAATAATTCATATTATTTGAATAATATTATCGAGATAACATTATTGGCAATGTCTAGAAAGTTACGTCTAAGGAGAGGTTTAGTCACCTAATTTGCTTGTAAGTAAGGAGAAATCCTTATTGGAAAGCCCCTCTTTCTGAGGAGCGGCTGGTTGTCATAATTGTGATTCTGTAATATTATTTGTGAATAATTAATTATTGATTTATATGATAATGAAATATTTATTTGATATAGATAATGGATTTATTTATTTTATGTGGATATAATTGAAGGAATTAATGTTGTGGTATTTTTCAGCATTTTGTCGGATTTCGGTATTCATAAAGCTTTATTGCGTAAGTTATAATTTTAATCCGACCGTTGGATCATTGTGATTTTTGGATATGTTATACATATATAAGTTGAGTATATGTCCACAAATTTTGAACCGTTGAAAATTAACGCATGATTTGTTATGAATTTTAAAGGGTGTTGAAACGATGTTTAAAATCATCCGTTTATAGATTTCGGATATTTTCGGTCTGGAATTTGGAAAAACTTTCTTCTGTAAAGTTGTAGAGAATTGAATTTCCTATAAAAAATCGCGGGTTTCAAATTTTTTTGATAACCGGGCTATTTTCTATGAATTGTTGAAGTTTCGGAAAAATAAAATAATTTTTATTAAAATATGGGTGGGACCCACTTTTGGTTGGTGAAATACACACATGGGCTGCCATAGGAATTCAGAAATGGCAGGCTTGAATTATCAACAAAGCATGCTTAGAGATTGATATAATTAATATTATTATTTTATTAATTTAGTCTCCTTTTTTGGCGTTCATTTTTCTATAAATAAAGTGACTTGGGTTAGAATTGAAAATCACACCGTAAACAAGTTTTCTTTCTCTCTCTATATTGTCGAGCGTATTTTAGTGAGTATTTTGATACTTTGAGAGTTGTTATTTCGTTCAAGTTTCTGTCGGCTTTATATCCGAAATTCAGTCAGAAGTACGGTTATTTTGAGGTAAGGGATGTTATTTTATTCAAAAATGATATTATTTCTTCAATATCATTATGCCGAAATATTGGGTGGAAATTTTTATAAAATTTAGAATTTTTTCATGTCGGAGTTACTATTCATGAGTTACTATTCACGAGTTACTACTCACGAGTACTATTCACGAAGCGTGATGATGTTTTTGTGAAATTTCTATCTTTTGGTGTCGGAGTTACTATTCACGTGTACGACACTATTCACGTATACGGCACTATTCATCGAAAAATAAAATTTCTTCTTTTTGTCCAAAATATCTATTTTGGCTACTATCTTTGATTGTATCCATGTTTTGATCTTTATTTTTGAGTTCGACTTTCAAATCGGTTGTTATGAAGTATTATTGATCTTGGACAAACCGCGTAGTACGAATCCCTAATATTTGTCCTTCTATCTCACTTTGGACTCGTTCTTAAAAATATTTTTCATCATCCTCGATCCTTAATGGTGATATTTGATGAATATCTTTGGCTTTGTAGTGCAAGATGAATGATTAAATCGATGAATCTCTTTGGCCCGTAGTGCAAAGATGAGCAGTGTTGAGATGAACATGATCAACTGGTGATACAAATGAATATCTTTGGCCTGTAGTGCAAAGATGATTAAAGATGAATATTGATTGTTGTTATAGGGATAAAATATTGATGATGGACTTTTAAATCTTAGAAGATAGTAGAATTCATTCTCTACGTGACTCTTCTAATGGATTGCTGTTTCCGCTGCATTTGTTGATCTAAAACTTGTTTTCTATTGTATTCTATTAGATTTTTCCCTGTTGAAGACTAACGATAATTTGTTGTATATTATCTTAGTCATAATATTCTTCTTTGGGCTAGTTGAGCTCACCCTTTTCCTTGTTGTTCCATTTTTCTTCTCGGAGGCGAGAATGTAGCGAAGTCTTAGTCGGGGTATGGAATGAAGGTTCTAGAGAGAGAGTTGTTTAGTAGTCCTCACCATTTTGTAAAATAATGTATCAATAATTATGATGGGGATTTATTTGCGTGTGGATATTGTGCGGACGACAATATACGTATTTAAACTCACAGCTTATATGTTTTAATAATAAAGTTGTAGTTATTTACATACCATGTATTTGGCGTCTCGAAATGGGTTGGGTGGAATGGACCTATTTTGGGAGCGTCGCAGTTGGTATCAAAGCTTAGGGATATAATCTCCTGGCGGAGATCGGGAATAGAACTAGGAGGGAGAGACGAGTAAATCCTTCACTAGTGTGTCCTACCTAAGCTTATTTGTTGGTCGGTCATAATATAGGGATATTATGTGATACGTTAATTTGTTTAATTAACCCTTGTTTTATGACAGTATTTAAGAATGGTTGCTTAGAACGTTAACAATGGAGTTTATGAGACGGTGGAACAACCTTTAGTCACAAAACCAGAGAAGCGTCGTGCAGTAAAAGAAATATTCCTCCCGTAAACAACACTACCGAAGCAAACGATGAATGATGTGATGTTTAGAAGCTTTTTGCGATTCATGCAAAATCGTATTTGAGGAGACTCGTGTGCAAAATCCGGGTGGAAATGATGGCAACGCTGATTCATCACATTAAGTTAGCCTCAAGGAGTTGGGACCACCAGATTTCCATGGAAAAACAGATCCGATCAAGGCGTAAACATGGGTCAAGCAAATTATCAAGATATTCGATGTCTTGGGTGCACGGAGGAGAACGAAAGGTTCCATTCGCCACCTTTATGTTCCGTGGAGAGGCAGATTACTGGTGGGAATCCGTGAAGCGTACCCAGCCAGCCGCACTCAACATATCTTGGGAAAGATTTCAGAAATTGTTCAATGACAAGTACTTTCCAGAAAGTATTCGTCATATGAAGGAGGTAGAGTTTATTAGACTCGAACAGAACAATATGACGGTGTCTCTGTACGAGGCAAAGTTCGCAGAGTTATCCAGGTTTGCACCTCATTTGGTGGAGAATGAGGAACGTATGACGCATATGTTTCTGAGAGGTCTAAAACCCGAGATTCGTCAATACCTTATATCTCATAAATTTTCTCTGTATTCAGATGTTGTAAACAGGGCTCAATTATTAGAGCGAGATAGTGAGTATACTCAACCGAGGGACCACAACCAGGGTCATATCGGTGGCAATGATCCATCGAGCGATGATAACCAAATGGAGGAAAGAATACGGACAAAGGCGATAACCACTCGTGGTAATCGTGGACATGATAATAGGAGAGGTGAGTCAAGTGGAAATTTCGAAGAGGAGATTCAACAACGACGGGAAGACATCAATGAGCAGACACCAAAGACCAACAATAAATTCTAGGGGAGGAGAACGACCGTCGGTTAGATGTTACAAATCACGGGAGGGAGGACATATCATTAAATCATCCACAACAATCCAAGGTATGTTACAACCGTGGAAAGGAAGGCCACATCGCTCGAGATTGTCTTATAAGCGAAACCAAGTTCAATGGAGTGGTGATTCCAAGTATCATCCCTGATAAGTCTAAATCGGCGGTTCTGGAAGAAGCGTTTGTCGAATCGCCAAAACATGAGGAACCCAAACGAGGTGATCACGGGTAAGCTAATCTTGAATTCTTGCGAAGTTTATACCTTACTAGAATCTGGGGTTCTACCCATTCTTTTATCTCTCCGCTTGTACTCAACATTTAAACTTGAATCCTGAGAGAAATTAGATTTTGATTTATCTGTTGAAACTCCATTCGGTGAAACCTTCGTTACATCTACGGTTTATAAATCTTACATGATCCAAGTTGGCACTATCACATTACACATTGATCTTATCTCTTTAAAGATACTTGCTTTTGATGTGATTTTAGGAATTGATTGGTTAACCACTCATCATGCCAAAATTGATTGTTTTCGTAAGGTTGTTAGTTTTCATATTCCTAAACAACCTGTTATTCGAATTCAAGCAACCAAACCATTGAAGTCAAACTCTTTCATATTAAATTATAAAGCCATTTTTTTATTGAAAAACGAATGTCAAGCTTTCTTAGCCATGTTATGGACTTGAACAATAATACGTCAGATTTGAATGATATTTTTGTTGTTAGTGAATTTCTTGACTTATTTCCTGAAGAATTTCTTGGCCTACTCCCAGAGCGTGATATTGAATTTGTATCGACTTTAAATCCGGTACAAAACCCATTTCTAAAATCTCATATCGAATGGCTCCTATTGAACTTCAGGAGTTAAAAACCCAACTATAGAAGTTGATACCCGAGCCTCTATCATATGACCTCCTTTGTGGAATGCACCGAAGCCAAACTCTCCGTAAGGGACGCCATATTAGTGCGGTAGTAAACTGATAGGTGCTATTGTGATGTGCTATCCAAGATTGGGATATGAGTCACAGTTGAGAGCAACCTAAGTCAGTAATCGAAATACGTAGCTTTTTAGGCTTAGTTGGTTATTATCGAAGATTCGTGGAAAGATTTTCTCAAATCGCTACTCCACTAACTCAGCTGACTCGTAGAGATACAAAATTCGAATGGAGCAAGGAATGTGGGAAGATCTTCGAAGAATTCAATAGGAGACTCATTTCGGCACATGTTCTGACCATACCATCCTGGAAAAGCGAACGTAGTAGCTGACGCGTTGAGTAGAAGATCGTACGCGAATACGAGTGTGATGTTGATAACATAAAGACCCATTTTGTACGATTTACAGATGATAGAGATAGAGTTAAAGACTCTAGGGACTCACGTGATGATATACGAGTAGAATCAACTTTAATCGATAAAGTTAAAGTTCGCTTCAAGTCTACTGAACATGGAGTGATGCGTATGAAGAAGAAAGTCGAAAGGAGCTATTCCTAAGCAAGAATTGATGAAGAAGAATACTTGATTCAACTCTCGACTTCATGCGTTCGAACGATTCTCGACTTGAGGTATAGAATCATGATGGAGGCACACAACACCCCGTTGCAATCCATCTCGGGAGTACCAAATGTATCATGATATTCGACATACATTTTGGTGGAACAATATGAAGAGAGAGATCGCAGAGTTTATCTCGAGGTGTTTAACTTGTCAACGAGTAAAGTGCGAACATCAAGTGCCAAAGGGTCCATTCTGAACCACTTGAGATTTCGAATGGAAGTGGGAACACATTACAATGGATTTCGTTCTGTGTCTTCCCAAAGTTTCTCAAGGCATAGATGCGATTTGGGTTATTGTTGATAGATTAACCAAGTCTGCTCATTTCTTTCGTATGTGGATTTCGGTCAATTTCTGTTTGAAATTTGGAAAAACGTTCTTCTGTAAAGTTGTAGAGAATTGAATTTCCTATAAAAAGTCGCGAGATTCGAATTTTATGATAAAGGGATATTTATTATGAATTATTGAAGTTCCTGAATAATTGATTTTGAAGTTTTAATAATTTTATTAAGAAAAACATTTTTATATTGTTGGTGGGCCCCACCTTGGTGTTGAATGCATCTTTGAATTCAGATTCTTGGTGTACGTAGGAAATTTATATAAATATAATAATATTTTATTAAATTTTCTTTTGAATGTTCTAAGCAATTTCCTATAAATAGTGCTTGGGTTAAATTGAAAATCACACCGTAAACTGAAGTTTTCTCTATTTCTCTCTATATTATCGAGTGTATTCTTGCGAGTATTTTGATATCTTGATTGTTGCTATACAGTGCAAGTTCGTTCAGCGTTATTCTAGTCAGAAGTACTGCTCTTTTGAGGTAAGGGATATTAAGGGATTTTAAGGGATTGAAAGGGATGTTATTTTCTTCATAATTGATATTATTTCTTCAATATCATTATGTTGAAATATTGGTTTGAATTTTTTATCAAATTTGGAATTTTTTTCATGTCGGGGTTACTATTCATGAGTTATTATTCATGAGTTACTATTCACGAGTTATTATTCACGAGTTACTATTCACAATTTACTATTCACGACAGGTTACTATTCATGAGTTACTATTCACGAGTTACTATTCACGGGTACTATTCACTACAAAATTGGTTTCTTTTTCTAAACAAATTATAGTTGATTTATGAATATTACTCTGGAGATTAAAACTATGTATTGATTATATTGATTTTATTATCATATATAACATTTTTATAACCCTGATATTGAAATTCTCTTTTACTGGAGTGTAAAGATGGGTAGATTATTGATATGATCATGATTAGGGTTCTCTTTGGCCAGTAGTAAAAAGTTGAATTGTGGACCTGGTATGATCATGACCATTGAATTTATAATTGAATATCTTTAGCTTAAGTCTGAAGGTGAATTGATCAACATGGTTATAATTATTGTTTATATAAATTACGAAATGATTATATATTTCTTTGAGATATGAATATCTTTGGCCCATAGTACAAAGATGACTTATTGATGAATATCTTTGGCCCGTAGTGCAAAGATGACTTGTTGATGAATATCTTTGGCCAGAAGTGCAAAGATGACTTGTTGATGAATATCTTTGACAGTAGTGCAAAAGATGAATTTATTAGTAGGATTATGAACATGAACCGTGATTTGGTATAACCATGATCTTTGATGTTTGGTGATGAAAATTAACTTTGTCTGTATGAGGAAAGGAATTTAGAACTACAATTACGATTATGAGTTATATACGTGATTGTGGGCGAATTGTTGATTAATGTTACGGGATAAAACATTGTTGATGGACTTTTAACATGGAGAAGATAATAGATTTTATGGTCTATTTGACTCTTCTAATGGATTGCTCGTTCCGCTGCAACTATGGTTGAAAAGTTTTATCATCTACCATATGTTTTAAATCTCTGATTTATTACTGTTGAAGACTATTGATAATTTATTTATCTTTAGTCATGATATTCTTTACTGAGCTAGTTGTGCTCACCCTTTTGCTTCACAATTCCTTTCAGGTAATACGAGTGTAGATGGGTCGAGCAGGGGATAACAGGGGAATAGAACGGTGGTCATTATTTAGTAGGGTGAATCAACTAGGGTGAGGCGAACCCAACGTTGGAAGGGTGTTTTGCCACTATCATACAAGATGTCTAATGACATACCACCTCGTGTCATAATAAGACAGTGTTGTGCTCATCCACTTGCTGAGTATATATACGAGCACTACCTATTTAATCTTGGAGTTTGGTTGAAGTATAATTCTCAATTGCAGATGGTGGAGATAGTTATATGTCAAGAGAAGACTAACAATTGGAAAGAAGATGATAGTAATCTTCTTGTTTTTCTTTGGGGTCTATTGGGTCAACCAAGGATAATTCTGTGGGCATATGATATCTATCATTCATGGCCTCCTATGTACGAAGGTTTCCTTGAGCATTTCCCAAAGATTTTAATTTCTAAAATAGTTCTAGATTGTACCTTTATGTAAGGTATCACTTTGTGAGTCTTGTCATAGTTGGGACATGAGTCATAGTTGGTATTAAAACTCACAAAGATATGTGTTGTTGTATTTTGCACGACAATTGTTGTAATAAAGTTGTAGTTATTTTATGTACCATGTATTTGGCGACTCAAAATGAGTTGGATGGAATGGGCCTGTTTTGGGGGCGTCACATGCCTTCTTACGTAAGAATCAATAATTGGTGCAATACTGGTATGCTATCGCAAGTAACAACGCCAGACATCAGTATTTTAACCACCGGGTATTCCAACCAGTATAACGATAACAACTACGCCATTATTTATAAACAACTTATACTTGTCGCTTTCTTCCTCCAATCGCTTTCAGTTATGGGCCCACAAAAGATCGCTACTGCATTTAATATTCCCGACAACAAAGAATATTCCACGACCAAACGAATATTCCCCGAAAACAATGAATATTTTATAACCACCTGCTTATTTTAAAATATTTGCGTATTTTACCCATAACTAACCACATTAATCAATTAACCCTTACTATTTCAAAATAATAAATAAAGGAAATTCAATTTTATTTATAATAAGTTGGGGTCTTACACTATTCATTCCATTTTCCTATAAATAGAAGCTCATTCCTTCATTATTTCTTACTTAATTCAATTGAAACTCTGAGAGAGAGAATTATAAGAAACCTATAAAAAGTATTCGCTACTTCCCTACTCTTATATTCGCTTTCTTTTTACTAAGGGATGTTATTTGTTGTACTTCGTGAAGAGAACTTCATTATTCCATTATTTATTATTCTCATTGGAATAACTCAGATACGCTGCTACCCTATACATGGTGACATTCTTCTAATATTCCGTTCTTTATTATTCGTCGAATATCACGTCATGCGTTCTTACGCCTTTACCAAGTTACATTATTTATTATTACGCTTTTAATATCTCTCTTCATGCGCTATTTCTGACCGTTCCATCCTTTATTATTCGTTGAATAACTCGCTCTCGTGCGGCCCATCGCGTGCGTGGTGATTTCTTTTGTTATTCCATTCTTTATTATACTCATTGGTTAAAGTTTTGACTTATATACTCCATGAAATGAGTGGAATATCCTCGATATTTCAAGGCTTCATCCAAAGATCTTTTCATGGAAATATTCTTATGAGCATTCTTGAATTTTACTCTACAAAGCAAAGATCATGTTGACAATTTGACGTTATCGGTTCTAGATAAATTAATTCTTGAACTTATTTTATTGAATTCTTATATCATTGTCATCATCCTCATGTTTATATTTTGTTGAAAGTCATTTGTGGCATGTAGTGCATAGATGGACTTGGTATGATTATGACTAGGGATTATTCGGTGTAATCATGAACGTAATGTTACAAATGATGTGATAAAAGTCCTCATTGGCCCGTAGTGCATTGATGGACAGTTGTTGGCATGATCATGACCATTAATGAATACACGAATGTCTTTGGCCCGTAGTGCATGGATAATTGTGATCGTGATACTAAAAGAATATCCTCGGCCGTAGTCTGCGGTAGGGTGATTCGATGATGTGGATTATTTATTATTGTCGAGTCCCAAATGATAAAAGTGATGAAAAACCTTTAAATCATAAAAGATAGTAGATTTTATTCTCTACTTGACTCTTTTAATGGATTGCTTGATCCATTGCAGCTTAAACTTGATGTTGTTATATTTTATCGGTTTAACACTCATTGAAGGCTAATGATAATTTATTCTACATTATCTTAGTCATAATATTTCTTCTTTGGGCTAGTTGAGCTCACCCTTTCTTTCAACGTTCTCTTCGTGAAATGAGAACGTAAATGGGACTAATCGGGAACAGAGCGATGGTCTGAGCAGTTGCATTATTAGTCCTCACTATTCGTGAAATAGTGTGATAATAATTGTAATGAGGACTCCTTTTGAGTTTGTATAATCTCTAGTAGACAATATTTGTATTCAAACTCACAGTTTATGTTTTGTCGTATTGTACACGACAGTTGTATTATTAAGATTTGAATTTTGTACCATGTATCTGGCGACTCAAGATGAGTGATGTATACCTAATTTTGGAGGCGTCACAAAAACTATCACATATATCAATTTCATTGGAATGGATTTTATTTCACATTCTCCGCATGAAAAAAATAAAAGGGTAGAATGAATTTTCATTTTGTTGAAATAGTTTATCCTTCATAATAATCATCAAATACACTATTTTTATTTCATTCCTTTTTCTATTTCATTCTCTCAATCTAAACGCAGTACATATGGGTACTTATAAATACATATCGAAGTGACAAATTCACTTTGTGGACTATATAGAACCTATTTGAATCAATAATTCTAGGTCGATCGTGAAGTGGCGACATGTCTAGTGATCGATCCATTTTTTTCTTTTGACTCCCAAAAAATATATAATATTTATTTCAACTAAAATTTTTACAGAATTCAGTTATTTTGGTGTAATTTAGATACATATGAAAAAACATGGTTGTACAGTCTGTACAATACTATTTTTAATATGTATTCAAATTACACCAAAATGACTGAATTCTGTAAAAATTTAAATTTAAATAAATATTATATATTTTTTGAAGTCAAGAAAAAAAAATTGGATCGATCACTAGACCGGTCGTCATTTCACGATCGGCGGAGAAGGACTCCATTTGAATAGGCTTAGGGCCCTCTATTTTTTAACTTTGGAAATTGCCTGTAAGCTTTGACTGTCCAGTTATTGATGCCCAAAAGTTTGCCTCAATCACAGCAGTCAAATTAGCTTTCGGCCCAAATATTTGGGTCTAAGTGCCATTGAATGAATAGCCTTTGATCCAGTATGCAATACAGAGTGTACCTAAAAATTTAGGTTATCTAATTTTCGGCCATGGTTTACATGTCCAAGAATTGGTGCACTTCCCATTAAGAACAATCTAGAAGTTTTTTTTTGTTTTTTTAACTGCAAGTAAAATCCATAAGTTAATTGGTAGTAGGATTTAATTAAAGATTATTACCGACTTTCTGAAATCAACTTAAAGTATTTTAAATTTAAAATTGACATGAAATCTTTTATTTTTATTCAATACAATGATAAATATTATAAACTATTTAAAAATTAATACTCATTATTGAATTTTTGCTTTATAATTTTTAATGAACATCTTAATTTAGAATTTCAAAATATATCAACTTCACCTTCAAAAGTAAACAATGATGTTATAAAATTTTAAGCGGAGGGGATGATTATGTTTTTACTGGATCCGGTTATCATGAAGTTAATTTCATGATAAATTGATCAATACAATACTGACACGTAGAGAGAGATCACCTCCCGACCTGTGTGTCGACACTGTATTAATCAATTAACCAAAATTAACTTAATACTAATCATTCAAGTTTTTTATAGTTATATTGAGTACTCCATTAGTGATAGGAACTCTCATAATTTTTCTTGATGACATCCATTTTCCGTGCCTAGTAATTACTCTATTGTTATGTTTGTCCATCTTCCATCTTATAATAACACAAATAATCATTACAAAGCTTGCCCATTTTCTCACGACTCGATCAAGATTTAATTTTGGTCTCATTAAAACTATACACATTTACTAGCAATAATGGTCCTAAATATGACAATATGAACTGCAAAACATAAACATCATTCATTGTTTTGAAGGAGAAAAAAGAGAACAAATTTTGGTGTTAACGTCAGAATCTTTCTCCACGTTTCAATCACGAAAGACGTCCTGATTCTCGCATGTGAAGAAACACGACAAAACACCATAAAACTCGACGGTACCGGATCACGGGGATAGCTTCAGGCGTGAGAGTAAAGTGTATATGCATTCACAGGTTAACTCAAGAGGATAATAAAATCTAGTGTAATGAGAGAGATGATTATTATTAGTTATGTGAATGTGTATATATCAAGAAATGTACCTCCTCATGAAGACTTACTCGTCAAGAAATAATATCTTTGCTCGGATTATCGTACCACCCACTACCATCCGATATATCCCCCGATTTGGTGGGTTCTCACCGATCGCATGGAGTTTATCCACCGCTTTTGCCATCGCTCACACCGGCTTACCGACTATAATCTCATCCACATTAATGCATGGCGGATATCTTGGTCAACTGTCATACTAGATCATCATTACAAGTCAAAGTAATAGATATTAAGTGACCCAATGGGTCAATCCAATGAACCAATTCTTTATTCTATAGGATTAGATAAAGCTAACACAGTAGTTGGGCCCAACGAACCCCATGGCTTAATTATAAAAGCCCAATGGATTAAATTAATAAATGAGCCCAATCTACCCGGCCCAAATAGAAGAAATATCATGACCAAACATTACCCCCTAGTTTTTTGTTAAACAGGATGTTTAGTGGAAAACTATAAACGGTCCATGATATCAGGATTTATTAAAGGCCCAAAACAGGAAATAATTGAGACATACCCACTTTAGTGCAAAAAATGGGACATGGAATGGCTGAACGCCCAGAGTAATAGGCCCAATCAATAAAGGATTGAAATTGAATAGGATGGACCAATAATTAGAAACCCAACTGTGAGGCCCAATCCGATAAGATATCCAAAGGTCGTCCCAAACACGCCCCATTCGAATTCTCATCATTACTGACATTTAATGCGTCGGCCTCGTTCCCTGTGTAACCGTCAATATAAAAGGTGAGCTTTACCAATTCGATTTGGTTTTACTCGCTAATTTGAAATTCAACCTTTGAGCTTTCTTCTCCCTTCTCAAAATTCTCTCTAGCTTTTCAAACCTCGACAATAGTGAATCCAAACCGCACTTCTCGCTTTTCTCTCACTCGAACCTTAACCAAGAGGGTTCGAGTTCAAACCCACCATCTCCCACCGATTTCTTCAAAGATGGGGAAAAATTTCCTCATGCCAATATTGCATCCACCGTCACAGAATCTGAAATACGTGCCCTCCGGATTCGATACCAGATTCCGGACAACTACGCCATAAGAGCTCCTGCTCTGGAGGAGCGAATGTACCAATGACCACCAGACGGTTGGGTCGCCATGCTCGCCACTTTTCCGAAAAGGGATTCGCCACCCTTCACGCCTTCGTCGTCACCTCCTAGGGTTTATAGAGTGGGCTTTGCTCACCGGTGCCCAACTCCTATATCCACATATCGGGCATTTATTGCCTTCCGCCACGAGCTAGGGTTATTCCTCCGTCGAGCTTTTCTTCACCCTTTTCTACGTAGATCCCGAGATCGAGGGTTTAAGATCTTTGAAAGCAAACAATCTCATGAACTCTAAATTCGAGAAGAGGCCCTGATGAGCACCCCCTTCGAGCAACAAAGGTCGGTACGAGAAATGGTTCTTCATCATTGGACCGAGATCTCTTCTCTTCAAGACCGACCATCCTGAGACCGGGATCTCTGCACGACTTTGGTGACATTCCCAAGAAGGCGTGTGAAGGAAATGGGAGACTTTCTCAAGAAGATCCTCCACAAGAATGGAGTTTTACCTATTGACCAAAACAAGCTCGGTCAGTATGATTATAAATGTAAGTTTTGAATAACTCGCAATATAATTTTTGAGGTATTTATGTGGCAAGGATTTTAATATGTGATTATTTGCAGTATCCCTGATCAAACCAACTTCTTCGGAAGTGAAAGATTTGAGAGATTTTCTTGCGGGGAGGATTATGGAGGCAAGCGAAGAACTTCCTACCGAAGAGCCTTCCCGAACTGATCCTCCTGCCTCCCGACCCAAAGAATTACCCCTTTCGTAATGATGAGCTGGCCGACGAGCCTCTCATTCCTGAAGAAGTCCTCCGACCTCGCCGAAGGAAGAAGGCTGCTAAAAAGGCCAGAACTACCCCTCGCGAGATAAATCCTGAAAGCGATGAGGAGGTTCTTCCCGAAGAAAACCCACAATCAACTCCTTCAACTGACCCTGTCACCACACTTTCTGAATCAACCCCAATAAAGAGGAGTCTACTTGAGATACCTCTACACGATCGAGCGAAAGTCCTTCGTGCCAAAAAATTAAGATCAAAAATAATTCCCCTCACCGCCGAAGAACTCCGCGTCCCTCCAACTTCAACAATTGACCCCCCAACCGAAACCCAACGCTTTGATCTTTGAAATGGGTCGGTTTAATTCTCACCGTCTCCGAAAAGAAAACAACCTTCGGACAGCCATCCAATTTCAACCTCTGCCCCTTCTTCAACTCCTGAGCCTATACTTGCTCGATCTCCTTCCCCAGAGGCGATATATGCGGATCCCTCGCCGGTTCGCAATCAACATGTGTCTTCTCCTCCAAGACACATGACTACCGAATTTCAGCAGGATGCCATGGGCTCGCCAACTATGTGGCCCCGATTTAATGCCAACTTCCCCTTTCAACTGTTCGAGGCTTTCGTTCGCGAGACCGATGACCACCGATTCGGGAACAGTACGAATGAGGACTTGCTTAGCGAAGGCATGAGCTACTTGGTGAAGGTAAATGGCTCTCCCCTCCCTTTGCTTTCAATACTTATCTTCGTACTCATATATCTGAAAACTGATCAAATAAAATCGAACACGACAGTAAATGTCAGATTCGAAGCGTCTCAAGTCCAAGATCTCTCGAGGTCAATCCAAGAGAGGCAATCGAGAAGGAGAACTCCATCCTGAAGTCTGTCTTGGCTCGGGAAAGGACCCAACGTGAAGGCATCCTTCATACCAATGAAGGACTTCAGAAATAGTTGGCTCAAGCCAAGGAAGATGTGAAGGCCTCCAAGGAAGAACTGAAGTCGACTAAAGCACAACATGCTGAAATCGTTAATATGAACGTCGACTTGGTTCAGAGGAGTGAACTAAGGATGAACAAGATCAAGGAGCTGAAGGCTAACGCTAAGATCTTGACCAAGACGATCCATAAGCTGGAGCGGGAAGAAACCCGTCAGATGAATATATGGCAAGCAGCCTCTAACAAGAAATCCGAGAACTCAAGGCTCTTCGACCTTGGGCCTCCTTTGGTGATCGATGCTCTTCGCAAAGAGATATGTGAAGAAAATCTTCGGAACTCGGATGAAATTAATGGAGAAATAATGAGGATTCATACGGAAAGCTACTTAGTTTCTGCCGAAGTCGTGGCAAGGAAAACCTGATCAAAGCCAACTTAGATCCATACTTGCTCGACTCTTCAGATGATGAGGGTGCTGCCTGAGGCAACAACTTTTGTTTCTCTTCGGTTTTATTTAAAAAATACTTGTAAAAATTTTCTGTTATTTTCCCTTTTGTAAATAAATTAAGTATTAATGAAAAGTGATCTTATCCGTTATGACTTCAGTGTATTTTTACTTCCTGCCAATACTTCAATATGAATTTATAGGGACAAATGTACAAAAAACCCCTTCAAGGATTTAACTCAAATTGTTAATTAACAATTAAGCATGTCATATAACAGATAAAGTGAAATTAAAGAACGAGGCATTCCGAACTCAACACTTAGAAAAAATTCAGGTAATAAAGTAAAGAGATACTCATTCGATTCATCAAGTGTGAGACAAATCTGTTTTATCGTGAGTTTGTTTACCCCAAAAGGCCTAACAACACCGAAAGATAACATTCGCCTACCACGAAGGGCCTGACGAAGTTTAAGTGTCGACCAATGCCTACCACGAAGGGCCTGACAACGTCTTGAAGATGACACTTGCCTACCAAGAAGAGCGACAAGGTCTAAGTGATTTACAATTGCCTACCCCGGGCGGGCCCGACAATGCCAAATAGTGGCGATAATTGCTTACCCGGCAAGGGAACCGACAATGCCAAATAGTGACCACTTTCGCCAAGAGGCTACCATCGAATGGTCAGCAAGTCCTCCCGAACCTCCTAACACCAATGAACTGAGCAGCAACAGAGATAAAATTTGTTTGAGAGAAAAGAGGAACTTTTATTGATGATGATGTAAATATTTACAGACTTCCGATGTACTGACATTGAATCTACTGAAAGTACTTTCTAAGTCTGCCAGCGTGCCAAGTGTTTTTGATTACTGAGCCATCTAATGCCTTTAACCGATAAGTCCCCGGCCGGAACTTCAAAGATTTCATATATGTCCTTCCCAATTTGGCATCAACTTTCCTGCAGATTCGAGGAGTAGATGCTTGACTTCTCGAGGACAAAATCTCCGACTTCAAATCACAAGCTTTACCCCTTATTATAATGCTTAGCCACTCTTCACCGATAGTCGCCAATTTGATTAAGGCTATCTCTCGACTTCTTCCAAAGAAATCAAGATTGGTCTTCACCTTCTTCTTCATTGTAGATCTCTCTGAAATGACTAACTTGAAGACTTGGAGATCCAATTTCAACTGGACTAAGGCATCAATACCATAGGCCAATCTGAAAGGTGAATCCCTGTTGTAGTCCTTGGAGTAGTTCGATAAGCCCATAAAGACACTTAGCGAGCTCCTCCTACCATCTCGCTTTAGCCGTCCAACCTACGCTGATCCCATTCAAGAACGCTCATTGGTTACTTCAACTGTCTGCTTTGATCGAGGATGAGCCATCAAGTCTTTCTCGTCTTTGGATCCCCAATTCGCGCCAAAATGCTTCAAACTTCACCCCACAAAACCGACGTCCATTATCCGATACCACCACCTTAGGAATTCCAAAACGGAATACCACCGATTCTTTTCACTAATTTTAAACACTCTTGTTCCGTTATTGACCTAAGTGGCTTTGCTTTTCACCCATTTGGTCATATAGTCTATATCAACTATAACAAAACCGACCCACCTTTTGTTTTTGGTAGTGGACCCAATATATCAACCCCCGCAGACGGTGAAGGGTATAGAGAGATAAGATCGAGTATAGCTCTTCCCGTGGTGATGAGGTATTGATCGTTGAGTTGGCACTTCTCGCACTTCTTGACGTACTCGGTTGCTTCCTTGAAGATAGTAGGGCCAAGAAGACTCTCGATTTAAGCACTTTATAAAGGCTAATGACTTAGCGACCGTATACGGTCGCCACAAATGCCTTCATACGCACTTCTCGCAGAAAACATATTCACTTTCTGGATGGAGTCAAACATTTCAATAATGGAGACGGTAGGCCCTTCGGAAAAGATCCCCATCAATCAAAACAAAGTTAGCACTCTTGTACTTGATTTTCTTGGCAAGCATCCGATCCGAAAGTAAGACGCCATCTGCCAAATATTCCAGGTAGGGAGTTAACCAGCAGTTGGTTCGGTCAATGCACATTACCACTTCATGATGAACACTAGGATATTGCAAAATTTCCAGGTACACCGATCCTTCAAAAACATTAACATCCATAGTAGCTAGTCTGGCAAGTGCATCAGCAATGGAATTGTTGTTACGCTCGACCCCCTGAAACTCGTAGGATTGGAAATACTGAAGTCGTTCCTTCAATTCTTCTAAATACTTGATCATTCTCGGACCTCGAGCTTCGTATTCCCCAGAGAAATGTTTAACGACTAACTGGGAATCACTGAAGATGACTATTCTCTCAGACTTCAAGACTCTTTCGCTAATCGTAACCCTACAATCTTCGCTTCATACTCACTTTCGTTGTTCGTCGCTTTGAATCGAAATCATGACCTGCCGCACTTTGAATCCTCGCGGACTTATCAAGATAATCCTCGCCCATCGATGTCCGGCAGAGGACCCATCTGCATACAAATATCCATGAACTCTCCTTTTGTTGAAGAATGGCAATCGCTTCCGCGGATCCTTCAGACTCGACCACGACTTCATCGACTTTCAAAATGAACATTCAACCACAAAATCAGCCAAGCTTGCCCTTTGATGGCGGTTCGGGGATGATACTCAATAAAGAATTGGGACAACTCCATCGTCCCATGCAAATTAGTCTCCCGATAACTCGGGTTTGCCTATAATCTTCTTTAAAGGTCGATCCGTGTACACTATTACCAATCTACCCCGGAAGTATTGCTTAAGCTTTCGACTAGCGCTTATTAAAGCAAAAGCAAACTTTTCAATGTTTGGGTACCTTGTTTCAAAGATCCCAAGGACATGGCTTACATAATAAATCGGTCTTGCTTTTCCCCCTTCACTTCACGCACTAAAACCGCTTTCTACCGGCGAAATTTAATAGCTAGGTATAAATATAGAGGCTCGGCAGAAATCGGGCTTTACCAACAAAGGAGCCAAGATAAATAGGACTTGATGCTTTGAAAGCGTCTTCACATCAAGAAGTTCATTGAAAGGTCTTTGCATTCTTCGGCCCTTTCAATGTGTCAAAAAACGGTACACATCTTTCTGCTGACTTGGACATGAACCTCCGCAAAAGTGCAAATCCTTCCATCTCAAACGTTGAACATTTTAAATGATGGAGAGTCTTTATGTTCAGGATCGCTTGAATCTTCTCTGGATTGGCTTCAATTCCTCTTTGACTGACAAGATATCCTAAAAATTTGCCAGCCCCCAGACCGAAGGTGCACTTAGTGGGATTCAGTCTCAAGTTGTGATGACGAATAGTCTGAAAGCATTCCTCTAAATCATCCAAATGTTTATGCACCAACATGCTTTTGACAATCATGTCATCCACATACACCTCAATGTTCCTGCCCAATTGATATTTAAAGATATGGTTCATCATCCTCTGGTATGTGGCTCCGGCATTGATGAGGCCGAAAGTCATTTTCTTATAGGCATATACCGAACGATGCGTAATGAATGCCGTTTTCGGTATATCCTCTTTACACATGGAGATCTGATGATACCCAGAGAATGAATCCATAAAACTTAATAAAGCATACCCCGAAGTGGCATCAATGAGTTGATCGATGTGGGGCAGCAGGTAGAAATCCTTCGGACAGGCCTTGTTTAGATCAGTATAATCGATGCAGACTCGCCATTTTCCATTCTCGGACGACCAAAGACCACATTAGCCATCCATCATGCGGTAGTCAATCTCAAAGATGAAGTCACCGCCAACAGCTTTTGCAATCTCTTCATCTATGATCCGTTGACGCCAGTGCAAAGATCTTCCTCTTCCGCCGCATTCTATTTTCTTTGACGGTCCACTTCCAATCGATGCTCAAAGAACATCCCTCGCTTCTCCCCTAAAGATATCCTGAGGTTCCCATGCGAAGATGTCAACATAGCTCCTCAGGAGCTCCACGAGGTTCGTCCGGAGAGGTTCCGGCAAGCCCGAACCTATTTTCACCGTTTTGTCCACCTTGCCCGGGATGAGCTCTATCTCCTCCGTTTCTCCAGCTGGCAGGACCAACGGTTCGGAACTACTCTCGGTGAAGGGTTCGATCTCTATCGCCATATTCTGCTTTTGCTTCGATACCCCCACTCCCGAAGTAATAACAGCATTTCTGTAACACCTCCTGGCCAGATCTAAATCTTCTTTCACCTCCCCAACCCCATGAGCCGTAGGAAATTTGATTTTGAAATGAGGTATTGATGTTACAGCTTGCAAAGCTATTAAAGTGGGCCTCCCCAAAATAGCATTATAAGCAGAATCTACATGCACAACATAAAATTTGCAAATAATTTCTACCTGTTGAGGGGCCGTTCCGAATATAACTGGTGGTTCAATGGTCCCAGCCACCTTAACTGGATCATTGCTGAAACCATAAAGAGGAGCCTCCTGCCCTATTTTCATCTTCCGCCCGTCCAGATTCATCCTTTGATAAGTGTGGGCGTCGGTGATGTCTACAGAAAGACCCATTATCTACCATCATCCGCTTCATATCCACCGAACCCACTTGTGCGGTCAGACCAATGATCCTCGTAAGGCTCGATGACTTCGAAGGGTAATCCTCATCGGTAAAGGAGATTACTGCTTTGGATAAGTCTCGGGGTCTTCTGAAGGTACCACCACCGATACGACCGAATCCAAATAGCTTTCGGCGCTTTTTTCCAATGAGCTTGCTGTAAGTACCCCAAAGATGACATCTATCACATGCCTCGCAGTCGTCCGAGCTAAGAATGCTTGTTAACTGGTTGAAATTCCGAGACAGTCCTCGATCTTCTTTGTTGATTAGTTCGGCAAATACATACCGAACTAAAGCCCCACCTTGTACCTTTCATTCAATGAATTCTTTTAAACCGCACAATCGTTCGTTTATGACCCAAGTTGATGGTAATCGCAATACTTGCGAGGATTCCTTTTCCTGCTTAATATTATCTCGTGGTGGCTCAAGATAGGTTGATTTTGATCCGATCTAAGATAACAACCCCGTCAAGCGTTGAGTGCCGTGTCGTCCTATTTACTCTCTGCGGAGGAGCGGACGAACGCCCTCCACCTCGCCTCCAATTGTTAGTATCTTCAATTGGCCGTCACGATTTCGGCCTCTATTCCTTCATTCTTTTTCTCGATCTCCATCGGTTTTGTCCCGATCTGCCTCCTTAAGTCGATCCAAGGACGTTTGAGGTCGCCATGGCTTCCTCCACTACGATATGACCTTCGGCTTTGTCAAAGGCTTCATGAGACTCTTCGTGTGGTTAAACATAAGTTTTTTCACCAACTTTTCCGATTTAACCGTATCTAACCTGCTCAAAGCATCCCACACGAACTTGTAGATCATTCAAGTCCGCCACTTGGCCAATTCTTCCTTTAACCGCTTTCACATATCGCCCAAAGATTCATTAGAGGATTGCGAACTTGAGCCAATGAACCAGTTGGTTTTCCCCTTCTTCTGTTGCTCCCAAAGCGAGCATGAAACTTGCTGCACATGTCTTCCTAGGACGAGATTGAATCTGAGGGTAAGGTCCCCATCCACTGTCGGGCATCATTTCTAAGAGTTGTGACAAAAGTATGGCATTTAGCAGCATCGCTGAAGTCATAATAATCCATGAGTCGGTCGAACGCCTGACTATGGTCGTAAGGGTCCTCCGATCCATCATAACTCTCGATATGGGGCAACTTCTTGGTAGGATCAGCTTTTTCTCTAAGAATCTCCGCGGAAAAAGGGGACGCCTTCTTTCCCGGAGCGTCTTTGGTTTTCTGGACTTCGACAAGTTGCTTCCGAAGCTCCTTTAACTCTTTAACCAGATACTCCACGCCTTCTGGTTGAGATGATGCCTCCTTCTCCGGTGACCCCTTCTTCCTATAAGTTGCATCCGATTCTTTCAATGTAACCTTCAACTTTAGGGGCTTCTCCGATGACGAGTGTCTATAGGCGGGGTGCCCTTAGTAGACTCTCGGGAGTATGTCCTCTCGATATACTTCGCCTCTGAACTCGGGCGCTATGGTGAGAATGTGCAACGACAAGGGCTTTCTTTGCATGTTCTGGAGTACGATCCTCGGATCGACCTCTTCTTTCGCTTCGCCCCCCCTAGAATCGCCAGGTGACAAGTCCTCTTTGATCTCCGAGGAGTAGGGCTTGGACCTTCTTTTTTCCTAGTTCGCCCAGAGACTGCATCTGCATTTGAAGCGAGTTCCTTCCCACCCGATGCCCTCGCTTTGGATTGAACATACCGAGCTCTTCATCTCTCAATTCCGCCATCCGAGCCATCTGCCAAATTATATCCTCGACGTCGCTTCACTAAGTACCTCCATGGCTCTATCCGCTTCATCTCGCCATCTTAGCCACCGGGAGGCTTTCAGATCTCGGTCATCTCAGATATCGAGTTCTAGGCGAGGTGCCTTCTACTCGCTTCCGACTATGGCTGGACCCCTTCTCCGTCGGGAATACTAGCTTACGCGTTTATTCTCTGCTTTCAGCTTTTAAAATGCCGAGAATCTTCAAGTGACCGTTTGACGCATGTCTTTAGCATGAAACACTTATGGTTGGTCCCAAACGATCTTTAGCGATACTCATGATCTCGACTCACCGATAAGAATCTACCGTCCTTCTGGTGTAGGTGTTCTACTCTTTCCCATGAAAAATGAATAGAATAAAACCACAATCTGTGATTGAAAAGTACTCAAGACACTAGAAATCAAAGCCCTCCTTCTAAATACCAATGTTAACGCCAGATCTTTCTCCACGCCTCAATCACGAAAGACTTCCGATCCTCAAGACAAGAAACACGCATAAACACCACAAGCTTCGACTACGGATGATCACGGGATAGCTCGAAGTGAGAGTAAGTATGTCTGTTTACAAGGTTAACTTAAGAGGATAATAAAATCTAGTGTAATGAGAGAGATGATTATTATTAGTTATGTGAATGTGTATATATCAAGAAATGTACCTCCTTGTGAAGACTTATTCGTCAAGAAATAATATCTTTGCCTGGATTACTGTGCCACCCACTACCATCTGACATATCCCCGATTTGGTGGGTTCTCACCGATCGCATTTGGAGCTTATCCACTTTGCGCTTACCATCGCTCACACCGCCTACCGACTATAATCTCATCCACATTAATGCATGGCGGATATTTTGGTCAATCATTCATACTATATCATCATTATGTCAAAGTAATAGATATTAAGTGACCCAACGAAATCAATCCAATGAACCGAATCTTGGTCCCTATAGAATTAGATAAAGCTAACACAGTAGCTGGGCCCAACGAACCTCATGGCTTAATTATAAAAGCCTAATGAATTAAATTAATAAATAAGCTCAATCTATCCGATCCAAATAAAAAAAATATCATGACCCAACATTTGGCATAAGCATAAATATATTTCTAAAGTTTGAAAACATTTCCACTACGGAAGGAGTGGCTTTATTGAGTAAATATGTTGCTACAAATTTTCACTTGCCCATTCCAAGCTAGACAGTAATATTTTATCTTGGAACTCAAGATTGATAATTATTTATTATGAATAATCAGAACCAGCATGCTTGTAAACAATGATGTGCCCAAGCCAAGAAAGATAGGGCCTACTGCGTAGGGATATTACATGGAATATATTAATATATATCCACTACTTTATACTAGTTTAATTTTATATCATATACTATAACCTCCTTTTGTACCGAACTTTGTTTATATTATGTTGGTTGTCGTTGTTCACTAACAAAACATGCATTTAGGTCCATCTGCCAAACAAATAGAGTACTCCCTTCGCCCGTTGATTTTAAATGATTTCATTTTTTTCTAATTATTTATCGTTTTATATAATTTACGAGAATTAATTATAATTTTTTTTAAATTATTTTTTAAAAAAAATATTATAGATGAAAGAGAGTATGAGATAAGTATAGCAATTATAAAAATTTAAGGGTATTATAAATAATTGATATTATATTTAATCACTCTAAAACTAAAAGACAGATAGAATATATTGCTACTCAAACATCTCTTAAATTTTTGTATCCACCACACAAAATGTATGACACTTAGGAGGTATTTGATAAAAACTGAATGAATTTAAATCTGAATCTGAATGAGTTAAATTTGAATCTGAATGTGAATGAAAAAAGTTGTTTGATAATTAACATGTCTTAAACATCTGAATAACAAATTTTTATTATTTTATTCCTCTAAAAAAATTCAACATTGTTGTAAATTTATTTAATATTACTTAATATAATAGTTAATATTATAAAAAGAAAAAACTTCATTCAGCACTCATCAGCCCATTCAGCCAAAAAAATGATACTAAACCATTCAGCTTAAATCGTCTGAATGGTTGACCGATTTAACCATTCAGACGATTTTTTTCCCAAAAACAAGACTGAATAATTATCCGATTCAACCATTCAGCCATTCAATTTTAAACAAACAATCCTTAGTTTGGGACGGGGACAAGAATATGAATAAGTTCGAGCTACCAAATGTAGCATTGTGTTGGTGAGAAAATACGAGTCCACAGCCCAAAAACAGAATAAATATTAGAAATAGGGAAACGTTAAGGGCACCAGAAAGGAAACAAATGGTTATGAACACGAAAATTGGATCCGATATTTTTAAATTTTATTTATTTATATTTTAATCATTAAAAAAAGATAAAAATATAAATAAATGAAATTAAAATATACATAAGTCTAATTTTTATGTCTGCGTAAAAGAGCTCTTTGATTAAGAGCATCTATGACTCAACTTTTTTGGTCGGCATACAAATAAATTACTATTATTAGAAAAACAAGGATTGATGATGTTAAGGCTGAAGGTTTGTCACAACTTATATTAAAATTAAAATAATAATAAAAAAAAATTTAAGACCCCTAACAATTATATTAAAATATTAGTGATATCAAAATATGTTTTATTTTGAAGAAACATTGTACAAGAGAAGATGAAATACTTTTTGAATGATTTATGAAATATATATAATACTTTTGTCTTAAAATATAGGCTTAAATATGAATTAGTATCCTAAACTATAGACCATATTTCACTTCGGTGATTCACCTTTTAATTTTATCAATTAGATGATTAAATTATCAATTTTTTTCAATTGGACCAAATTGAACATGTCACGTCAGAAATTGCTGACGTGGCTAATTATGTGGGGCCTTAAGAAGCTAATGTGGCAAAAAAATTATTTTTTAATTATTAAATAAACAACTCTATTTAAACAAAGGACAAAATAGTCAAAACCTAAATTAACATTTCTAATTAAAATAAATAAAACAAACATATATCAGCTGGTAGAATGACAATCGATCGACCAAGACTAGCTCTCCCCAAATTGTAACGATAAACCCTAGCTCAACCGAAGCGACTTCATCATCTTCGATTTCGTCACCGGAGATTTCATGCCAACAGTTACCGATTCATGGCTTTCCGAAGCAGCAGCTTCCCCAGTATCAGAACCGTGGAATTTCATGCCAACATTTGCCGATTCATGGCTTTCCGAAGCCTTTGCCCGAGACACCGATACCCTAACCAAAGCTCTCAAGAAATCACTTTTCGATGACTCGATTTAAATCACCGAGATGATGTCTTCTCCACTGCTTCAACATGGTCGAGCCGAAACAACATCGTCGTTGCAGACTCGAAAGCATTTTGCTCAGACCGAAACACCTACCGCCAAATCTTTAATCGGTGTTCCAACGGAAAAATAACGAAACGGAAGTCAATTTTAAGAATGGTTCAAGAAAGTGGCCGGTCAATTACTTTGTCATTTGGACAATTTTGCCGTTCTTGCCTCTTGAAACCGGAACCTCGGTGAGCGTTAAAGTCGTTACAGACAATTTTGCGATGTCGTGGCTAAAGATGATGGAGATGGGACCTGGATGGAGATGGCGTCGACTTTCGATTATAGAGATCTTCCGAAAGAATCTTGATATATATGTGTTGATGGGTTTGTTTTTCTCCATATTTTCTTGCATTTTCGTTTAATAACTAAGGTTGAGATGATTTAATTTTATGGGTATAGGGTTTTCAAGTGGTGGATGGTTGGGTTTTCTAGTCGGTGATGATTGTCAAGTTTTTTGATCGGAGACGGTAGATTTTAGCAGGAAGATGGTGGATTTTTTAGGATGGGTAGCAGATGAAGATGAAGAGTCAGATGATTTTTGTGACGCCCCCAAAATAGGTCCAATCCACCCAACCTATTCTGAGTCGCCAAATATATGGTACAGAAACAACTACAACTTTATTATTACAATTGTCGCAAAAATACTGACACACACTTATGTTGTGAGTTTAAATACAAATATTGTCTTCTAGACAATATCCATACCCAAATAAAGTCCTCATACAATTATTGATACACTATATTATAAAATGGTGAGGACTACTAAAACAACTGTCTTGAACCATCACTCCACACCCCAACTAGTTCCCGCTATATTCTCGCCTCCTGAGAAGAAAAATGGAACAAAAAGGAAAAGGGTGAGTTCAACTAGCCCAGTAAAGAATATTATGACTAAGATAATGTACAACAAATTATCCTTAGTCTTCAACAGGGAAAAATCTGATAGAATACAATAGACAACAAGTTTTAGATCAACAATCTGCAATGGAAACAACAATTCATTGAAGAGTTAAGTAGAAATGAAATCTACTATCATCTATGAATTTAAAAGTCCATCATCGATATTTTATCCTGTAACATCAATCAATATACATCATAAATCAAATAGTCATCTTTGCACTACAGCCAAAGATATTCATCTACATTAGTCATGTTCATCTCAACACTGCTCATCTTTGCACTACTACGGCCAAAGATATTCATCGATTAGTCATGTTCATCTAAACACTGCTTTTATTTTTGCACTACGGGCCAAAGATATTCATCGAAAAATCATTCATCTTTTGCACTACAGACAAAGATATTCAAGAATATCATCATTTAAAGACCGAGGATGATGAAAATATTTTAAAAGAAACGAATCCAAAGTGAAACAAAAGAACAAATATTAAGGATTCGTACTTTACACAATCCAAGTTCAAAAATACTTCATAAATAACTGTGAGTGGAGTAAAATTCAAGAATGATCAAAATATGGATACAATCAAAGCTAGTATCCATAATAGATATTTTGACGAATTTTTTTTTTAATTTTTCGTGAATAATGTCGTGATTCGTGAATAAAGGTCAGATACGTGAATAATGTCGATATCGTGAATAAGAACTCCCACAAAAGATAGAAATTCCACAAGAAAATCATCATGCTTCTTGAATAAGACTTTCGTGAATAAGAACTCGTGAACATGAATAAGAACTCATGAATAAGAATCTCATGTATAAGAACCCCGACATGAAAAAGTTTCAAATTTGATAAAAGTTTCAACCAATATTTCAGGCATAATGATATTGAAGAAATAATATCACTTACGAAGAAAATAACATCCCTTACTCGCAAAAAACAAAGATTTACGATCGAAATATCGATATATAATCTTTAAATAACTTGCACCAGATATAGAATACTCAAAGTACTAAAATACTCATAAAATACATTCGATATTATAGAGAGAGAAATCTTTAGTTTCTAGTATGATTTTCAATTCTAACCTAAACACCCTATTTATAGAAAATTGCTTAGAACACCAAAACAGAAAATTAAATATAATAATATATTTATAAACAAAATTCACGCCCACCTCAAGACCATCTAAACTCAGCCATCTTGCACATGTTTAATGAGGCCCACAATGTAAAAAAAAACGTTTTTCTTAAAAATAATAATTAAAACTTCCAAAAATAAATTATTTCGGAACTTCGAAACTTCAATAATTCATAATAAATAACCCTTTAATTAGAAAATTCGAATCTCGTGTATTTTTATAGGAAATTCAATTCTCTACAACTTTGAAGAAGAAAGTTTTTTCAAATTCCAAACAGAAATTGACCGAAATTCATAAACGGACGATTTTACAGGCTATAATCAAATTTCAGTCAAGAAATGGGGTCCACCGACACACAAAACATGTGTTAATTATTTAATGCAACAAAAATACTCTTCCTCCTCATTTACTCATATATCCCACATTCATTGTAAAACTATCACCATTATTATATTATAATAATATAATAAAATATTATTTTATCAGAAAAGATAACATATCAATTTTTAACAATTGTCACTTTAAATTTTTTTTCCATCTATATCCACATAAAATTAATATTTTTCGCATCATATAAATCAATAATTAATTATTAACAAATAATATTACAGAATCACAAAGATCTTGGCAACCAAGCCGCTCCTGTGAAAGAGGGGGCTTTCTAATAAGGATCTCTCTCTTCTTGGCCTTGTAATCTCTCTTGCATGTAACTTTCTAGACATTGCCAATAATATTTTCTAATAATATTATTCAGATAATATGAATTATTGTTTCGATAATGGAAAATACTGTGTAGTGACAATTATTGAAACAACAAAGAATATAAAATATAAACGCAAAGAAATTATTGAATCAATAAAATAAAATCTTTGAATAATAATTATCGTAACAATTATCGAGTAAGGCCTTCACGTAGAATCAATAATTGGTGCAATACTGCAAAGCTTCTCGTCAAGAACAACGCCAGATTCAGTATTTTAACCACCGGTATTCCAACAAGATAATTCTTGAATAATCAAGCTACCAAGTTATTTATAAACAACTTATACTTGTCGCTTTCTTCATCCAATCGCTTTCATGGGGCCCACACAAGGTCGCTACCGTCGTCATTTAAATATTCTCCGACAAAGAAGAATATTCCACGACCAAACGAATATTCTCCGAAACAACAATGAGTATTTTATAACCACTTGCTTATTTAAAAATATTTGCGCATTTTACCCATAACTAACCACATTAATCAAATCAACCCTTATTATTTTAAATAATAATTAGAGAAATTAAATCTTTATTTATAAAAAGTTGGGGTCTTATAACTTAAGCTTTTGTTGTTTTTTATTAGTATTAATGCATAATATAAAGTAGTTTGACGAATTTGCCCTTTCATATATAATAAATGTGTACTCAAATATTAAAATACTATTTTTTAATTACACATCAGCTGAGCAATGGCCTACCCAAAGAGCCACGTCAGCAATTTCTGACGTGACAGACTGAATTGAATGGAAGTGAAAAAAATTAATAGTTTAATGATCTGATTGAAAAAATTGAAAGATGAATCACCGAAGTGGAATATGGCCTATAGTTTAGGATACTAATTTATATTTAAGCCTAAAATATACCCTATTATTGATTTTTTAAAATTAATTTGAGATATTTATAAATTTAAAATTGAGATAACAATTGAAAAATTATAAAACAATAAAAATTATAATAAGTAATAGTTTACAATATACATCATTGTATTGATTAAAACTAAAAGAAATAATGCCAATTTTGAGTTTAAAAATTTCTTAAATTGATTTTAAAAGATCAATAATAATAAAATTATATGGAACATAGGGAGTAGTAAAGATGATAATTACTAGCCTAATAATGAAATTGGTCGAATTTGAGTCTATCTCCAAGTGATATCAATACCTAACAACATAATGAAAATAAATTTCACTTTTTTTCCTTCTAATTCACTTCCTAAATCCCTTCTCACAATTAAAATATTATTTTGATATTTTGATATTCACTCTTAATGATAAATTAATTAATTGAACAATACAATATTGACAAATAAAAAGAGAGATCAACTTTCGACCTGCGTATCAAAATTATATTAATTAATTCAAAAACCTCCCATTATTTTATTGCCCCCGTACGCACCGACTTGTGTTATGCACAGGCATCTCAAAGTTTTATGTGTTGTAAGTTGTAAGTTTATCTTTTTGTTTTGTTTTGTTTTTGGTAAAAATTATAATTAAAGATTGACATGTCATTAATATAAGTGGATAACAATGATTTATTTTAGTGAAGTATCTCACTTTACTACACTGCTACTGGTACATAAAAGATAAAACATAATATATCCGTTTAAATTTAAAATCAATAAATATACTTTGAAAATTAATTTGATATGCTTTTAAAGTCTTAATTTCAAATTTACAATTATAAAAATTATTCTATTCGTTTCAAAATTTGAGATACAATTTGACTTTTGAAGTAAAACGACATATTAAAAACATAATTTTAGTTGGTATAATTATTATAAATTGTATAGTATATAATATAAACTATTAATCACAAAATTTATTTCATTTTAAACTTTTATGAGGTATATCAATTTTAAAGTTTAATATGTGGTCGTTATGAGGTACTGTTAACTTAATATTTATTAAAGCAAAGAATACTACATAACAGTTAATACAAAATGAATACATTACTATAAGTAGTATTAAAAAATAAATAAAAAACATTTGAATTTTCCAGCTCCAAATGAATATCACATTAACATATTAAATAAATAAAATAGGTATATCAAGGCCTCAAACAAAGACATGAACTGTACTATGATTATTCAAAATATAAAGAAATTTAGTGTATAATTTTGTTTGAGAAAAACTTTATAAAGTTAAAAAGTTTAGAGAGACCATAAAAAATTGAGGAAGTGTGTAAAAAATTAAGAGGGAGATAAATTATTTAAGAATTTGAGAGAGTATAAAATTTTTAGAGAGAGAAAAAATATATATAAAAATAATTGAGCGTAGAAGAACGTTTAAATAAAGTAAGTGTATAAAAATTTTAGAGAGAAAATCTAAAAAGTTTAGAGAGAGAATAATAGTTTTTAGAGGGAGGAAGAATGTATAAAACGTACTTAATTGACCAATATAGTATAGAGAACCGGTTAGCATGAAGTTTATTATTTGATAAGTTGGTCAATTGACAAGTAGAATGCTGACACACATAGAGTCTCGCCTACGTGTCAGTACTCCATTGGCCAACTGACCAACTTACCTAAAAATGAATTTCATGCTAACAACTTCCATAGTATAGACACACAGGTTAAGAAATGATCTCTATTTTTGCGTGTCAACACTGTATTGATTAATTGATCAACTTACTATGAATTTAACTTACCGGATCAGCACAAAACATTAGAGATAGAAAATGAAGGAATATATAAATTAAATATCATAAATAATTTATTTAGTTGGACCATAATAATGATAAACTTGAAATTTGAAATATGGGTTTACCGATATTTAACTCTTAAGTATATTATTCAACCCACACATCCTATATTAAAAATAGATAATATGGTTTTAGTTCTGATTAAATGATGTAAATATGTTATACAACTTATTTTATTTAATTAGTTGTTTTGATTAGTTAACAAAATAATTTAAATTTTATTATTTTGATTAAATGATGTAAATATGTTATGTTTTTTTTATTTTGAATTTTAGTATTTTTTGTTTTGATTAAATGATATATATTGTTTTATTTAGAATATATTTTATATTTAAGCTTGTCACGTCATCATATTTTAACCCTGTTTGTCTTCTTTTAACGGCAGGGGCACGAGCGACCCAAAAAATATAACGTTAAGGGTACATTTGGAAAAAAAATTAATTTAGAGTACAAGTGGAACATCGGGGTAAACATCAAAAATTTTTTTGACCCTTTGCCCAATTTTTTTTTACTTACTAGATTTAGTGACGTACTCTATAAATAATTAGAACTTCAATAATATCTTAAATTTTGCAGAAAAGTAGAAAACATTTCCTCTAACTTTTTTGGGAGTTTAACATAAAAATACACGAGAGACATTACAAATTTGGCATTATAAATTTGCGTTGAAATAAAAATTTTTGATCCGGCTAATATGAAGTTATTTTTTTGGTAAGTTGATTAATTGACAAATAGAATACTGATATATATATAAATTTATCAGCGTATCAGTATTCTATTGATCAATTGACCAACTTACTTTAAAATAAACTTATATGAACGACTCCTAAAACGTTTACATCAAAAATATTATTTTCCTTTTTCTTTCTATTACTCTGGTTTTTCAATTTGGGTTAGTTGAAAATGATTTGGGTTAGTTGAAAATGAAATGGCGTCAGGCTGGTCAGCTATTGAAAATGGTACGGACAGTTTGAAACATGAATGATGATAGTCTCCTTTCTCTCCAATATTATTTTATTTTTACTCCCCCAAAACTCCGTAAATTTTGCCCCCTAATCTTAAGAATCACTCTTGCCCATTCCTTAGAACTGTTGATTCCTGGTACTTTAAAAACAAAGGGTGATTCTCAATATTTCAATACCAAATCCAACAAACAAATCTCAACTTCAAAAAATCCAACTCCAACCCAAAGACTTAGAACAGTAGCTGATTTCCCAGCAAAATTGGGAACATGGGTTTGTGATTTCATCTGCCAATGACTCATCCTGGTGAGTTGCGCTTGCCCTTTTCATATTCTGCTCATATAATTTTCCTTTCTTCTATTAAATTCCACTATGTGCCCAAAACACACCCAAATACGAATTTGTGGTTTATTAGTAGTAGACTAGAGGTATAACGAATCTTGGGTGCTTGATCTTCTAGTAAAATGAGGGACTTCCCATCTTGTTTTGCTGAGAATGGAGTTCAAGTTGCTGATGCTTCTTCTTCTTCAACTGTAAGCACAAGTAAAGCCTCTCAAAATTTGGTTACATGTATTTATAAGTGTAAATTAGTTGGCAAATCTTGTCTGATTATCATATTCTGGAGCAAGAATTTGATGGGTCATTGTCTAGGTGTTGAAATTGACAATTTATCTCATCAGTGTCTCTGTAGAGTTGATGTTAAGCCTTCTTTGTTCTCTAAAAGAAAAGGGTCAAAGTGTTTAGAAGTAAATTCTTCCAAAATTGATATGTATTGGGACCTTTCTTTGGCAAAATTTGGGTCCGGGCCGGAGCCTGTAGAGGGGTTTTATGTAGCAGTGGTGTGTAATGGAGAGATGGTTCTGCTCATTGGGGATCTGAGGAAAGATGCATTCAAGAAAACTAATGCTATCCCTTCTTTGTTTAATGCCATGTTCATTTCCAAGAGGGAACACATATTTGGAAAGAGGGTCTATGGAAGTAAGGCTCAGTTCTCGAATAATGGGCAAATTCATCACCTTACAATCGAATGTGATACAGTTGCGATTGATGATCCGTGTCTCATTGTTCGTGTGGACAGTAAGACAGTGATGCAGGTAAAGCACCTCAGGTGGACATTTCGTGGAAACCATACCATTTTGGTTGATGGACTTCCTGTAGAAGTTTTCTGGGATGTCCATAATTGGTTATTTGGCACAACTTTTGGGAGCGCGATTTTCATGTTTCAAACTTGTTTATCAGCTGAGAAGTTATGGACTAGTCAGACCTCGGATCTATCTGAACCTCCTTGGGCTTGCTCACAGAGTTTTGGGGAGTCTAAATTACCTGGTCCTGGTTTTACTTTGACTTTGTATGCTTGGAAGAATGAGTAGATGTGAATTCTTCCTTGATTCATTACATATATTTTTTACTTGAATGATTGGACGTGGTTGATTATATCAAGATGCTATTTACCGAACCAGTGCATCTGGATTCTTGCTTAATTGTTCACTTTACATTTTTCAATTACTTGATATGAATGGAAAAACTAAACTTGGTTATTGTTATACTACAATTACTTAATTCATGATATGTTTTACACTTTTACTACTGTGATTGTCTTGGAGATTGTCCTAACTTTCAATAATGCCAATTTGTCAACTTGGAGGCTAGAACCTGATTTAATGCTTTAGTAAAGGACTTGATTTGAATAATATCCGATGTACTTCTTACTGGATATGGTACTCCTTTTTGCATTTTCCAATTGATTGACTTGGACCATTATGAGTTCAAAGCACGGATAAATTTCAGTAGATTATGATTTAACTGAAAATTTGCTTTTGCTTCCATCGTTCTCTTGTGGAGAGTGCCTTAATGAATAAATTTGCATAACTTGGGGTTTGAGCTCAACACTTTATCTTAAAGCACTGTCACTTCTATGAGTTACGTCTTCGATATGGAAGCAAAATCCTTCAAGGATTAAATATGATGGTAGCATTTACTGACTGGAGAAAGGTAAGGAGATGATTGTTGAACCAGATATATGCTACTTTCTATTAGTGACACCTTAATGAAGCTAACATCTTATTCTTGTGGCAGGGGTTTAATTTGGTGAGCTTGAAATTTATGTATGTATGTCATGGCAAAAGGAGGTACTTCAACACTTGATACCGCTGTGAGCCTATGACACAGGTTATCCCTTTTGAGTTTTGATTGTGAGTTCTCAGTCATAGGCATGTTAAAGTATTCTTAATGGTGCTGCACAAAATAATAGCTCCTCAATTACTATTTTGGACATTTTTTTCTTAGTTATCTTGGGAAAAACTAAAACATTTCAAAGCGGACAGCTATTCCAATTTTAAGTTGATGATGTGTTTAGTTGAATGTGATGGATTCTTTCCTGGAATTCTGTTTGACTTCTATCTTTTGTTAAATAATTGGCCATCAAATTATAGATCAAATTCTCATTGCTATTCTTTTCAGCAACTTGCGTAGTTATTTTTTTGGTTAATAGAGATCAAAAACTCTGATTTGTAATTATCTAATGTAAACTGCCTCTGTATGCCAACAGTTGTGTGCTCTTTTAGACATTATGAACTACTTGATTTGAACTATTAGTTTGTGATTTTGTATACCTCTCGTCCGATCAGATAAACATTCTAAGACATGGTTTACTTTGTTAATAGTTTGATCACGTGGTGGCATCCTGGCCACAGTCCAGTGACTTGGGTTGTGGTGTTACCAAGTCTAATAATTTATCCGGGGTTCTATTGGCTTATCATAGTTACAAATACAATAGCATGCCATTGTTTTATCCTAGACTGTATTTGTTTGTAAGAATTATACTTGGGATAGAAATATTAATCCAAGTGTCTTGTTTGTTTTCAAATTTAGACTTGAGACTATTAGTTTAGGGATTATAAAATGACTTAATAGTCCTGAGATTATAATTATATAATCTAGGATTAATAGTTGCTAGCAAACTAAGCAGAGGACAGAAGCAAGTTCAAAGTCGCGGAGTGGGAAGAGGCAAGAGGAATTGCGCAAGCAGTAATGCTGGATTCCATAGGTATATTGAAGTATTTTGGGCATGAGACATAAGAATTCGAGTATATATTTAATCATTGTTAAGACTAATTAACAAAGTTTTTACGATTTATTTATTTATATTTTTATGTATTGAATAGAATAGAATTAAAGGAAAAATGTGATGGAGGGGAGCCAGTCCCATTTCTAGAATATGTTATCTATAGCTTCGGGAGTGTTTGGCAATCATTTGTAACAACAGTTGTCTTTGCATTGGTTCGTGCTCTTTGCATTGGTTTTGTAGCTTTTGGGGATTTGTAGCTTTAAGCTTTAATAAGTCCGTCTCACTGCTACTTTATTACGGCCACTATTATTTTATTAATCAAGCTTATTTGTTTCTATAATGGACTCACTCACCAGAAAACATAGATAGATGCATTATTGGCCAAAATAAAATTTTGAAGGACTTTCTAAATTTTCATTTTTAACATAGATATGTTACCCTTATGAAATGGTCTACACAACAATCATTATATTGAATTGTTCATCATTTTTTTTGGTCTAATTTAAGGAATTGATAAATGTATCTACTTCCATTTACTCAAATTTAAAACTCCAATACACTGAAAAAAGATTCTTATGACAAGATGTCAACATCCATGCAGAACATGCCAAAATGTCCTTCAAATTATATTCTTGAAAATAGTTTTATTTATAAAATTTATAAATATTATGTGTATATATATTATTTTATATTTATTCATAAAATTCATGTTGTTAATTAAAATAATAGTATAAGATTCTCCTTTTATAGTTTGAGTTTAAATTTATTGTGGAAGGTAAATTTTCTCTAGACATCTCCTGATCCATTTCTAAGGCCCCTCCCCCAATGCTTTTAGGATAAAATGTAATCCTAGAAAAAAAGAGAGGTTATAGTGCAGGCAAACTTGGGAGTATTATGAATGTGGTCTTTAAGGGAAACCAATCTGCTTGCACATTTTCAGCCATGGCTGTTTCTTCAATCTCCAAGCTTCCCCTCTTCTTCTTCTCTCTCATCTCAACCCATGGCAATGATCACTACCACCCTCTCAGTCTCTCAGAGCTCAACCAAGTCCAAGCCACAGTCAAAAGATCCAACCCCAGCCCAACCCACAACCTAACCTTTCAGATATAATTTATAATGGCCATGGCTATTCTTTACTTACCTTGGAAGAACAAATAGATGCAAGTTTGTTACCACTAAAATACCCACCATTTTTAGCTTCAATTAGCAAAAGGGGGCTTAAGATTGAGGAAGTAGTGTGTTTGAGTTATACTATTGGGTGGTATGGAGAAAAGAGGACTAATAGCCAATAGGGTAGTTAAAATTATATGTTATTATTTGGATGGGACTATTAGTTTGTACATGAGACCTATTGAGGGCGTAACGGTTACCGTCGATCTTGATGAAATGAAGATCACGGAGTTTCCGTTTGATGGTGCCTGTACCGAAAGTAGATGGAACAGAGTATAGAGAATCGGAGCAAAAGCCGCCATCTTGTCCAAGTTTGAAGGGGGTGACAGTATTGCAGCCTGACGGGCATATAATCAGGTACGTAATATCATATCATTACAAGGCTGCACAGCTGTCTCACTTGAATTTTTTATATTTCCAAATAGTTGGCTCACATGGATCAAGCACAAGTATTAAAAATAAATATTGTGATGTTGCTCTGACTAGTTGCTTTAGAATTGAATAATCTTTTCAGTTTGTATATTTAAAGCATTTGGTGATATTAAATGACCAAGAGTTATGTAGTTTCTTGAATTTCCTGCATTCTATCAAATAATTGAATTCTATTTTCGTAATTTGTACTAGACACGTTTTACTGTAAAAATCCATAAAATTGACGATGAATAATAATATCATGTCCACCAAAACTAGCTTTCGACATGGGAGCTGGTCCAGTTATATCATTAGCATCAGTATATGATCTTGAATAAAGGATTTGTTAACCGAGGAATGGTATTATAGGACATTTTTGGATGCTGGTGAGTATGGGTTCGGTCTCTGTGCTGTGCCACTCGAACCACTGACCGACTGTCCAGAAAATGCAATGTTCATTGATGGTTACTTCAACTACTTTCCTTGCATCATTAGTGATGAATTGATGTGATGAACTCAGGATATCACAAGTGAGTTAGAGTTTCACATCGGATAAATAGTGAAAGAGTAAAGTATTAATATACACGAATGGACTCAAGACCTAAAGACTTAAACTTTTGGGTAAAATTGGGTTCCAAACATGTATGTTAGTGCCTTGTGTACGCGCACGCGATGCGCTGGCTCTCCGGGTATCTGAAAATTAAATTTTTTCTAATAAGCATTAATGTAATCTGAAATTTGCAAACGAATTTTTAAAGTTCGACGAGTATCTGTTGACTTTTTCTGCAGATAACCGAGGCCAGGCCTGAGGTTGGTAGTGAGGATGGTATCAACTGTAGGAAACTATGACTTAATTGTAGATTGGGAATTCAAGCAAAGTGGATCCATCAAAGTGACGGTAATATTAATTTCTATAGGTATAAAATCACGGAAAACGCCACATATGCAACTTTTCATATTCTACCATTTATATAGCAAACAACTGCATTACGGAGGGTCAATTTACTTACTTTTTATAGACGAGTTGTGCTTATGTAGAAAAATGATGCATCCACAACTTTTTCTACTATTTATTTGTTCTGATGTCCGTAGTTTTGTCCTATTTCAAAAAAGTTGATGTTTGTTTTTCTCTGATTCACATTATAGTTGAGATGGATTTTTTTTTTTGATAATGTAGATTATCACTAATCTCTCCGGCCCAGACCAGTGCAGATTTAGTAACCTGCTTATGCAAGGCAGTCCGTGGCCCCATTTGTTCACAATTGAGAGGGATTTTTGAGGCTGCCAAAACTACGAAACAAAGTCTAAGATAATCAACTGTCACACTTATGAACTCTCTAGGTTTTATTAAACAATAATCTAAGACGAAAACATGTTTCATGTTATAGAGGACATTAATGTTTCATGATTCATATAACATGAAACATGTTATTTGAACATAAATCTACTTTTATCATCAACAGGTTGGACTGACAGGTTTGCTAGAAGTGAGGGGAACAATTTACACCCATAAAGACCAGATAAAAGAGGAAGTCTATGGTACATTGTTAGCACACAACACATTGGGTGCGTACCACGATCATTTCCTCATCTACTATCTTGATCTTGACGTGGATGGTGATGCCAATTCCTTTGTCAAGGCTAACTTACAAACTGCCCGTGTAAGTGACAAAAAATCACCCAGGAAGAATTATTGGACGGTTGTTAGCGAAACGGCTAAAACGGAGTCTGATGCAAGATTTCAGCTTGGCTCGAAGCCAGCTGAGCTAGTAGTTGTGAATCCTAACAAGAAGACTAAGGTGGGGAACCATATCGGCTACCGTTTGATTCCGGGACCCACAGTGGGGTCCATTATATGAGCAAATCCGTGGGGGCTTCACGAAGTACAATGTGTGGGTGACACCATATAACAAGTGAAAAATGGGCAGCAGGGCTATTTGCTGATCAGAGTCAGGGGGATGACACTATAGCTACATGGACCGTCAGGTGCCATAATAAAACTCGGACTAAGTATATCTTTTTGACAAATGGACCAAGTATATATAATTACAGAACTTGGACTAATTCATTAATTTGATTTGGTACAAAATGGTTATCATTATGACCAACTCATGTTTACTTTTTTCTGGTTTGGTTTGGGTTGGGTTGGTTTGGTTTGGTTTTGTTTTTTGAGAACAATTCTTGGTTCAACTGTCAAAGCAGAAATAGGGAAATTGAGAACAAGGACATTGTGTTATGGTACACATTGGGGTTTTATCATGTACCTTACCAAGAAGATTTCCAGTCATGCCCACATTGAGCGGCGGATTCGAGCTCCGGCCATCCAATTTCTTTGAGCAAAATCTAGTCCTCAAAGTTAAGCTTCATAAGGATGTGAAGATACCTGATTATTAGAAATAATGACTACTTTAATCAGCGTATTCTTAATTTTAAAAACCGAGTCCGAGTCGAGAAGTTGACTTCATAATATATATTATATATATATATATATATATATATATATATATATATATATATATATAGTTGACTTCAAGAATATATATATACACACACACACACACACACACACACAAGTCATATATATATATATATACTAGTATGAATATTATATAGTATTAATATTAATGTAAGTTAGCATGTCAATTTGGTTTGAAATTTATAATGAGTAGTTCAAAGAAGAGTAGTAGTGAAGGGTGTGTTCTTCATGCCACAAGAAAGAAAAAAGCAGAGGAAATCAAGAAAACTGTGACTGCAAGGCAAGGAAAGAACATAAAAATATACTAGCCAACTAACTGATATTAAGTATGATAGGCTGTAATTGACTCATTCAGAAGGAAAAGTTCAATATTAATGTAACATGGGGAGCCAAAGTTTATTGCCAAAACAAGCATTCATGATCGTGTCCACAAATCTGACACAATATATAAATTCAAACAGTAGTTGGAATCACTATGTTTATTTTCTTTGTGCTTTGATAAAACAATTTTCATGACAATATCACTACTGCTAGTTTTAGCTTCTCTACCGCAATTCTTTTTAACTAGTTTTAGCCTTAATCACCCCCTAGATCCTCTAACCCCTTCTGAAATTAACCAAGTCAGGCTCATTATTCAAAAGTCCCATCTTGGTACTTTTCCTAACTTAACCTTTCATTTTGTTGATCTTGAAGAACCAGAGAAAAGAAGCGTTGTCAGGTGGTTATCGTCTCATAAGAAGCACGAGTCCTTTCCCTATCGTAGAGCCAAGGTAGTGGTCCGCGCTAAGGGTGAAACCCATGAGCTCACTGTAGACGTAACCACTAGCTCAATTACATCAGACCATGTTTATACCGGTCATGGTTACCCTCCATGGACTGCAATTGAGCTTTTCCAAGCAGCAAGGCTACCCTTGAAGAATGCTCAATTCAAAGATTCAATTTCGAGAAGGGGCTTAAATATATCTGAAGTCACTTGCCTTCCTTTAACAATTGGTTGGTTTGGAGAACATGTTACACATAGAGCTGTCAAAGTTTCATGCTTTTATCGCGGAGGAACTACAAGTATCTTTGCCAGGCCTATTGAGGGGATAACCATACTAGTAAATGCTGAACCAATGCAAATTACTCGATACATAGATAGATACAAAACTCCATTGCCAAAAGCTGAAGGTACAGATTTTTACACATCAGGTCAAAGGCCTAATTCTATCCCTTGCAATGGGACAGAAACTGGTTTCACCATCAATGGCCATGAGATTAAATGGGGTAACTGGAAATTCCATGTTGGATTCAATGCTCGAGCAGGGCTAATTATTTCAACAGCTTCTATATTCGATCATGGAAGAAAAAAGTTCCGAACTGTGCTATATAGAGGTCATGTTTCGGAGACTTTTGTTCCGTATATGGATCCTACAAGTGAATGGTATTATAGGACTTTTATGGACGTAGGCGAATTTGGGTTTGGAAGATCTGCTGTCACCCTAGTGCCACTGACAGATTGTCCGAGCAACGCTGCTTATATGGATGGGTATATGGCTGCGGGAGATGGACAGGTACAGCAAATCCCAAAGGCAATATGCATTTTCCAGCGCTATGCTGGTGATATTGCCTGGAGGCATACTGAAATTGGAGTTCCTGGAAAAGTGGTAAATATCAGCTGCCAATCGCTACTAAAGTTTTGCAATTCGGTTTCTCAGATTTCGCTTTGTTAACAATTATTTGTGGGCTTTGCAGATAACAAGTGGAGAACCAGAAGTTAGTTTGGTGGTTAGAATGGTTGCTACAGTTGGAAATTATGATTATATTCTTGATTGGGAGTTCAAGCAGGGTGGTTCTATCAAAGTTGGGGTAAGTATACGCTATATCCAAAACAATTTCTATTTAAAAGTAAGATTGTTGATATTGCTACATTTAGCGACGCTTTTAAAATTATCATAAATTCATAACAACACTACACTTTAAGCAACACTTATTGTTTTGACAATATTAATTTTGCTCTTGACAATATCAAAGCACAGTGACTGTGGTAATCTTGAAGTAAACATACAAATAATGATACAATAAGTGTTAGATCATGCTAAAATCCATTGATAAACTATTTAACTCGAATAATTTGCAATGTGTTTTACTGATTCACAGGTGGGTCTGACTGGTGTGCTAGAAATGAAGGGTACATCATACACGAATAATGCGGAAGAAATCTATGGTACACTGGTGGCTGAAAATGCAGTAGCAGACAACCATGATCATTTTCTAACGTACTACCTCGACCTTGATATCGATGGCAATAAAAACTCATTCATCAAAGCCAAGTTGAAGGAGACGCGTGTGAAGAACGTTAAAGATTCTCCTAGGAAGAGTTATTGGAGAGTTGTTAAGGAAATGGTGAAAACGGAAGCTGAGGCCAGGATCAAGCTTGGCTTGGATCCTGCTGAATTGTTAATAGTGAATCCGAATGAGAAGTCTAAGTTGGGAAATAGTGTTGGTTATATGCTGATAACGGGGCAGCCAGCAATGTCTCTGCTGTCTGATGATGATTACCCACAAATTCGTGCTTCTTACACAAAGTATCAAGTGTGGGTGACTAGCTATAACAAGTCCGAGAGGTGGGCTGGTGGATTTTATGCTGATAGGAGCCAAGGAGATGATGGTTTAGCCGTTTGGAGCCGCAGGTAAGTTTGAACGTTTAGCTTGTTGCACCAGAAAAGAAAACAATAAATTTAGCGGCACCAGAAAAAAAAAATCCCTCTAGATGCAACTTTTTTTGTATGTACCTATATAAAAAGTTGCATCAAGGACTTTTTCCGAGTTTTAACCGAAAGAAAATAAGAGTTTAATGGGAGTCCATTTATCCAACTATAAAGCAAAAGGCCAAAACAGAATTTGTGTATCTAGGAGTCGTTTTAAGGCTTTGTTGAGTCGAGTTTGAGACATGTATATATACATACACACATATTTTTTTTCCCCGGATTTTGCAGGAACAGATCAATTATGAACACAGATATAGTGTTGTGGTACACTGTAGGGTTCCATCATAGTCCATACCAAGAAGATTTCCCAGTGATGCCAACTTTCAACAATGGATTTGAGCTCCGGCCGGCTAATTTTTTTGAGCGAAACCCATTGCTCAAACAATAGCATCTTGAAATGTGTAGTTTATGCAAATGCACTGAAATTCTTGATTAACATAGGAAAATCATGTCAACTAGCAAAGTGGAAAACACTCTATTATTTGTGCTTGTAATGATTATTATTTAAGAATAGATTTTTTCAATATACAAAAGGCATTCTAGTTATCCTTTCAGAAACTTCCAAGTTAATTGATTTCTTCTTCTTTTCTGTAAACTTGTATGGTAGACTGGTAGTGGGTTAGGAAATTAATATTATCAGGTCACATGTCCCTATCAGAAAAGAAAAATAAAATAGTTTTCATGAGAACCTTTGAATTGTGGATTTTTCTTTTTTGGCACAATTGTCAAACGACAGACTAATACTCAAAAATTAATTCAAAGGAATTTAGTATTCAACAACTTGTAAGATACGGAAAGTATGACTTTTCAAGTCTTGCACATACAAACCAAACGTGAACGTGATAGATTAGCGGTATAGATATTTATTTCTATTGTGTAAAGTCACACGTTTGAGTCTATCCGTCAGCGAAAAGCTAAATTTGAGCAAGCACACCTGCCTCTTCCTCAAACGTCTCCTAGGTCCCTATTACATTGTAATAGTGTAGGTTTAAAAAAAAAATGGTCATGCACATACACAGCCGGTCAAGCTGACTAAATTAACTTAAAAGAAACGCATAATTTATTTTTTTTGTAAATTCTTTTAAACTGTCCAGATAAGATCCATTTTTTTGACTAGTTCAACAGCAATAATCACTGTTCAGTTCTGTAGTCTCAAGTCATTTGTATATATAACAGAGAATCTTTATCATATTTTTATATCATTTCCCTCGAATACATTCTGTTTTCATTTAGCTCAAAAATAATCTGCCTGAATCCTTTTCCTAGAAATCTTCAACCCATTAAATATGGCAGTTAAATATAATCTTTGTTTGGTTTTGTTAATTTTTGTCAACTTTCATCTTTCTTTTGCCCAAGTTACTACAAGCATACCGTTGGGTTCCGATATTACTGCTGGAAGCAACACTACTTGGTCCTCCCCATCTGGTGACTTTGCATTCGGATTCTATCGCCTCCCTACAGGTTTATACCTTGTAGGAATTTGGTTCGACAAAATCCAGCAAAAAACACTGGTCTGGTCTGCTAATCGTAACGATCCAGCAGAAACCGAATCGACTATTAGCCTAACATTGGGTGGCCAATTAGTCCTTCGATACAGAAATGGTAATGTCCTTACTATACATAATGGAGCACCTGCAGCTTTGGGGTTGATGGAAAATGATGGCGATTTTGTCTTGAAGGATTCCACTTCAAGTGTCATTTGGCGTAGCTTTGATTCCCCAACAGACACTATTTTGCCAGGACAAACTGTAGTAGAGGGGCAACAGCTCTTCTCGAATGCAAGGGGAAATCTTGATTACTCGAGAGGAAATTTCATGTTGGAAATGCAAAATGATGGAAAGCTAGTGCTATCTGCCTATCACTTTGCGGATCCAGGTTACTGGTTAAGTGATGAAAATTCTCAGAACGATGTTAGGTTGGTTTTCAATCGGCCTACTGCTTTTATGTACTTGGTGAACGGCACTAATGACATTATTCATGAATTGACAACAAATTTGTCTGTTCGAGTGGAGGATTATTACCACCGTGCCACAATAGATGATTTTGGGAATTTCCAACAATATATGTATCATAAAAGTAATGGTAACAGTTGGATAAGGGTATGGAGAGTCATTACTGATCCATGTGCTGTGAACTCTGTTTGTGGGGTTTATGGTTTTTGTACTACACCTGACAATGAAACAGTTACTTGTAACTGTTTGCAGGGTTATATTCCCTTGGATCCAACAAACCCTTCAAAAGGATGCCGCCCGGAAATTGTGTTAAATTATTGTGCAGATCCATCCACGAGGAATTTTACTGTGGATGTGATTGATGATGCTGACTTCGCTGTCAGGAGCTTTGCAGATTTGGCACAAGTAGGGAAGGCTGATGTGGAGGAATGCAAGAAAGCTATTATGGATGATTGTTATACCATGGCTGCTTCCTTGGTGAATTCGATGTGTATAAAGAAGAGGATGCCCTTGTTAAATGCTCGGAAGAGTGCTTCTACTAAAGGCATAAAGGCACTTATCAAAGTGCCAATGAAGATTAACAGCTCCGATAGTCCAGAAAACAATAAGAAGTCCAAAACCCGGGATCATCTCAAGGCTGGCCTTATAACCAGCGGAGTACTTGCTTTGTTGTTTTGTGCCATGGCAATCTACTACCATCCTGCTGCTAGGAAATTGGTAAGAAGCAAGTGGTCTCCCAGTGCAACTGCGATAGGAATTAATTTTCGTGAATTTACATATCAGGAGTTGCACAAAGCAACCAAAGGGTTCTCAAAGACCCTTGGTCATGGATCTTCAGGGAAAGTTTACAGTGGAATTCTCTGCTTGAAGGATATAGAGATTGAGATAGCTGTGAAGAAGCTAGTGAAAGAAACTGAAAACGGCCAGCAAGAGTTCATCACAGAACTGAAAATAATAGGCCGAACCCATCATAAGAATTTGGTGAGGCTGTTGGGTTTTTGCATCGAAGATGGTCACTGGATCTTGGTGTACGAGTTAATGAAAAAAGGGTCACTGTCAGAATTCTTATTCAAGGAGGGCGAGAGGCCTAGCTGGAGCCATCGGTCTGAACTGGCTCTAGGAATTGCGAGAGGGTTGCTATACTTGCATGAAGAATGTGAGACTCAAATAATCCATTGTGACATTAAGCCCCAGAATGTGCTCCTTGATGTTAATTACACTGCTAAGATTGCAGACTTCGGGCTTTCAAAGCTTTTGAACAAGGATCAAACGAGAACAAACACTCGTGCAAGAGGGACAACAGGGTATATGGCACCAGAATGGCTAAGAAATGCACCAATTACAAGCAAGGTAGATATCCATAACTTTGGAGTAATGTTACTGGAGATTATTTGTGCTAGAAGGCACATAGAGTTGGATCGAGTAGAGGAAGAAAGTGAAGAAGACGATTTGCTTCTTTCGAGCTGGGTAATAAGCTGTATGAAATCCTGGAAGCTAGAGAATGTGGTGAGGCATGATCCAGAAGTGTTAAGTGATTTCAAGAGGTTCGAAAGAATGGCAATGATTGGATTATGGTGCATTCACCCGGATGCTTTTCTGAGGCCATCAATGAAGAAGGTGACACAATGGCTTGAAGGGACAGAAGAAGTTGAAATTCCACCTTTGGTACATCATCAGTAGATTTTTAAGATTTTCTTCTATGTGGTTTTGGCAATCTTCAAGCTTTTTTGTCAGTAGATCTATGTTGGCTTATTCACAACAGTCTGAAAACCACTGTTGCAGGATGAACAGTCTTTATATAAACTGGAAATAAAATAGCAGAAATGCTGTATTACTTATTAGTCTTATTTATGATGAAGACTGCTTCCTCTCTTCAATATTCTCACTTGATCATTCTCTCAAAAAAAAAATTTGTCCTAGCTTTTTTGTAGTTTTATTTACCTAATATGGTTTCAAACTAAAACTGGCATCGAGCTATATAACCACGAAAAAACATAACTTTTGGATTATCAAGCTTTTACAAAGCCTATCCAATCAATGACTTTAAACTAGGTTAAAACTTCGTCAAAGTAAAAAACAATCATCAAGAATTTTCATTACTCACTTCAACGGATAGGCAGTGTTGCACTTGGAAGTTGGAACTAGGTAAGACCACTTTGTTCAGTTCTTCTGCGATTTCACTTTCAAAATAGCATTGCTCTGAAAGAAATTAAAATAGGACGAATACACTACTCGTTCATCTGCTCTTTTGTCAAATTCTTTATTCAGGCAAAGCTCTCCAACCATAATATAATAAAGTGAAATATGAATCAACATGTCAAGCTTGCATTGATTGAGCTGCTCCATTCTTTCAATCAATTTAACCGCCTTATCAACCTTCTCCCATTTGTATAACATGTGAATTGAGCAAACCGCGTCTGTTAATCTCACTAAAAGCATCCAAAGCCTTATCATACTGTCAACCCAAATGCACATAATTAACTTCTAAAAGGCCAGTAAAGCTTTGATTATTCGGAACAGAAAAACCCATTTTTTAAAACTTGATCAAACAACACAATTGCCTCCTCCAACAGGCCCTAATTTCCAATACACATAAAACTACAAGAATTTAGCAGCTCCGTGGAAAGAAATCTCAGATGGGCATTCTGTCAAGCAACTGGTAGGATAAAAGCAATTATGTTATAACAGTTGTGCTTATACCCACTTTGAGTTTTAGCCAATTGGAACACGCGAGAGCCAACCGAATCACAAACGCTGTTTTATTGTATCTATACTTGTAATAATTCAATGCCTTGAGTAGGTGGCTTTTGCTGTTTTGACTTTTGCATAGTGATTATCTCTGATTCTATTTATTTGTTACACATACTATCCTCGCAAACCACGGGTTTTATTATAAAATTATTTTATTGTTTATATGTACTTTTTTTTTGTGTTATACTATTCTAATATACCATTTATAATATATTATTTATAAATTATTAATTGAAAGACGAATACTATCATTTATATTATATATATATATAAATTATTATTATAATTTTTAAAATTTATTTAATTTTTATAATATATATAAAAATATAGTCTCCTACTCTCCTTCGTCACTTGGATGGTTGGACCTATTGTTTTCAGACCCAGACCTATTATCGAATTAAAAAAAGTACTAGATGGATAGGTCACTGGTTCAATCAGTAGTCGAACCGTTATTCACATAGTAACGTCATTAATATGTAATAAATAATAAATAATAAATCAATAAATATATTATATATTATATATAATATTCAATAAATATGTAAAATTAATCAATTTATTTACAAAAAAAAATTAAAACTATTTGTAAAATATTTACTTTATATAATTCAAATAAATACTAAATCTATATGAAAAGAAATATATTAAATCATGATCATAACTCAAAACTCAAGACTCAAAGAATGATAAAATCAAACACAAATGAATATAAACATCTCTAGAAACATTCAATCAAATTCAAAGACTTAAACTAAAAAAAATAAAAATTGTAGGGAACGAGTTATCGGTTCACCGGGTCGATCGGTTTAACTGTCGGGTCGCAAGGTCTGACTGAATTTTTGTCTAAATTGGTTCAAATCGGGCCAGAGTATGAACCGGTTCCGATTTTTATCGGTCCGATCGGCGGTCTGGCTCGGGCCTAATAACCATGATTTAATATCATATAGATTTAATATTTCTTTTCATATAGATTTTAATTTGTGTTTAATTTTATCAGTGATGACTTGAATTTTGAGTTATCATCATGGACAATTTGGACGGCTTGAATCTTGTCAACCGCCGTTACCGGTGGCCCCCTTCCAATCTAAGCTTACTCCCAGCAGTAGATCTTTGAATCCCGATCATGAGCCTCCTTCTGTTCCTCCATTACTTGATCACTCCCCCAAAAAGTCAACAAGTAATTATTTTGGTATAATTACTAGTAGTAATTATGTGTCTATACACAAGAAAGCATATCAAATATTTTCTCTGTTCTTAAAAGATTGTCGTTTAAGGTTAATACACACAGATTAAAAAATATAATTAATACCTAGCAAAAATACTATACTATCCTTATTAATTGTCTCAATCAATTATTTATTTCCCAATGTTTCTTATTCAATTCAACCAATTACTAGTTGAATTATAGCATTGAATTGAATAAGAATCATTGGGAAGAGAAGAAAGCTTTAAATATGAGAAAGTTTTAAATAAGGGTAAAGTAGGGGAAAAATAGCTAATGTGTATTGATAAACTTAAAACGACAATATTTTTGGAACAAAAATTACTTCCTAAAACGACAATCTTTTAGGAACGGATGGAGTATCAAGCTTTTACTAATGAAGTCATTTTGCGTTTCGTGCTTGTAAATTTTTCAAAGGCAAAAAGTACTTTTATCCTCACTGTGGTTGTAGTGTTTTAAGCAATTAGTCATTGTGTTTTAAAAATATTTAATTAACCCACTGTGGTTTTTAAAAATGTACAATCAAGTCATTCCGTCCAATTTAAATAACATACGTCTAAAAATATCCTACGTGGCTTTTTTAAAAAATAAATAAATATCCTACGTGGCTTTTTCTTTTCCTTTTATCTGTTTTCCAAATAATATAAATAATATATCAAAATTTTTGTATCAATGAGATCTATTACAACATTATATTAATTTCTACAAAAATAAAAAATAAAAAATCATTAGATACGTGACAAAAAAAAATTAAAATAATAATAAAATTTAAATAAATATTTTAATTCATTTTCTTTATTTGTATTCTTTTCTTTATCTCTTTTCCTTTCTTTTAATAATTATTTTTATTTTAAAAATTAATACTAATATATATTTTAATGATATAAAAAAGGTAAATACATAATTAACATAAAATAGAAAATTTGATATAATTAGAAAAATTATCCCACCATTTTTTTCGAGGTGGCCATGAGAAAACAATCCATCAGACTAGAGGGAAGTTGGTATTTCCCCTCTGCCCTACTCTTGGCTTGGCTGCACACACTTGGTATCTATCAAGCTGGATCATACGAATTACCTGATAATTTTAAAAACAATTAATTTTAAAAATAAAAATAAAAAATTAATTTTAAAAATAATTATTTAATTTTAAAATAATTAATTTTAAAAATAAAAATAAAATATTAATTTTAAAAATAAAATATTAATATAAAAAATAAAATTATTGTAAAATAATAAGTTACGATCATGATTTTAATTTTAAAAGTTAATTAAATTTTAATTAGTAAAATATAAGTTAGTTTTTTTAACATTAATTAAGGTCTCCTATATGAAATAAAGTTGTTTACTAAATTTTAATCATTAATATATTTTGTAATATACATTACAATTTTTATATTAATTATTATTTACTCATAATATTTTTCTTATATTTTTAATATATAGTTATTTAGAAATATAAATCGTAAGACCTCAAATTTTTTAAATAAAAAGGAATTTCCTTTATTTATTATTTTGAAATAGTAAGGGTGGATTTGATTAATGTGGTTAGTTATGGGTAAAATGCAAAATATTTTAAATAAGCAAGTGGTGATATAATATTCATTATTGTTTGGAATATTCGTTTGGTCGTGAAATATTCATACCGTTTGGAATATTCGTATTTACGGCGGTAGCATGACCATGTGTGTTCCCCATAACTGAAAGCGATTGGAGGAAGAAAACGACAAGAATAAGTTGTTTATAAATAACTGCCAGCTTATTACAGTTAATACATTGGAATACCCAAAGGTTAAAACACAAGAATACGCTATTGTCAGACAAGAAGACACTTCAGATTGCATCAATTATTGATTCTTACGTAAGAAGGCATTCCTCAATAATTGTTACAAAGAATTACCGCTTAGTATTTTATTTTATTGATTCAATAATTGCGCATTGATATTTTATATTACTCGTTGTTTCAATAATTGTCATTACACAAGATTTTCATTATCGAAGTAATAATTCATATTATCCTAATAATATTATTAGATAACATTATTGGCAATGTCTAGAAAGTTCTGCCTAAGGAGAGGTTTGGTCACTTAATTGCAAGGCCAAGAAGGAGAAAATTCTTATTGAAAACCCCTTTCCCGAACTACCGGTCACAAGATCGTGATTCTGTAATATTATTTGTGAATAATTAATTATTGATTTATATGATGAGAAAAATATTGATTTTATGTGGATATAGATGGAAAAATTTTTAATGTGACAATTGTTGAAAATTGATATTTTATCTTTTTTCTAATAAAATAATTCATTTAAATATATTATTATATTTTTAATAATATAATAATGGTGATATTTTTATAATGAATGGAAGATATATGAGTTTATGAGGACAAAGAATATTTTTGTTGCAATAAATATTAAAAATGATTTTGTGTGTTTCAGAGACCCATTTCTGACCGAAATTTGATTATACCGTAAAATCGCCTGCTTATGGATTTCGGGCCAATTTCTGCTTGGAATTTGGAAAACTTTCTTCCGCAAAGTTGTAGAGAATTGAATTTCCTATAAAAAATTAAGAGATTCAATTTTCCGCAAAAAGGATATTTATTATGAATTATTGAAGTTTTGAGTTCCAAAATAATTGATTTTTGGAAGTTTTAATTATTTTAAATAATAAAAACATTTTTGGTGAGTGTTCCACATGTTATAAATGTGTCATGTTGTCAATTCAGATCTAGGAAGGTTGACGAGAAAACTTAATATATATATTATTAATTTATTAAATTTTCTCGCTTTGGTGTTTCTAAGCATTTTCCTATAAATAGGTGTTTAGGTTAGAATTAAAAATCACACCGTAAATTGAAGTTTTCTCTTTATATTATCGAGCGTATTCTTGTGAGTATTTTGAGTATACTTTGAGTATTGCTATACTAAGGCAAGTTCAAGTCATAGCTTATATATCCTGTTTCAACTAAAGTCTTGTCTTTCGAGGTAAGGGATATTATTTTTTTAAAATGATATTATTTCTTCAATATTATTATGCCAAAATATTGGTTGAAACTTTTTATCAAATTTAGAACTTTTTTATGTCGGGGTTACTATTCATGAGTTACTATTCACGAGTTACTATTCATGAATTACTATTCACGAGTTACTATTCACGAAGTTACTATTTATGAGTACTATTCACGGCGTGAAGATGTTTTTTTTGTGAAATTTCTATCTTTTGGTGTTTGAGTTATCGCTCACGATACTACACTATTCACGATATACGACACTATTCCCTAATCACTACATGACTATTCATCGAAAAATGAAATTTCTTCTTTTCGTCCAAAATATCTATTCGGATACTAGCTTTGATTGTATCCATGTTTTGATCATTCTTGAATTTTACACCACTATGATTATTTTGAGGTATTTTTTGGATATGGATAAAACAAAGTACTTAATCCTTAATCCTTAATCCTTGTCATTTTGTTTCATCGGATTCGCTTTATTTAAAAATATTTTCATCATCCTCGCCTTTAAATGATGATATTATTGAATATCTTTGGCCCAGAAGTGCAAAGATGAATGATTTATGATGAATATCTTTGGCCCAGTAGTGCAAAGATGAATGATTTTCGATGAATATCTTTGGCCCAGTAGCTAAAGCAAGATGAACAGTGTTTAGATGAACACGACTTAATCGATGAATATCTTTGGCACAGTAGTGCAAAGATGAATATTTGATTCCGATATATATATCGATTGATGTTACAGGATAAAAGATGACGATGAACTTTAAAATTCATACATGTAAGATAGTAGTTTGCATTCTCTACTTAACTCTTCTAATGAATTATTATTTCATTGCGAATATTGATTTAAAACTTGTTGTCTATTGTATTCTATTAGATTTTTCCTCGTCAAGACTAACGATAATTTTGTTGTATATTATCTTAGTCATAATATTCTTTATCGGGCTAGTTGAGCTCACCCTTTTCCTTTTTGTTCCATTTTTCTTCTCGTGAGATTTGCGAGAATGTAGCGATTACTAAATGGGGGTATGGAATGAAGGTTCTAGAGAGAGTTGTTTAAAGTAGTCCTCACCATTTTTATAAAATAATGTATCAATAATTATGATGGGAATTTATTTATGCGCGGATATTGCCTGATGGCAATATCTCAGTATTTAAACTCACAGCTTTATATGTTGTAATAATAAAGTTGTAGTTATTTCTGTACCATGTATTTGGCGACTCAGAATGGGTTGGATGGAATGGACCTATTTTGGGGGCGTCACATAACTGTTGTAGAATAATGAGTTGTCATTATAATTTTAGCTTTAAAAGCTAGCCAACTAAATTTTAATAACTATATCCATTCCAAAATATTTAGAGATACAATTTGACTTTTAAGTCAAACGACGACATATTAAATTTTAAAATTTGAAGTTTAACATGTCGTCGTTTGACCTCAAAAGTGAAATTGTATCTCTAATTTTGGAACGAATGGAGTAATATATAAGTTAGAATTATTTTGTGACATTAATTAACTAAAGGTCTCCTATATGTAATAAAATTGATAACTAAAGTAATCATTAATATATTTCTAATATATATGTAAATATAATACAATTTTGATATTAATTATTATATGTACTCATAATATTTTTAATATATAGTCATTTAGAGATTAGTTGAGTAGAAACTTAAATTAAAATTCTAAATATAATTTTTAATTTAAAATTATTATATGACTAAGTAATTAAAGTACTCTTATAAAAAATAAAATTATTAAGTTAATATTAAAATTTATAGGAGTATAAAGAGAGTTTTAGGTATAGTTAAATTAATCCTAGTTCTATATAAGAGTATAAAAAAATGTTTTAATTCTACTTAAATTCTAGGGCGCCTATACCAAATGCCAAAGATCAAAGAGGAAGACCAAAAAAAGATTGTGGTCCTAAGCCAATAAGATTGTTGGTCCTCTTCATTTTATTCTGCTCCATTCGTTCACTCGGCCAAAGTATGGTCGCCTACTACTACTCTATTCGTTCACTTGGACCATGCATACAACATGCAATTCTTCTGTCCTTTATAAATTCCTACTTAAATGAAATAGATAATAAATTTGTCCCGAAAGCAATGCAAGACCTCCATTATTTTTCATTAAATTCAAACAGCTGCATGCCTACAATGAGGTTTTCAGTTCTTCTGCGGTTTCAGTTTCAAAATGGCATTGTTCTCAAAGAAATTAAAAGGTCGCAACTCAAAACCACCACCCAGCGTTGGCATGATTGGAAAATCTTCTTGACAAGGGTTATGATGGAAGCCCAATGTGTGCCATAAAACCAAATCCTTGTTTTCTATATCCCTATTCCTGCAAAAATAGATCCATCAACAACCACTAATTATTTCACTAAAATTTACTACTAGTTATGAGTCTCTATACTCAAGAAAGCATATCAAATATCAACAAGCTAGTGACATCATTTTACTAGTTATAACAAAAACGATATAGGGAGCAATTGTAAACGGTTAGTTACTATTTTCTTTATTTTCTTTTCTCATTTTCTCCTCGTTTTCGTGCTTGGAAGTTTTTCAAAGCAGTTTAAACGAGTGGATAATCATACAAGATTGAATATTCGGGTCCATTATATATTTCTGAAAATAGACTATACAGTGACATTAAATTTCAAACATGCCATTACTTTTATGCTAGATCATAGATTGAGAACTATTATACTACAATTCTAGCAAATGTTAGGGACATTTGAAAAAAAAAAAAAGCTTTCTTAAAAGTATGTCATTTTAAAAACTTCTCTCTAAATATGGGACGGAGGGAATATAAATTTTACCTATTACTCCAAATGTAGAGGGTGTCATCTCCAGTGCTTTGATCTGCATATAACCCGCCAGCCCACAACTCCGACCTGTTATACGGTGTCACAAATATTTGGTAATTTGTGAATGATCCTCGAATTTGAAGAAAATCATCCTCAGTTAGCAGCGGAGTAGCAGGAGCCCCGGGAAACAGCCTGTACCCGAATTTATTTCCAACATTAGTCCTTTTATTGGGGTTCACCACAAGGAGGTCAGCTGCCTCACCAAGATGCATCCTTGCATCCAATTCAGTTTTTGCAGTTTCTTCAACAGCTGTCCAGTAGCTCTTCCTTGGCGTGCTACCGTCGGTCCACTTAGTTTTCAACTTGGATTTGACAAAGGAGTTTTCTCTACCATCAATGTCAAGGTCTAGATAGTAGGTGATGAAATGATCATGATTTATACCAATGGTACTCTTAGCTATAAGTGTACCATATACTTCCTCCTTTATTTCTTCAGTATGGTTGTATACTGAAGCTTTTGTTATTAAGGAACCACTTAATCCCACCTAAAAGGAAATCAGATACGGTTTAAAAGTGTTTGAAATCTCATTGAAAAAGATAAAATATTCATATTGCATGTCTCATAAGAGTATTTCATACCCAAACTTTGATAGAGCCGCTTCGCTTGAACTCCCAGTCAAAGGTGTAGTCATAGTTGCCAATGGTTGAGACCAGCCTAATCACTAAGCTAACCTCGGGTCTAACCTCTGTTATCTACAAAATCAATGTAGATCCAAAACCATCAATTATTAGATTGAGAGCATATTGTCCCAAATAGAATAAAACAACAAACAGGATTCATGTAGTTTATCCCAAGTAATTGAGAGAAAGGCTTTGCTTAGTCATGTTGAGCTGACAGAACAAACAATATACTCCCACAAAAAGAGTCGCACTTAGAAATTTGGAAAATATTAAGAATGTATTTTGGTTCCGAGTATCCCCATACAATAATAACTTAGTTTGATAGTGGTGGCATATGATAATGAAATTAAGACAACAAACTTGAGGGCATTGTGTAATTTTATATTACTATCAATAAGAAAAGACTATTTTTGTGGAACAAAGTAAATTTGACAAATGGGACTTCTTTTGTGGAACAAAGGGAGTATTCATGTAATACGTACTAACTAACCTCTCCAGGGACATAAAGCTCAGTGTGGCGCCAAGCAACATCACCTGCGTATCTTTCAAAAATACAATAGGCATTTGGAACTTTTACTGGTGTACCATCCATGTTAGCATAGTATCCATCCATGAACACAGCATTAGTGGGACAGTCAGTTGAGGGTTGAAGCGGAACTGTGCATAAACCAAGGCCAAATTCCCCAGCATCCAAATATACTAAGTTCTTTGTAGGATCCATATAAGGTACAAATATCTCAGAGACAAGTGCTTTATACATGACTCTTCGATACTTGCCTTTGTTTATATCAAAGATTGATGCAAGCGAGATGACAAGGCCTGCTCGAACATCAAAACCAACGTGAAGCTTCCAATCTGCCCAACTGCCGGTAAACAAAAAAAATATTACACCATAAGTTTCAACATCAAAGATTGAAAGCAAGTTCCAAAACATGGACAGTGATCAAAATGTAAATTAAGCACAAACCTTATTTCTTGACCATCAATCTTAAAGCTAGGGCCATCAGGCTGGACAACGGTTATAGGCCTGATATCGGCTGCAAATGGAGGCATCATTTTTGATGCTCGATACTCAGTTCCCTTTGCTTGTGGTACAGAAACCACCAGAGAATCTGAGTAATCAGCAATTTCCATCTTGTCAAGATCAACATAGAATGTTATACCCTCAATGGGTCTAACCCAAATGTTTGGTGACCCATCATAGTAAAAAGTAATTATTTTGTACACCCGTCTATCACTCTTCGCAAACCAGCCTTTGGTATTAATTGCAAGAACCACCTGTTTTATATCTATTCCTCTCTTTTCAATGGACTTGATAAAAGGTTGATATGTGAGTGGAAGAGCTGTGGCAGCCTCTTCCTCGTCACGATTTAGCATAGGGTAGCCAGGGCCATTGTAGATGCGATATGATACAATTGAATGTGTTGTCAAACCAACTATGATTTCATAGGTTTGTTCGTTAGCACGTGCAATTACAAAGGCTCTACGAGGTGGTGGATTCTTTGTTGAGTTTTTTAGCCATGAGAGGACAGAACCTTTACTAGGCTCATGCAAGCCTACATAGTGAAAACTAATATTATGGGACAAACCAAGTTTGGACTCTTTAACTATGGATGCAACATTGTTGATTTCGGAGGGAGAGAGGGAATCTAGAGGGTGAGAGTGACTAGTGTTTCGGGACAGAATGAAGAGAAAACAAAGTACTAAGATGAAGATGGTAGCCATGTTTGTGGAAAATCAAGGTGTTTGTCAAGGGTTTTATAGAGAGCAAACAACCTAGGTCAAATTCCAATTCCGAATTAAAACAACTTAGGTTTTCTCAATTCAAATCAAATCTCAATAAGATTTCACATGCCATCTTAAATTCACCAATTGCACTCACCTAAAAGATCATAACTTAAAAATACTATCGGTAGTAACTTATTCCTTATATACATGCAGACAATTTTTTTCTATATCTTTCGATGTGAGACCGGGTGTTACAACCTTTGTCACCTTTATAACTTAAAACGTTTTCCGACTTAATTGTTGAGTCTTAAATAATTATATTAGCAAATATGAATTCTTGATAGATTGCCGACCACATTGAGCATTATGTATTACTGATACTTCTCTCGCTTCACAAAAAGTCTCATTTAATGTTGATGTTAGTTCGTTTACGATATCCTAAAATTTTAGTTGTGATGTGCATTTATTTAAAATTTTAAAATAACAACTTTGTACTTTATAATAGACTAGAATCCAAGTTCCACCCTAAATTTTAACACTAAAATCATATGCAGCCTAAACTTTATTGTCAATTAAATGCACTCTATATTTTTAACGAGAAAATAAAATGCACCCTCCTTGTCATTTTCTGGTCGAACATTCATAAGAAATTTAAGTACATCATTAAAACAAGGGTAATACGGTCTAAACCATGATTATTTTAAATATATATACGTCTTGATTATTTTAAATATATATGCATATCGTCATTTTAAACAATTATATATTTAGAACTTTAGTGTTTAGACCATATTACGTTTGTTTTAATTACGTAATAAGACTTCTGTTGAATGTTTGGGGGAAAAATGGTGTAGAATTAAGGTGCATATTAAATTTAAAATAAAGTTTATGGTGCAAATCAATTTTAGAATTAAAATTTAATTTGTAAATTGAAATTTAGTCCTTGATTATATATACTTTAATTTCAAATACTTTAAGATATCAACTATTTCGTTAATTAAAAATATATAAACTCCGATCAATTTTGAATTTTAAGATTTCATAAATTAACGGAAGAGGAGTATCATGTAAGATCTTGGCTAACCAAAGCACATTCTTTATGTAGTTTATTCAGGATATATATATGCATGCATGCTACTTTCACTTCTTGTAAGTAATTTCATGATAAAAAGGATGATACATCTAAAGGAGTATCCATGTACAGACATGTATTCAAGTAAGATGATCGACCAATAAAACATCGCAGAAACGCAAAAAACAAGTTCTAAATGCTCCAGTGAACAAAAGCCTTTTCAATCAATATATACAATAGATCAATTACATTACAAGTTGTCTTCAAACATAGTATTAAAATTTTAATGAAATGATTCCTGACCTGTAATCTTAAATAATTATACTACGTACTAGTATTTAGAAAGAAAATTCAGCATCCCACCAGCTTTCCAGTCATAGTATTAATCTAAAATCTTGGTAAGCACGTGATAATTTATTCTGAATAATACTAACTTTTATATATGTACTCCATTAATGTGGAACCCAATAAGTACCAAGATTCTAATCTTAAAATTTACTGATTAAAATGATACTAAATAACAGTAGTGCCTGCCTTTTTATTAAGATTCTAAGCCCGACTTATACACACCTTAATATTCAGGAAAAGAAAAGTCAGCCGGCCAGAAAAAGTAGTAGGACTTAATTCCTTCCTTATGGCCAGAAAGGAAGAATTGAATTGATCGAGCTAGCTAGCTAGGTCACATGTATAACTAGTTGCTAATTGAAGAAGGCCGGCTAATAGCTAGCTAGCATTGATATTCCACTCAACATTCTGCTCACTGTCTGATACTACTATTTACCTAGATTAGATAGTTTGCTGGACGAGCATAAATTCCTCATGTTAGTATATATATATATGTTGCACCAAACTCAATTATTAAGATCGAGTCACATGGTGACAGTAGATCATTTAAAATTTAAAGAATGAAATAGGTGGACACAGATATATATTCCCTCGTACGTGTTTTATTTTATTTTTTTGTTTAACAACCTTGAGAAAGAAACAAAAGAAAAACATACTAACATGGAAATATATATTAATTCCTCTGACAGACTATATTTCTTTCAGTTTACATGCATACCCTTTCTTATAAGAATGTAGCTCAGATTATTATTATTATTATGAAAAAACTTGTATATATGGCTAATTATTCTGCAAATCTTAATGGCTCCCTTATACATCCGAACAAATTTTCAAACTGGTAATCTATAATGTTAATTCTTGATCGTTGTCGTCTAGCATTCTACTCATTATTTCTTTCTTTATAGTCCGTAATGTTAATGAAAGTTTTTTTTATAAGAAATTGATATTTCAACAAGTAAAATTTTATATCACTTCTCTTTCTATATCCCTAATACATCCATCCATACACCAACCGTGTTTTGGTTCACGTCTAGCCTGCTTGCCATAATCTGTCTTCTTCTTTTTCATAATGAATTAAGACAAATTTTCTACTGGGTTCATGCAAGCCTATACACTGAAGACTGAGATTTTGGGACAAACCCAGTTTGAAAGTAGCATTCTTATGATATAGAATTATAGACACACGCCATGGGAGATGTAAATTATTGGAGGTGCATGTTGTTTGTGATGGGTTTTATAGAAATTTTTATTGCACCTTCAGCACAAAAAAATAACATTAATTGTAAATAAATTTAAACAGTGGAGTACTAAATCCTACTGGAGGGAATCCATTGGTTGATTGACAGTCCAGTAAAGGATATTAGAGATTGATTTTGAGGGGAAGGCCATTTAAATTATCTTAATTAATTGGGCCAAAATAATACAATACACAATTCTATTATTATGTGCATAATAATAAAAGACATGGATTCAATTATTATGTGCATAATAATAAAAACTTCATTTTTTTGACAATTTTTATGTCTAGCTCGCATAATAATTAAATTATACATTTGAATTGGTTGAATAAAATTTATATTGAACCTATCGGTTCCCTTTTCATACATTAAATAATATTCAACATTTCTATAATCTTTTTTTTTCTTTTTCTTTTAATAAAAAATTATTATTATTGCGTTATAAGATGTGCTGGTAAGATATAAATTAAAAATTCAAATAGGGTGAGTTGTATGTAACTTCAAAATGAATCAAGTTGGGGTTTCGGTTACTCAATCTCGGCCCATATAATTAAGGATATAATGTGCCCAATATATAAAGTAGGAGCTAGGCTTTTCTATCATACAAACAAATCTTTAATGGATCTTGTTTTCGTTATATTATGTTGATTACACAAACTTAAATTGGCATAGCAATATCATAAACTAAGGTCGTGTTTGTTAAATCAATCTTATCTTAATAAAATAGATTATTTGAGCAAAATAATATTTGAATTTAAAAAGTTGATTGATAAAAAAAATATAAATATGTGAATGACATTATTTTTCCATTTTAACCCTCTAAGTTATTTAAAAAAAATTTGGTAATTTTAAACAAACAGTCTAAAAAAAAAGAGTGAATAATATTGTTGAATCTATTTATATAAAAATATTTATATACTCCAGTAAATAAATATTAAACAAATCACTTAAAAAATAGCAACAGTGTATAATATGATTACAACATAAAGTAATAGTTCAAAATAAGAATTATTTTATTTAATTTCAAAATATACGATCATTATTGACTTCATAAAGTCGATTGAAAATATTTCCAAGCTCATAATTGACATGAATTTCTTTGATCTTAGTTTATATAATGATGAATATTGAAAATATCAAAAAAAAAATACTCATTGTAAGATTTATTGTTTCAGAATTCTAAATCATTTTAATTTTAAGTTTAAAAATATCTCAAATTGATTTTTAAAAGATTATCTTAAAATTTGGAATAGAAGGAATACAATATTTATTGAGACTATTTTTATCCATAAATTTTAATTTTTTATTAAGGGTCAACTCTTAATAATTTGAATTTGATTTTTTCTTTTATTAATTTAGAGACGTTAAGAGGGATAACTCGAGGGTCTTACTGAATTAAACATCGGGCTCTTTAAGATGTAAACAAACCCAACATAACACATGTAGCCTTGTTCTTTTTTACACTCCTTTAAAAGCCCAGCCACCAGTTGCCTCATTTGTTTTACAATCAATCTTAAAAATGTCAGTTTAGGAAGCCCGCCTTATATGGGCCTATTTGATTGGAAAATTTTATATTCTTTGGTCCAATTCAACGATCAAAGTTCTGATGATAATACTGCAGTCTGCAAGTTGGGTAACCCTTTTAAAATATGAGTGAGAATTTAGAAACGAAGCAATGCAACCGATTTAAATAATAAAAAAAAATCGATTACAACAGAATAATACAAGTATATACTGGAAAGTATATAAATTAATTTGAATTTACATATGTCATTGCATTAATAATAGAATGATGTAAAGAAGAAAAAGGTTGACATTGTCTATTTAGAACCTAGAAAACTACCAAATGGGGTATTAATTGCATTCACTAGGATTATTAACACCCTAATACCACCATGCTTTCATGCATGTTATTAACACATTATATACTCTTAATCACAATGACACGTTTGATTTTTCACTAGTCTAGTGATCTTTTATTATAAACTTGTAACAACTCTGATTAAATTTAATTTGAGTTCAATTAATATATATATATATATCGAATTAACTCAAATATAATCCAAAATAATGTGGGACATTAGCATCGACTTTCGTATCTCTACTTTGGACTCATTCGCAATTTATTGTAATTGTCTTCGTGTCCCTAATAATGACAATCCGATTGAATTACTCAATCTAAACTTTTAAAAGTCGGCTCTAATATCATACTTAACAACTCGAGTCAAATCACAAATAATCTAAGTTAAATTCTAACATACCAATGTCGAATCCACAAGAGTGAAGAGATTAGGCCAAATGTGAATAAAAATTATTGAGATTAAGGCATTAAGGTATGAGATTAGGGAGTATATATTAGATTGGATGTATATATGCATCAACAAAAGGATAAGGGGAATAGTAATGGGGCCTCGATCGCGCGGTAAGCATCATAACTTTCCAAAAACAAGAGGTGGGTGGTGAATCCATCATCACTTCCTCCAAAACCACCCTAGAGAGAGAAAGAGAATGAATATTAATTATGATTCTTTCTTTTGTATTCATAGTTGGCCTGCAAATCCATTATGCATGCATCATCTTCCAACACAATGAAAACACTTTCAATGGACCTTTTGCCCTTGTCCCATTTTTATGCATGCTCCCACAAATGGCACATCAGCGTGATGCCAATTTGACATCACAACCTCTAACTATACCCGTGGGTCCCTTCTGGAGGAGATCATCGCACGACACGTACGTGGGAAAAAAAATAATTATATTATTAGTTGATCAATATCGATTTCAATTATACTATTCATAATTATAAAAATATGATATATTTAACACAGAGGTCTAATTGAGGGAATCCAAATCCAATTTTACTTAACTTGATATGGGAGTATATAGTATTCTCTGTTCCCCATGATAACTTTCCAATTTTGACCTTTCTTTCACTACAACAAAAAGAATTATTTTCGACGAAATATTCCGTTTGAATAAAAGCATATTTTCGATTCGAATATTCGATTTAAAATTTGGTCGATATATAATGTGTCGAAATTAAGTCCGTCAATCTTTCAGTCGGGGATACTTAACCTCGACGGACTATCATCGATCGAATATTCTATTGAGTACTATATAACCGAATCGAAAATATTCTATTAATAGTGTTCTATTTATGATAAACATGACACGTGGCGTAATGGCAAAATTGAAAGTTCTTATTTCCAATTTTAATTCAAATCGATAATAGTTATATTCCGTCGAGAATAATGACCATTTTTTTTTAATATTTAATTTGTTTTTGTAATATCCAGGGATTTAACCCACATCTTGTACATGTACCTGTATTCCAACAGCACATACCCATACACAAGCTAACAATATAATCAATAACACGAATTACAATTACCAAGACCGACAATATGTAAAAAACCAACTAAATGATAAGTAAAAAGGTCAAAAACATCCCATTAATCTAAACTAATGTATATCAAACATCTAATTAAGCTAAATTAAACTAAATGCCAAGGTTTAAACTACATTAATACATCAAAAATAATGTAAACTACAAATTAAACGAATGTAAACTAAGTAAAACTAGCTAAGTAGAGCCCCCTGATGAAGGCGGATCATCACAAGGCGTCGTACGCTTTCTGGAGTATGAAAATCGCCACCATCGTCATCCCGTCGGTCACCCGCCAAATCACCTGATATAATATAATGCAACTCATTAGTCCATATATATGATTCAGCTTAAAGATAACTAAATGAAAATTAAATTACATGCAGAATATATATTTGAATTTAAAATCGAATAGATATACGACGAAAGCAATGGTATCGACTTAACATCGCCCAAACGCGTCTCGACTAAGGTAACCACCATTCGAACAATCTCGTCACAGATCGCGCTACCATCGCTTCCCGGAGGGATACCCAGTATTTCTCGGCGGTGGCACCAACACCGCAACGTCTGCCTTGGTGATGGAGGCGAAGCACGGCTGGGAAGGTCTCGACGATGGAACAATGGATCGGCCTCAAACCTCTCCGACACCGCAGCCCATAACATCACTGGAACAAAGCATCGCTCTAAGCCGTCATACCAGATGTGATGGTCCCATTGTGGGGCCTTTGACGCAGACGTCAAGGCAGAGCCTACAAAAAAATAAATATAACATGAATAATATGACAAATTTTCTTTATTCATAAACAAGAAATAAACTAAAAATATTATACCTCCCGGCGCAGTATAGCCGGTATCCTCAGAATCTCAAAGACTCGACACCGTCCGCTAAGATTAGTGGGAGTATCCCGAGACGCGACCCAGTAGAGCCGCCTCCTCGTCCGAGATAAACTAATCTCGGGCGAGGGATTCGGTGGAATCTAACGTCTCAAGATCGCCCTAAGAAACAGAAACTCCGCTTATACTGTTGGTCATGGATCTTCTCAAACCGCCTCCTCAGTAATTTTATATATGTATATGTGAGTTATATTGGTATCATCATCCGAAGACGACCATACAGGAGCCGTCGCTCGATCTCGGAGCGGCGCCACCACCACCACCTCCACCGCTATGTCAAGGCATAAATTGTCTTCTTCAAAATAATGTATATAGATATCGATGACATTAATTAAATTTTATTGCAATTATTATATCTAATCTCGTTGTATAATATTTACAAAACACCAATTAGTGAAGTAAGACATCGTCAAACCCGCCGTAATCAAAATCATTTTCATTTCCATCCTCCGATTCTCGCTACTTCTCTTCTCAGATCAATTTCTTCCTCAAGATCATCTTCTACCACCACATACGTGATCGACAACCACATCTTCCTCCACTTCACAACATCGAGTACGTTAACGACATCATCAACCACCACGTCGTCATCCATCTAAAGACAACGTGGTCGGGATTATTAACTTGTTCTTGCAACGGTCATCCGTACCATCAAATGACCGAGTCTTCATTGTGACAACCGTATACCGTGGGGTTCTATAATTTACGACATTGGGGGCATAAGACACTTGAGTTGCTTGGTCATTATTTAACACAAATACGCCATCGATCAGAATTCAATTTTATATCTATTGTGACAATTCTATTACGATCAACTTTAACACCCTTTTGATGTCAAACCAAATGACACTTAAAATGTAACGACCTTTTTAAAGACTGGATAATTGAAACAAACCACTTCCTTTAATCTTCCAAAGTAATTGGACTCGTAATCTCCATAACAACTTCCCAACACGACAACGCCAGACTTGGATCGATGTCAATTCATTCAAGTCATTAACCTTGAATCTATACCCATTCACGATACAACACGAAAATGAACTAACGAGTTTAGACGGGCCTAAAATGACATCTCTAAAACGCTTCATAATCGTTCTCTTCTTCAACCTTCTTTTAACCACCGATGGAAATTGTCATTAGTGAATGCTTCCATCTGTGATGTAGTCAACCCCGGGTTAGAAGCTCGCGATTCTAATTCTAAGTATGCACTCGGAGAACATGTAGAGACACCAGCCGAAAGTTCCTCAAAACTTATAAAACGCACCGCAATGTATTGGCAATCGACTTCAAGTGAGACATAACATCCAATGAATGAATTCCAAATCGGATTATTCGACATTCACTCCTAATGAGTGAATGTCGAATCGTTTCTAAGTTGCAAAGTATCGTGTTTTATCGTTAAGTGTATTGAAGATTAAATGGAAGTATTATTGAGTTTATTGAAAATTGTGGCAAAAGCAAGCAAATGTTACTTAGTTTATTTTGCAAATGATAAACCAAGTAAGTGGTACTTAGTTTTTGTATTATTTTATTTTATATGTTTTACTTTAATTTAATTTAATGTAAAATTAATTTATTTATTTAGATTTATTTATTTATTTTATTTTATTTTATTTTGTATAATATTATATTAAATAATAAAGTAAATTTATTTTATTGTATTAAATTAAATTAAATTAATTTTATTTTTAATTATATTATATTAAATAATAAAGTAAATTTATTTTATTTTATTAAATTTATTTTATGTTATTAAACTTATTTTATTTTAAAGTTTATTATATTATATTATATTATATAATTTATTAAAGTTATTTAAATCTCCTAGTATTTTTTTGTATAATTTTATTAATTTATTTAAGTTTTCTAATATTACTACTTAGTTTTAGTTGCAAACTAAGTCCTAATTGTCTTTTATATAGTTAATTAAATATTTATTTATTATCATCTATAACTTCCACAGAATTCAGTCAGAAATTCCATCGGAATTAATATTCAAAACCAAATATGAACAGTCTTCAATTGATTCACAAATTAAAATTCACAATGCTGGAAAAGGAAGAAATTAGAACACTGCAAATTATAAGTTTATCACACTGCATTTCACTTCATATGGCAACAAAAGGCATAAAAATTGAACTAAATTCAGATACATCAAATTCACTAGCCAAACAGAACCAAATCAGATACAAATTAGACTGTTGACCCCAAATTAGAACCAAATCAAATGCAATTGCATGTACTGCTGACCCCAAAAATTATACTACCAAACTTATAAAATCAGATACATGCAATTGTAACTTATTAAACCCTATAACTCCAAATTATGGTATATATTAACAAATGACACCAAATCAGATGCAATTGTAACTTATTAAACCAATTCCAATCAAAATCAGTAGAATAAATTTTAACCCTAGCTAAAAATGTAAGACCCCAAATAATTAATAAATAAAATTTAATTTTCTCTAATTATTATTTTGAAATAGTAAGGGTTGATGTGATTAATGTGGATAGTTATGGGTAAAATACGCAAATATTTCAAAATAAGCAGTGGTTATAAAATATTCATCGTTGTTGGAGAATATTCGTTTGGTCGTGGAATATTCGTTACTGTCGTGGAATATTCGCGATATTACCAAGCAGCCCATATGTGGGCCCCCATAAAGGAAAGCGATTGAGGAAGAAAACGACAAATATAAGTTGTTTAAAAATAATCTACAGCGTAGTTATTCTGCTTACATCGTTGGAATACCCGTTGGTTAAAACACAAGAATACGCCGTTGTTGCACAAGAAGATACCAGTATTGCACCAATTATTGACTCTTACGTAAAAAGGCACTACTCAATAATGGTTATAGTAATTCTTTCGCTCAAAGATTTTATTGGTTCAATAATTGTTGCGTTGATATTTTATATTCTTGTTGTTTCAATAATTGTCATTACACAAGATTTTTTTCATTATCGAAGCAATAATTCATATTATCTCGAATAATATTATTAGATAACATTATTGGCAATGTCTAGAAAGTTCTGCTCTAAGGAGAGGTTTGGTCACCTAATCAAGCGCGCCAAAGAAGGAGAAATTCTTATTGAAAGCCCTCTTTCTTTAGGAACTGCACTCGTTGTCGATATTGTGATTCTCGTAATATTATTTGTGAATAATTAATTATTGATTCATATGATGAGGAAAATATTAATTTTATGTGGATATAGATGGAGAAAATTTTTAATGTGACAATTGTTGAAAATTGAAATTTTATCTTTTTTTGATAAAATAATTCATTTAAATATATATATTATTATATTTTAATAATATAATAATGGTGATATTTTTACAACGAATGTGGAATATATAAGTATCTGAGGAGGAAGAGTATTTTTGTTGCAATAAATGTTTAAAATATGTTAAACATGCTCATGGACCCCATTTATTATTCGAAATTTGATTATAGCCTCTAAAATCGCCTGCTTTGTGGATTTCGGGCCAATTTACGCTTGAATTGGAAAAACTTTCTTCCGCAAAGTTGTAGAGAATTGAATTTTCTATAAAAACTCGCTAGATTTGAATTTTCTGACAAAAGGGCTATTTATTGTGAATTATTGAAGTTTCGAAGCTCCGAAATAATTGATTTTTGGAAGTTTAAAATATTTTAAATAATAAAAACGTTTTTAACAAGGTAGGTGTGCCCACTAGCATGGAAAAAGAGCTGAGATCAGATTGTCCAAGGTGTGCGTGAAGATTATATATATATATATATATTAATATTTTAATAAATTTTACTAACTTTGGTGTTCTAAGCATTTTCCTATAAATAGGTGCTTGGGTTAGAATTGAAAATCACACCGAAAATCAAGTTTTCCTCTCTATATTATCGGCGTATTTTGTGAGTATTTTGAGTATACTTTGAGTATTGCTATATACGGTGAAAGTTCGTTATAAATTATATCCAAAAAGATTCCAGCTTAAATCTCGTCTTTCCGAGGTAAGGGATATTATTTCAATATCATTATCTTTGAAATATTGATCTCAAGTTTTTATCAAATTTGGAACTTTTGGTGTTCTGAGTTACTATTCACGTATCGACGACACTATTCACGATACTGATCTATTCATTCACGAATCTAACACTATTCATCGAAAAATGAAAATTTTCTTTTCGTCTAAAATATCTATCAGGATACTAGCTTTGATTGTATCCATGTTTTGATCATTCTTGAATTTTACACCACTATGATTATTTTTGAGGTATTTTTGGACGTGGATAAAACAAAGTACGAATCCTTAATCCTTAATCCTCATCATTTTGATTCAATCGGATTCGCTTTTTTAAAAAATATTTTCATCATCCTCGGTTTAAATGATGATATTATGGAATATCTTTGGCCCAGAAGGTGCAAAGATGAATGATTTCGATGAATATCTTTGGCTCAGAGTGCAAAGATGAATGATTTCGATGAATATCTTTAGCGTAGTCTGCAAAAAGATGAACATGTGTTTAGATGAACATGACCAATCGGGTGAATGTCCTCGGCTCAGTAGTGCAAGGATGAATATATGATTCGGATATATATTGATTGATGTTACAGGATAAAAATATTGATGATGGATATGTTAAATTCATAGATATTAGTAGATTTCATCTTCTACGTAACTCTTCTATGAATTAATATTTTCCATCATGCAGTATTGATTTAAAACTTGTTGTCTATTGTATTCTATTAGATTTTTTTTTCCCGTTGAAGACTAATGATAATTTGTTCTCGTATTATCTTAGTCATAATATTCTTTATTGGGCTAGTTGAGCTCACCCTTTTCCTTTTTGTTCCATTTTTCTTCTCGTGAGGCGAGAATGTAGCGAGCACGAGTCGGGGTATGGAATGATGGTTTTAGAGAGTTGTTTAGTAGTCCTCACCATTTCGTAAAATAATGTATCAATAATTATGATGAGGATTTATTTGTATGTGGATATTGTTTAGATGGCAATATCTCGTATTTAAACTCACGCTTTTATTGTTGTAATAATAAAGTTGTATTTGTTTCATCACTGTATATTGACAACTCGTAATGGGTGATGTATACCTATTTTGGGGGTGTCACGGTTGGTATCGAGCTTAGGGATATGATCTCCATGGCGGAGATCGGGAATAGAACTAGGAGGGAGAGACGGTAAAATCCTTCGCTAAGTGTGTCCTACCTAAGCTTATTTGTTAGTTGGTCAAGATATAAGGATATTATGTGATATATTGATTTGCTTAATTAACCCTTGTTTTATGAAAGTATTTGAGAATGTCGACTGAGAATATTAACAATGGAAATGAGATCGTGAAGACGCCTGTACTCACCAACGAGGAGAACGCATAACAGATCGGTAATGTTCCTCCCATGAAACAACACCACGGAAGCGGATGATGAACGAGGGATGTTTAGAAGCTTTTTGCGCTTCATGCAAAATCGGATTTAGGAGACTCGTGTTCAAAACATAGGAGAAATGATAGCAATTCACGGGTTGTCACAATGACCAAGCAGCTTCAAAGAGTTGGGACCACCGAATTTAAGGGAAAGCTTCGATCCGATCATGGCGGAAACATGGGTCAAGCAAATTACCAAGATATTCGATGTCTTGGGATGCGGAGGAAAATGAAAGGTTCCATTCGCTACCTTTATGTTCCGTGGCGGCGGCGACCATTGGTGGGAGTCATGAAGCGTACCCATCCAAATTAAGCACTCAAAGATGTCTTGGGAGACGTTTGAGAACTATTTAATGACAAATACTTTCCTAAAAGTGTTCGGCTATATGAAGGAAGTGGAGTTTATTAGACCGGAAGCGTAACAACATAATCGGTGTCTCGATGACGAGTATGAAGTTTGCGAGTTATCCGTGTTTGCACCTCATTTGGTGGAGAATGAGGAACGATGACGCGGATGTTTCGAGAGGTTTTGAAACCCAGATACGTCGAGATCTCATCTCTCATAAATTTTCTCTTTATTCGGATGTTGTTAATAGGGCTCAATTGTTAGAACGAGAGATAACGAAATACGGCCAACCGAGGTACCACAATCGAGATCATACCGGAGATAGCGATCAACAAAACAACAATAACCAAAGGGAAAAAGAAAAGATGGACAAAAATGGTAACCACTCCGGTGGTAATCATAGCCATGAAAATAGAAGAAGCGAGTTAGGAGGAGATTTTAAAAGAGGAGATTCAACAACGACCATGTGAAGACGACGATTGCAAGAAAGAATCGGTTCCAAAGGAGGAGAACGACCACCGGTCATATGCTATAAATCACGGAAAGAGGGACATATCGGTCCAAACCGCCCACAATTTCCTGTATGCTATAATTGTGGAAAGGAAGGACATATCGCTTCGAGATTGCATGGTAAATAAACCTAGTTCAATGAGGGACGGTGACTCAAAAGATCGTCCCGAAAAGTCAAAGTCAACGGTTCCTGGAAGAAGCGTTTGTTGTGGATCGTCAAAATGCGAGGAACCCAAACGAGGTGATCACGGTAAGCTATTTATAAATTCTTATGAAGTTTATACTTTACTAGATACCGGGGTGCTACCCATTCATTTATCTCTCCTACTTGTGCTCAACGTTTAAATTTGACTCGGAAAAATTAGACTTTGACCTATCTCGTGGAAACTCCGTTAGGAAACTTTCATCACATCCATGCTTATAAATCTTGTCTAATCCAAGTTGGCACCCTTATCTTACACCGTTGACCTTATCTCTTTAAAGATACTTGCTTTTGATGTGCTTTTAGGGATTGATTGGTTAACTACTCATCATGCCAAAATTGATTATTTTAAAGGGTTGTTAGTTTTCATATTCCTAATCAACCCGTGTTGTTCAATTAAGGCAACTAAACCATTAAAATCAATCAACGTCATATCTAATCATAAAGCGATTCGTTTATTGAAAAGCGGATGTCAAGCTTTCTTAGCCCATGTTATGGATTTGAATAAAGACACGTCAAAATTGAATAATATTCTGTTGTTATTAACTTTCCCGACGTATTTCACAAGAACTTCCCGCCTACCCCCCGAACGTGAAGTTGAATTCTTTATTGACCTTGAACCTAGTCAAAAGCCCATTTCTAAAACCCCATATCGAATGGCTCTATTGAACTTCGAGTTTAAAGGTCCAACTACGAGAATTGTTGGACATCGGTTTCATTCGTCCCAGTACATCTCCTTGGGGTGCTTCTCTGCTTTTATTTGTAAAGAAGAAAAAGCGGGAGTATGCGACTTTGTATTGACTATCGGGAATTGAACCATGTCACCATCAAGAATAGGTATCCTCTACCTCGTATTGATGACTTGTTTGACCAGTTGCAAGGAGCAAAATTCTTTTCAAAAATCGATCTTAGCTCGGATATCATCAAATTTGAAAATTAGAATCGAGGATATTCCAAAGACCGCCTTGAACTCCGGTATGGGCATTATAAATTTTAGTTATGTCTTTCGGATTGACTAATGCTCCTGCGGCTTTCATGGATATGATGAATCGAGTATTCAAAGAATATTTGGATAAATTCGTTGTTGTCTTTATTGATGACATCCTCATATATTCCAAAAGCCGTGAAGATCATGAGCACCATTTGAAGCTAGTACTCCAAAGGCTTCGTGAAAATAAGCTATATGCTAAGTTGAAGAAATGCGAGTTCTGGCTTGAGGAAGTATCATTCCTTGGGCACGTGGTGTCAAAACATGGAGTATCTGTTGACCCGGCGAAGATCGAAGCAATACAAAGTTGGGAGCAACCGAAGTCGGTGACTGAAGTACGTAGCTTTTTGGGTTTAGCTGGTTATTATCGGAGATTCGTGGAAGGGTTTTCTCGAATCACTACTCCGTTAACTCATCTGACTCGAAAAGATACAAAATTCATATGGAGCGAGGAATGCGAGAAGAGTTTCCAAGAGCTTAAGAGAGACTCATTTAAGCTGTGTCAACAATACCATCCGAATGCGGATGGATTTGTTATCTACAAATGATGCTTGAGCAAAGGGTTAGGATATGTGTTCTCATGCAACATGGGAAATTCATAGCCTATGCCTCGCGACAACTTAAAGAATATGAGAGGAATTATCCTACTCATGATCTAGAGTTAGCGGCCCGATCGTTTCGCTAAAAGATCCTGGAGGCACTATCTATATGAGGAGAAAGTGGAGATATATTCGGACCATAAAAGCCTTAAATATTTCTTCACTCAAAAGAACTCAACATCGCGGCAAATGACGTTGGCTCGAGTTATTGAAAAGACAACGACCACACTATTCAATACCATCCGGAAAAGCGAGCGTGGTAGGTGACGCGTTAAGTAGAAAGATCATATGCAGGAACGAAGGTGCGATGATGTCAAGTATACGCATAGAGCCAACTTTAATAGAAAAAGTTAAGGTTGCTCAAGCCACCCACCCGGTCGATGCATATGAAGAAGAAAGTACAAGAAGGTGCTATTCCTAGGGCGAGAATTGATGAAAAGGAATTCTTGAGTCCACTCCACTTTGTGTTCTAACGATTACGATTTGAAGTACAAGATCATGATGGAGGCACACAATACACCATTTGCAATCCATCTGGAAGTACTAAAATGTATCGTGATCTTGACATACATTTTAGTGGAACAATATGAAGAGAGAGATTGCAAAGTTTATTTCAACATGTTTAACTTGTCAACGTGTAAAGGCGAAGCATCAAGTGCCTAAGGACCATTGCAACCACTTGAGATTACGAAATGGAAGTGGGAACACATTACCATGGATTTCGTTACGGGTCTTCCCACGGTTTCTCAAGGCATAAATGCTATTTGGGTTATTGTTGATAGATTAACCAAGTCGCACATTTCTTGCCGATCACGGAGACTTATTCTCTTGAACGCTCTTGCTAGTATGTATGTAAATGAGATTGTGAGATTGCATGGCATGCCAAGATATCTATAGTTTCGATCGTGACCCAAGATTCACTTCAAGATTTTGGGTTAGCTTGCAAAAAGCTATGGGTACGGATTTACGATTCAGTTCGGCATACCATCCTCAAACGGACGGACAATCAGAGAGGACTATTCAAACTCTTGAAGATTTATTAAGACTCTGTGTCCTAGACTTCAAAGGCAGTTGGGATAAGTATTTACCATTGGTGAACTTCTCCTACAACAACAGTTATCAGGCAAGTATAGGTGTGGCTCCATATGAAGCATTATATGGACGAAAGTGTCGTTCTCCAATATGTTGGGATGAGGTGGGTGAAGCAACATTGTTAGGACCCGAGTTAAGACGTATTATGACTCACCGAAAAGATCAAAATGATTCGACAACGATATACAAGCAAGACAAGATCGACAAAAGAGTTATGCGGATCTTCATCGAAAGGACGTGGAATTTAGTATAGGGGATCATGTATTGTTGCGAGTTACTACATGGAAGGGAGTTACAAGATTTGGAAAGAAAGGAAAGCTCAATCCACGATTTATTGGTCCATTTCAAATTCTTGACCGAGTAGGAAATGTAGCCTATAGACTCGCGTTACCTTCAAGTATGTCTCGTGTTCATAATGTGTTTCACATATCTGTACTTCGTAAATATGTGAAAGACCCGAACCACGTTATTGAGTTATACGAGATAGCCGAAGACTTAACGTATGAGGAGGTACCTGTCAAGATCTTGGATAGGAAGGAGCATGTCCTATGCACGAAGGTCATACCACAAGTTAAAGTCTTGTGGAAGAACCATGCTATAGAAGAAATGACCTGGGAATTGGAAACGGAAATGAAAGCGAGGTATCCTCACCTTTTCGAAACACCAGGTACGTATGTCAATTTCGAGGACGAAATTTCATAAGGAGGGGAGGTTGTAAGACCCCAAATAATTAATAAATGAAATTTAATTTCCTCTAATTATTATTTTGAAATAGTAAGGGTTGATGTAATTAATGTGGATAGTTATGGGTAAAATACGCAAATATTTCAAAAAAAGCAAGTGGTTATAAAATATTCATTGTTGTCGGAGAATATTCGTTTAGTCGTGGAATATTAAATGCTTTGTCGAATATTCTACGACGGCAATAGCGACCATGTGTGGAGCCCATAACGGAAAGCGATTGGAAGAAGAAAATGACAAATATAAGTTGTTTAAAAATAACGGCGTAGTTATTCTGCTTTACATCGTTGGAATACCCTTGTGGTTAAAACACGATGTCTACGTTGTTGTCAAGACAAGAAGACACTCAGATTGCACCAATTATTGACTCTTACGTAAAAGGCACTACTCAATAATGGTTACAGTAATTACTGTTCAGTATTTTATTGGTTCAATAATTGTTGCGTTGATATTTTATATTGCTGTTGTTTCAATAATTGTCATTACACAGTATTTTTCATTATCGAAGAAATAATTCATATTATCTGAATAATATTATTAGATAACATTATTGGCAATGTCTAGAAAGTTCTGTCTAAGGAGAGGTTTGGTCACCTAATTGCCCCCTCTTTCCTGGGAACTGCCTGGTTGTCAATATTGTGATTCTGTAATATTATTTGTGAATAATTAATTATTGATTCATATGATGAGAAAAATATTGATTTTATGTGGATATAGATGGAGAAAATTTTTAATGTGACAATTGTTAAAAATTGAAATTTTATCTTTTCGATAAAATAATTCATTTAAATATATATATTATTATATTTTAATAATATAATAATGGTGATATTTTTACAACGAATGTGGAATATATGAGTATCTGAGGAGGAAGAGTATTTTTGTTGCAATAAATGTTTAAAATATGTTAAACATGTCGGTGGACCCCATTTATTGACCGAAATTTGATTATAGCCTCTAAAAATCGCCTGCTTGTGGATTTCGGTCAATTTACGCTTGGAATTTGAAAAACTTTCTTACGCAAAGTTGTAGAAATTGGATTTCTATAAAAACTCGCTAGATTTGAATTTTCTCGACAAAAGGGCTATTTATTGTGAATTATTGAAGTTCAAGTTCAAAATAATTGATTTTGGAAGTTTAAAATATTTTAAATAATAAAAACGTTTTTAACAAGGTAGGTGTGCCCACTAGCATGGAAAAAGAGCTGAGATCAGATTGTCCAAGGTGTGCGTGAAGATTATATATATATATATATATATTAATATTTTAATAAATTTTCTAACTTTTTGGTGTTCTAAGCATTTTCCTATAAATAGGTGCTTTAGGTTAGAATTGAAAATCACACCGTAAATCAAGTTTTCCCTCTCTATATTATCGGCGTATTTTTGTGAGTATTTTGAGTATACTTTGAGTATTGCTATACGATGAAAGTTCAAGTTATAGCTTATATCCAGTATTCCAGTTAGAAGTACTGTCTTTCCGAGGTAAGGGATATTATTTCAATATCATTATGCTGAAATATTGATCTGAAGTTTTTATCAAATTTGGAACTTTTGGTGTCGGAGTTACTATTCACGATATCACGACATTATTCACGATATCTGATCTATTCATTCAATAATACGGCCTTTATTCATCGAAAAATGAAAATTTTTCTTTTCGGTCAAAATATCTATTGTGGATACTAGCTTTGATTGTATCCATGTTTTGATCATTCTTGAATTTTACACCACTATGTTTATTTTTGAGGTATTTTTGGACGTGGATAAAATAAAGTACGAATCCTTAATCCTTAATCCTTGTCATTTTGATTCATTTGGATTCGCTTTAAAAAATATTTTTCATCATCCTCGGTCTTAAATGATGATATTATGGAATATCTTTGCCCAGAAAGTGCAAAGATGAATGATTTCGATGAATATCTTTGGCCCGTAGTGCAAAGATGAGCAGTGTTTAGATGAACATGACTAATCGGTGAATGTCCTTGCTCAGTAGTGCAAGGATGAATATATGATTCGGATATATATTGATTGATGTTACAGGATAAAAATATTGATGATGGATCATAAATTCATAGATATTAGTAGATTTCATCTTCTACGTAACTCTTCTATGAATTAATATTTTCATTGCAGTATTGATTTAAAACTTGTTGTCTATTGTATTCTATTAAATTTTTTTTTCCTGTTGAAGACTAACGATAATTTGTTCTCAGTATTATCTTAGTCATAATATTCTTTATCGGGCTAGTTGAGCTCACCCTTTTTTCTTTTTTGTTCCATTTTTCTTCTCGGGAGGTGAGAATGTAGCGAAATGCAGTCGGGGTATGGAATGATGGTTTTAGAGAGTTGTTTAGTAGTCCTCACCATTTCGTAAAATAATGTATCAATAATTATGATGAGAATTTATTTGTATGTGGATATTGTTTAGATGGCAATATCTCGTATTTAAACTCACGCTTTATTGTTGTAATAATAAAGTTGTAGTTGTTTCATGCACTGTATTGACAACTCGTAATGGGTGATGTATACCTATTTTGGGGTGTCACAAAAAAATTAGTAATTTCAAGATATACCTTTAATTACAAGAGGAGAAAAGGGACCAAAAGAGAGAGTCGAGGCGAGGTCGTCGAGTAGTAAATCATGATGGAATTCGGTGGCCGGAGATGGTGGTCGGAGGCGTGGTCGTCGGAGGCGGTGGTTGAAATAATGCGAGGTGGTGGTGTGGGTGGACTGGTTTGAGGGTTTTTTAGTGAGAGAGAGCGAGTGAGAGAGCTGAACTGAGAGAGAGAATGAGAGTGAGTGACGAGGGAGACGCTGGAGAAAACAATATGTTTAGGTTTTTAAGGTTTATTCTCGACGGAATTCTGTCGAGGTTATATCGATCGACCATAGGTTAATGTCGACAGATTATTCAGTCGAAGATACCACATATTCTGTCGACCTTATATTCGCGCTCGCGGGAAACCTTCGCGCCGAGTAGGAGTTCTTATTGCCGACTGATGTCCATCGAGAATTACTTAACACCGACTGACTTAATGTCGACCGAATATTCAGTCGGTCTTATAATAACGTCGACTGAATACATTCCGTCGACCTTAATTCTGTCGGAATTAAAACTTTTTTTTGTAGTGTTTAATTATTAAATTGATTATATTTAAATACATAAATAAATATATAAATATTTATTTAAAATTATTAAGATTGGGATTAGCAATAAACTGTACATAAATTTTTATGATTATAATCCCTTCACCTATATTTTGTCAAAAATGAAATAAAATTAGTTCTAAAATTGATTAATTTAACCAGAAAAATCAAAACTGGACTGTTATTTTATGTCTAGAAAATATATTTTTTTTATTTATAAAAAAACAATTTATTTATTTAGTATTGTATTGATGGTGGAGTTGAAAATTGAGATGTTTGTTGGGAGGATTAATGGTTTTGTGATGGTGATGGTGATGATCATGAGTGCACTTGACTTGGCACGCCGTTTATCTTTTAAGCTAGAGAATATATATGATCAATGATGGTTCCAACAGCACGTCCCGGCCTTGTCTTTCATCTCTCTCTCCAATATTTTTTGCACAGGTTTCTGAGGAAGAAGGAGAAAAAAGAAAACCCTAATTTTCGGTATTTGTCACTCTTCCCATCATCATCTTTTATCCTTTTCTTCCTCTAAAATCTCCACCCTTTATGATGGTCTGTAGCAATGTGATGGATGATTAGGTTTATATATTACCATCTCATCTTCACATGTCGTATTTTTGTCCACAATATTATAAAAAATATTATTAATTTGTTACGTTCTCTCACATAATATATATTACTAACAACAGTCTCGTGGCTCCAGCACTATAGACGGTAAAATTTATTCCAAATTTTGAACGGCCCAGATAATTTATTAGAATGAGCGAGAAATTTAAAATCATTTGTATTTTATTATATAGATATATAGATACTCCATCTGTTCCTAAAACACTACTAAAAAAATGGTCATCTGTGATGGCCTAAATCTATCACCAAAAGTAGGAAAACCATCACGAAAAGTTTTCGTGATGACTTTAAGCATCACAATGGCCGTCTTGTATACGCCCATCATGAAAGGTTTTATGTGATGATTTTGGCAATTACGCAAACGCTTAGTTGCTTTTGTGATGATTAATACAATCACATTAACACATAATCTATTGTGATTGTCAAAGTCATCATAAAAAAAATAAGACTATAGGGATCAAATGTAAGAACGTGAATCTCTATTTACGTATATCTTATTTCACTGTATTAATTGAATCTGTATTAATTGTATCAAATGATCATTGTAGGATTCGAACCCTCCCCACATTTGCAAACTAAATAACGAGTATTATCACTACACCAAAGCCCAGATCAAGATTATAATTTTTAAACAAAATATAAAAAGAAACATATGTAAGTTGACTTACTAAACAAAATTACTTCCACATAAAATTTGGTGATTGCAATGGCAGTCACAAATACTCTATGATGATGGTAAAATTAGTCATCACTGAGAGCCATCAAATATTTTATTGTTTTGTGATGGCTTGAAAATTCCATCACAAAATACTTTCCTTTTGTAATTGCAAATAAAAGTCGTCACAAAAATCTATCTTTTTAATGATTGTCACGGCCGTCATAAAATATTGTTTTGATTATTTCTTACATTAAAATATATAGTGATAGCTTAAATGCAATTACGAAAAGGGTATCTCTATAAGTGATGACTTAGTGCGTCACAAAAAAAAAAATTATTTTGCGTGAAAAAATTGGTGTGATTGACATGACCATCACAATTATAATACATTGTTGGCAATATTAGTCATCACTAAGAGCCATCATATATACTATTATTTTGTAATTGCTTAAAAATTTCATCACAAATTACTATCTTTTGTGATTGTTTTTCAAAACTGTCACAAATTTCCGTCACGTATTCTTGTTTTTCTAGTAGTGAAAGATTGTCGTTTAAAGTTAATGCACACAGATTAAGGAATATAATTAATACCTAGCGAAAATACTATACTACTCTTATTAATTGTCTCAACCAATTATTTCATTCCCAATGTTTCTTATTCAATTCAACCAATTACTCCATCCGTCCCATAGTTATAGGCTGATTTTCCATTTTGAGATGTCCCAATATATAGGCTACTTACTATTTATAACATTTAGTTGATTCATTATTTTACTTTTATGCCCTGATAATAAATATTCAACCATTACTTTTTTTTTTGAAGAAACAACATTCAATGTCATTATTTTTATCACCACATTTAATCTTGTTGTATTCTCTTTGATTAAAGTTCTATGGTTATGGATTTTAATGGTCAGTACAAGTCAATCAATGAAGTTAAGAGTTCCATTGTGATAAGTAAGGAGTAATTAACTTATTTATTAATTCCATATTAAGGGGTATATGTGAAAAATTTATGTTAAAAATTGTCACTTAACTAATTTTCTTAAACTATGTGCCAAAAGAAATCAGCCTATAATTATAGGACGGAGGGAGTACTTCTTATTCAACCAATTACTATTTGGATTATAGCATTGAATTGAATAAGAATCATTGGGAAGGAAAGAAAGTTTTAAATAGGAGAAAGTTTTAAATAAGGGTAAAGTAGGGCAAAAAATAGCTAATGTGTATTGATAAACTCAAAAGAATAATTTTTTTGAAACAAAAATTACTTTCTAAAACGATAATTTTTTAGTAACGAAGTGAATATATATAAGTAAAAGCAATGACAACAAAGAGAACCCACGCGGGCAAATCAACCTTAGAAACCACAACTTTTGGTCTAAATATATACTTTTGTTACGAAAATCCATGAGGATTTTCTCCCCTCATCTTTCTCTCAATATTTATAATTGAGAACACCCACTAGTACGTAGTATATATATAATATACTACTTGGATTTTTAGATAAATAAATAGATATCCATACTCTCTTTTTTCACTCCCAACTAAAATTATGATTTCTAGATTCTGCCACCTTTTTCACTACCTCCTTATATATATTCTGCCCTTACCCCTCACTTCTTTCCATCAATATTAATTTACTCTCTCTTTCTCTCTATCTATATATCTCTCTGTTTCTTTTAATTTGCATTACTTTTCTGAGGTTTAATCAAGCGAAAATTAAGATGGGTGAAATTTCATACTCTAAAAATGCGATTAGCAATGGGAATGGTTGTAGTAATGGAAATGGCCATGCAAATGCAGTGGTATTTCAGAGGAAGAGTTGTTGGTATGAAGAAGAGATTGAAGAGAACTTAAGATGGTGCTTTGCTCTTAATAGGTATAAACGTGTATATATATATATATTGCATTCATTATATATACATATATACATATACAAGTATCATACATGTCCATCAAGCTGCATGTGAAAAAATTCAAGAAGTTTTAACATATATATCTGTATATGTTTCAGTCTTATATACATCATCATGTCTCAAGGTAGCAATGAATTTAGGAAATCGCTAGTGCCATTTTAATTTCCACTCCTTATCTTTCACAAAAAGAGGTCGAATTTCCATTTTCATCTTCTACGAGAAGACCCGCTTTTTTATTGACAGTACTATACAATGACAAAATATTCTGAAATTTGTCATCACGGTTTTATTATTTTGGCAACTACTACTAAACAGATAATATTATTTAGTTATTTTTAGGAGTAAATATTAAATACAAATATATATATATATATATATATATATATATATATATATATATATATGTTCGCAAATTTTTTAAATGAAACCCTTTTCACTTGACAAATATAGAATTATTTTAAGGAAGAGTAGTACTATTGGATAATATCATGCATGAAAAGGCTAGGCTTTACAAAGGCAAAAGAATCAGCACTTTACAATACTGTTTGAGACAAAAAGTTGAAGCTGTCGGCCAAGTGTTTCCATGATTTAATTTATCCTTTTCATATTCCCCATGACATACTCCTATTATACTATGAATATAGTCTAGAAATATCCTACTACTCCTCATGTAATCTTAAAAGTAAGGAGGTTTTAACTGCCTTTTTAAAATATTGTGTATTAAAAAAAAGTGAGACGACATTAATGGAAATAAAACTGAATTAATTATGACCCTTTTGTTTCAATCAATTAAGTTCAACCAACAACATTATATCCAATTACTAAGTAAAATATTATGTTGTTCTTGTTTGCTGCAGTATATTGCATACAGGATCATCTCAGTACCAGGACATTCAACTCTTGGACACAAAGCCTTTTGGAAAGGTCTACATGCAATTTAAGTTTTAAATTAAGAAATAAAATAAAAGGAAATTTTCTTAGATATATAGAAATATTAATCTAACCCTTATTTGGTTATGATAAAATTAATTAATACTAGTAATTGATAACTTGTAATATATTCAACAGGCTCTAGTCATTGATGGAAAGCTTCAAAGTGCAGAGATAGATGAATTTATCTACCATGAATCTCTTGTTCATCCTGCACTTCTTCATCACCCAAAGTATATACTTTACTAACATTTTAAAGTATACATATACACACACAGTATATATATATATATATATATGGATAGAAGTGCCTATTCATATTCAAAGTTGCATAGGAACCCTATTATCCAACTCATCTCTGACATTTTAAAAAAAAGGTCAAATTGAATGACCTTAGATTTACCTCGTCCTCATAACAGTGTTGCAGTCCACACAACTATTATGCGGACGGGAAGTCAAAAATTATATTACATCCGCACAATTGTTGTGCGGATAGGGTCCACCATCCGCATAACAGTTATATGGATAGAAATAATTACAACTTTTAGGTAACAAAAATGAATGGTGAGATCTGCATTGAATGGATGGTGTTCTTATCCAACTTTTTGGCTCTAGATCACTCCCCTAAATATATATACATATATTGTGGAATTCCTTCATGATCTGATTAATTGTGTATGAATAAATATCTATTTTCAGTCCCAAGACAATCTTTATCATGGGGGGAGGTGAGGGTTCAACTGCAAGGGAACTACTTCGGCACAGGACTGTGGAGAAGGTTTTCATGTGTGACATTGATGAGGTGACGACTATAATTTTTCCATTCTCTGTCTATATAAATATAATGTTCCTTATTTTCTTTTACAGTTTCTCCTTTTGTATATACTAATATGCTTCATAACTTTGTGAACAAGGGTCAAGCGACTAGTTAATAATGATGATGCTTTCTTAATTCCCTCCTTATTTTTCACATCTGTACGTAAAATGTGAACTCAATGTTTCTTTCGCTGCTTAATCAAGTAATTACCCTCTGTAAAATGTGAACTTAATTTCACCTTTTCTGCCATTAATATCATCTTGCCGGCACTTTTAGCACCAGAAATTAAAGACGCGCGAGATTAGTGGAAGCAGTAACTAAGCAACTAAATCCTCTAAACTAGGTAAAATTAGCGTGGACATAATTACTATCACTAACAATGACCTGATCTAGCACCCAAAAATATATTTTTTTTAAAAACAAAGAAGGAAGGAGAGAAGAAAAAAAAGAGGTCATATGGATTCTAAATTATGTATGTGCATGCTATTGAACAGGAGGTGGTGGACTTTTGCAAGTCCCATTTGGTGGTTAATAGAGTGGCTTTTTGTGATCCAAGACTTGAGCTCATTATCAATGATGCAAGGTTTATTCCCCTATTCACAGCCAATTGTAGTTGTTGGTTTATCCTCGTATGCTTTGTATAATATATATATATATATATATATATATATGTATGTATGTATGTATGTGTGTGTGTGTGTGTAATTAATTTGTATTGTTGTGTATATATGGCAGGGCTGAGCTTGAAAGAAGAGAAGATTGTTATGATGTGATCATAGGAGACTTGGCTGACCCAATAGAAGGAGGCCCATGTTACCAACTCTACACCAAAACCTTCTATGAACTTACAGTTAAACCAAGACTTAATAAGGGTGGCATTTTTGTCACACAGGTAACAATATCATTAATAAGGGTGGCTTGAGAGAAATGTAAAGGAAAAGTAAGCAGTTCAAGATTTTACTATATAATTGCAGGCAGGACCAGCGGGAGTTTTCAGCCACACAGAAGTTTTTTCTTGCATTTACAACACTTTAAGACAGGTTTTCAAGTGTAAGTTTCACTACAGAACATGAAAACTTTTGTTACTTGTTTTCTTTTTTTTTAAAAATATATATATTTTTTTTATCCTCACCATTTGATGCTATATATCATATGTCCTTTGTCTGTGCAGATGTTGTACCTTATTCAGCTCATATTCCCTCCTATGCTGACATTTGGGGATGGGTCATGGTATAATGATTTCAACTTTATGCATCTCTTTTTGATAATTAATTAATTTTCCCATCATCCTGTTTCAAAAAAAATAAATGAAAAGGAAGTTGGGCCATGTGTTTCGCTTTGTATAGCAAAAATGGTAAAATAAAAAAATCACAGGCATCAGATACCCCATTTCTGCTTGGTGCGGAGGAATTGGACCTGAGAATGAAACAGAGGGTCAAAGGCGAAAATAGTTATCTCGATGGCAAAACATTCACATCAGCCTCTACCTTAATCAAGGCTGTTCGAAAATCGTAAGAATTTAAATTTTTATTTTTAAAAAAATATATTATCTTTTAAATAGTAAGTACTTAATTAATTAGCTGCTAATTAAATTGAAATTTGGGTATGGACAGATTGGACAATGAGACACATGTTTACACAGAGGGGACAGCAAGGTTCATATATGGCCATGGCCATAATTCTGCCAACAAGCAGAGTCAAGCTTGAGAATTAATGTGAGCGAGTGATTATAAGGGAGCTCCAACTGAGAAACACAAGAGAAACTGAAGACTGCTCTGCATGCAAGTTGAAAACAATCTTGCTCCTTTTTTAAAAATAAAAATAAAAAATAAATAGTTTTGTTGATTTGTTTCATATTGTCCTGCTTATTTGCTTTTCTCTTTTATTTTGGGTTTTGTAATCACTTTTAAAAGGAATGATATATAATTAATATATAGTAATGAATCTGTGTCTAGCAAATTGCGCAACAAGTGTAATGGAGGAGGAGTATCCTCATCATCCACAAACACACTAATACCTACCATTACCATTACCATTACCATTTACCAACAACAAACTGAGAAAGCAGAGTAGCTCCAGCCTCCAGCTGTTGTATTGTATAGATAAGATAAGATAATGGGTATGGAGTTATATAAATATAGAATCCAAAACATATCCTAATAATATGTGTATATGAGGTCTGGTAGCATTGGACAAGTAAGTGGATTTAGAGGCCCAAGACCTCATTTGCTCAATTGTCAGATTTTTAATTTTGACTTCCTTAATTACGACTAAATTCAAACTTCTTGTCATGGTTTTTTTGGCGTTGGAGTATATCTAATTTTATTTTGACATACATGAAAAGATCCATATAATTAACCAAAGCAGCTCCTAACCTGAGGATGAGGTGACTTAATATAATGTTCTATGGCTGGCATCTTGTGTCTCCCCCCATTGACCTATAAGAGTGAAAAGAAGCTCCAATTCTATCTCAAGAAAAGAAAGAGTTGAAAGTGGTGGATGATGATTCGGATGCAAGATTTTAGAGTTGGCCTAGTGTGTGTGTGTCATGACGATGATCTAATCTCATCAATTTGGAATCACCAACGTTAATGTATAAACAAATTAAGATTAATTTTGCAGCCAATAATTATACGTACATACATTATATATAGAGGCTTTTATATATATATATATTAAGGATCTTAGACGGACCTTACTCAAGGACTAGCAAGGGACCAAAGAAAGCTCACCCAACTCACCTATATAACCCCTCCTTATTCCTTCTCCCTCTTCACTTTTTTATCAAAACAAAAGAAAGGTCGCCCATCGTGCTCTCTCTTTCCTCACAATCAATCTCGTGCTCTCTCTCTCTCTCTCCTCGTCGATTTCTATCTCGAAAATTTCTTCAGTGCCCGCCTCGTGGACGTCAATCTAGGGGTTGCAAGCCTTCCGTGCCCGTCTCGTAGACGTCAATCGAGGGGTTGCAAGCCGTCTCGTGCAACGTCAAACTCGATTCACTGTAAGCCGTCTCGTGGAGCGTCGATTCACTACAAGATAACAAAATTTGAAATGGATTTTTGAATTTTCTTGTTGTTAGTGTTTTGACCCTAATCTATTATTTATTATATATGCTAAATCACAGTACATGACACAATAATTTGACATATGTCCTTCTATAAATTTAACACATGTCTATCCTATTTAATACTCCTTATTTTGACAAAAAAAACCCTTGACCCCAACAAAATCTTTCGGTCTTGGTTCAAATTCGTCAACCCCAAACTATGAACAGACCCTATCAAAAAGTATCGATTTGAAGAATAGCAACTCGGATTAAGTACCGATTTTCAAGTAAGTTTTCCTTTTGAAATTGAGTGTGTGATCGATATCGTGATATAGGGCTTTATTTGCTGATTTTATGGTTTCTTCGGTTTTGTTTTGTTTTGGTCTACGTTCATCTTCTTCGGATCTCAGATTGTGTTAATTTTTTAATTTATTTTCTTGGTTGACAAAGAAATCAATTCGGATAGTTATTAATTGAGGACAATGCTCTGTTTGATTTTCTACTTTTTCATTGTGTTTCTCATTTAGGTGGTAAGTGTTAATCAACGAAATTGAATGTGTTATAGTTATCGATTCCGGTCTGGTCAGTTGGGTCCTGTAATTCCAAAAATACAAACATTCCCAACAGCCTAGACAAACAGAGTACTCTGATCCTCCATCTCTTAGTACAAAGTGATAAGCCATGCTTAAATATCAAAAGACGACATGTGGCAAAGATGGTAAGAATAAATTTATCTGTATGCTTAAACATCAAAAGACAATGCCATGCTTATTTTTATTTTGATATTATCATAAATTTACGGAATCTTCTGCCAAATGTTTAAAGCTTTAATGGCCAATTGAGTATGTGACAATTGATAAGTTGCCATCATAGCTCTCTATTTGACATGAGAGGTTATGACATAGGATGCATAATTATACAAGTTTAAAATTTTTTTTTGTTAAGACTTTTTTTTTGCTAATTTATTTAAGATTTTATTACATGTAGAGTATTTTCTTTTCAAATCTATCATTTTTTTGGGGCTATTTTAATGCATTTCGATTGCAAAAGTTAATTTCTTAAGAATATATGCCATTTAATATTTTCAAAACTTTTATATGTTGAGAACCCATGAGCTTGTGATTTTGGCTTAAAGCTCATTGTAAACTACCTGAGATAAACTTTAATCTTCTATCTTCTTTTCTAAATGAGCCATGCCTAAGTATAGGTGGCCTCTGCTTCGTTTGAATTTTTTACTTCTTATGTGATAGTTGTGTGTGTTAAAGAAGTTAGTGGGGGCTCATCTTTGGTTTGTATAGATGCAAAATAGGAGTATGGTTTTGTGGAACAATAAGGCTAAGGAAGGCAGAGTTTCATGCTGTTCTTGCATTGTGGAATTTTTGACTTGCTATTTTAATGTTATTCTATTTGCTATGTCAATGATTGATGGAGTAATGGGTTCGGCTTGTGGAATATGATGTAACTTGTATGTGTGAAATATAAGTTAATTATCTTTTCGCGGCATAAAATGTTTAGGAATTGATAGAAAAGATGGTAAGAGGGAGGGAAGTACAGAGTCAGAGAGAGTATTCCAATGTAAAAATCTTAAATCTGCTATCTTATTACTGGGAAGAACCTTATATAACAACCCTAGAATGTAAAACATTAGAGTGAAACTGCTTCTACTGATGTCCAAGATTCCAAGTACAGATTGGGTAGGGGCCTCTGAAAGATCTAAGGAAGTTGGAAAATGCCTAACAATGAAGAAAGTGAAGCATCCGATACACAGTGCAAATTGCATCAACATGATGAAGGGATAAATGCAAAACCAAAATATGATAAAATATTAATATACTAAACTGCTCTAAAAGTTAATGGCACTTGAAAGTAAAAACCCAATAATATCTGTCAGCCACAACAAAACTCAGTGTAACATGTCAATATGAATTCAAATCTGTTTTCTATTCTGTTAATTTATCTGATTGATCATTGGTTATGTCTCTTCTCTCCACTTCTGATGTCTTCACTATGCCTATTGCTAGGTATCAGTTAATTTATTTGCTTAAAAAAAGTAAATTGAGGAAAGAAAACAATTACAATGGCTCTTAATACCCTTGATACTAAATCTGTGTAGGAATTATTAAATACCTATAAAAAATCCCTAATAATAAATATACTAACAAAATAATAGATGTGGGTTACTACTACCTCTCATGTCCAACAAACATTGATATATGAAAATGCCCTAAACTATTAACCATAAAATGTTTGAATAAAACAGAGGTATCATACAAATCTATGCATAACTAATCTATATATTACTCTAATAGAAATCTAATAATTAGAGGACTTGATTAATTAAAAAAGGCCCACCGCGCAAGTAAGGTCTGGATATAAGGAAAGACCAAATCTTTGATATTCCCTCTTCTTTAATTTTGATTTTTTTTCGAGGTTTTAATATATTGCAGCATCCAGAAGAAGTTGTGGTATGTTCAAAAAATTCTTTTCACTGTTAACTTATGGGTTATTATTATTGTTATTATTATTATTATTATTATTATTATTATTATTTTGAGGTTTTAATTTTGGTTCACTGTTAATTTATGAGAGATAAGATATTGCCGAATTTCAGATTTTAAACCTCTCAGAAACATTCTCGTCATTCGTTCCTCATTCTCTACCAAATGAGGTGCAAACCTGGATAACTCTGCGAACTTCGCCTCGTATTGGGACACCGTCATGTTGTTTTGTTCTAGTCTAATAAACTCTACCTCCTTCATATACGGCGAATACTTTCGTGAAAGTATTTTTCGTTGAAAAGTTTCAAACGCTTTTCCAAGACCTGGAGTCTGGGCGCTAGGTACGCTTCACGTAGTCCCACCAAGAATCTGCCTCGCCACGGAACATAAAGGTGGCGAATGGAACCTTCGTTCTCCGTGCATCCCAAGACATCGAATATCTTGGTAATTTGTTTGACCCACGCTTCCGCCATGATCGGATCCGCTTTCCCTTAAATTCGTGGTCCCAATTCTTTGACCGCTGTCGTGATAAGTCGCAAGCGTTCATATCATTTCTACCCAGTATTCTATACACGAGTCTCCTCGTCTGCGGTTTTGCATGAACTGCAAAAAAGCTCCTGACATCCCGCTGTTCATCGTCCCTTTCGGTGGGTGTTGCTTACGGAGAGGAATATTGCCTTCTTGTTGCACGCCCCACGGGTGGTGATTAAAGGTGTTTCCACGGTCCTCATTAACTCCACCGTTAATATTCTCAAATACCATTCTTAAATATCGCAATAAAACAAGGGTTAATTAAACAAATTAACATATCACATATTAACCATATACTTGAATCGACCAAAAAATAAGCTTAGGTATGACACACAGTGGAAGGATTACTCGCCTCTCTCCTCCTAAGATTATTCCCCGATCTCCGCCAGAGACCATATCCCTAAGCTCTGATACCAAATGTCACGCCCCCAAAATAGGTATACAACACTCATTCTCAACAATAAAATACATGGTACGAAACAACTACAACTTTATTAATACAACATAAAAATCTGTGAGTTTAAATACAAATATTGTCATCTGTATAATATCCACACTCAAATAAGTCCTCAAGACAATTATTGATACATTATTTTATAAAAATAGTGAGGACTACTAAAAACGACTTTCTAAAACCTTCATTCCATACCCCAACTAAGACTTGCGCACATTCTCGCCTCCCGAGAAGAAAAATGGAACAAAAGGAAAAGGGTGAGCTCAACTAGCCCAAAAAAAGAATATTATGACCAAGATAATATAGAACAAATTATCGTTAGTCTTCAACAGAAAAATCTAATAGAATACAATAGACAACAAGTTTTAAATCAATATTCGCAAATAAATAATAATTCATTAGAAGAGTTAAGTAGAGAATAAAATCTACTATCTTCTATATATGAATTTAAAATTTCATCGTCAATATTTTATCCCTGTAACATCAATCAATATATATCTGGAATCAAATATTCATCTTTACACTACAGGCCAAAGATATTAAATTATATCATCATTTAGGACGGAGGATGATGAAAAATATTTTTAAAAAAATGAATCCAGTGAAACAAAAGAATAAATATTAAGGATTCGTATTTCAGCTATTCCATGTTCAAAAATACCTCATAAATAATCATAGTGGAGTAAAATTCAAGAATGATCAAAACATGGATACAATCAAAGCTAGTATTCAAAATAGATATTTTGGACAAAAGGAAGAAAATTTCATTTTTCGTTGAATAAAGGTTAAATGATTCGTGAATAAAGTCAGATACGTGAATAAGAACTCAGACACTAAAAGATAGAAATTTCACAAAAAAAAAATTATCATGCTTCGTGAATAAGACTTCGTGAATAATGAATCCGTGAATAAGAATTCATGAATAATAACTCGTGAATAAGAACTCCTATACATGAAAAAGTTCCAAATTTGATAAAAAGTTTCAACCAATATTTTGGCATAATGATATTAAAGAAATAATATCATTTTAAAAAAAAATAATATCCCTTACCTCAAAAGGATAATACTTCTGATTGGAATAGAGAATATAGTGCTGAAAGAACTTGACTCAGTAGTAATACTCAAAGTACTAAAATACTCACAAAATACGCCTATATTATAGAGAGAAAGAGAGAGAAATCTTTAGTTTCGTGTGATTTTCAATTCTAACCTAAGCACCCTATTTATAGAAATTGCTTAGAACACCAAAAGTTAAAAATTTAATATAATAATAATATTATAAAATATTTCAAGCCCACCATAGAAAATCAAATCAGCCCATTCAACACACATGTGGAACACACCATAATGTAAAAATGTTTTTATTAAAAATAATTAAAACTTCCAAAATCAATTATTTTAACTTGAACTTCAATAATTCACAATAAATAGCCCTTTTATCGTAAAATTTGAATCTTATGACTTTTTATAGGAATTTCAATTCTCTACAACTTTGCGTAAGAAAGTTTTTCCAAATCCCAAATGTAAATTGACCAAAAATCCATAAACTAGACGATTTTACAAGCTATAATCAAATTTCACCAAGAAATGGGGTCCAATTAAAACACACAAAACATGTGTTAATCATTTAATGCAACAAAATACTCTTCCTCCTCATATACTCATATATCCCACATTCATTGTAAAAATATCAAAGATTATTATATTATAATAATATAATAAAATATTATTTTATCGTAAAAGATAAAATACCGATTTTCAACAATTGTCACTTTAAAAATTTTCTCCATCTATATCCACATAAAATGAATATTTTCTCATCATATAAATCAATAATTAATTATTCACAAATAATATTACAGAATCACAATCATCGGCAACCACGGTAGCTCCCTGTGAAAGAGGGGCTTTCCAATAAGGATTTCTCTTTACCTACAAGCAATTAGGTGACCAAACCTCTCCTTAGATGTAACTTTCTAGACATTGCCAATAATGTTATCTAATAATATTATTCAGATAATATGAATTATTGCTCTGATAATGGAAAATACTCGTAAAGGATAATTATCAAACAACAAAGAATATCAACGTAGCAATTATTGAATCAATAAAATAAAATATCGAATAAAGAATTACCGTAATAATTATTGAGTAGTGCCTTCTTACGTAAGAATCAATAATTTGTGCAATACCGTAGTCTTTCTTGTCAACAACGTGTATTCATCGTGTTTTAACCACCGTGTATTCCAACAATTATTAATTAACAATAACTATGCCGTTATTTATAAACAACTTATACTTGTCGCTTTTTTCATCCAATCGCTTTCTCATTATGGGGCCCATAAAGGTCGCTACCGTCGTCGCGAAATATTCCCCGACAAAGCAAGAATATTCAACGACCAAACGAATATTCTCCGACAACAATGAGTATTTTATAACCACCGCTTATTTTAAAATATTTGCATTTTACCCATAACTAACCACATTAATCAATTCAACCCTTACTATTTCAAAATAATAAATAGAGAAAATTAAATTTTATTTATAAAAGTTGGGTCTTACACCAACTACCACAACCGATAATCGATGAGGTATTGTTAATGCTTATTCTTCTAATTGGCTACATTTATAAATCTTAGATTGTTTGCTTAATTATGATTTTAGAATTGCTATATCGCAGCTCCGATTAGTGATGTAAATGATGGGGCGAAGAAAATTAAGAAAGGAGATGGGGATGAGGATGTTGACATTGGTAATGAGATGTCAGAGAGTACCTTCCCACCTGTTGAAATTGAGAAAGGTGATGGTGGGCATGGTCGTGATAATGGGACTAAGAATGGTATCGCCAGTATTACTTTGAAAGCGCTTCAGCAGCCTTCGAGGGTGTGTTAGTAGATTTGATCGGTGCTTTAAAGGTGATGGCTATGATTTTTTTCCTGAATTCAGTTGTGTTTTCTTTTTATTCTCAAATGAAAAATATTTGTATGATTTTAAGTGAGGTGGTGGTTATCTTTGAGTGTTATTTTTATATTTTCTATGGATACAAAAATTGATTAAAATCTCATATGAATTAATGAATATGATATCGGGCTTGTGTAGGTTATTATGTTTTTCAGCTTTTTTAACTCTATTTGTGTTAATGTTTGACAAGGCATATCAATTACTGGCGACGTCCTTTAGACATAATCCACACTGGTACATCACGATGGTTATGTAGATTTCAACTGACTTAAGATATTTGTCTACCACAATCCGGTATCTTTTTAAACATTAGTATGTTCAATCAATCTAACCAAGTACTTGATCTCAAAAGATCCCCATTTCCTGCACCTATTGACTTCATGATCTCCATTGATCTGAACTAAAAAGCTTGGCAAAAGTTGCATAAAAACAAGAAAATTAACTTGAGTATAAATAAAAATTTAAAAAATATAATAAAAAAATTTCAAATTTATTTTTAGTGGCCCCACAAGATAATATAAAATAATGAGTATTTATATATATATTTTTTTTTTATAGTAATAGACCCTATTAAATGACATATTTATCCTTAGTTTATATACTTTATTTCATTATTTTAAAATAAAAAAAGTTGTACCTTAGTCACCTTTTTAAAAACGGAGGGAGTCTTTTAATAATTTAAATATTACAAATAGGCATGGGGAGTTGAAAGTGACCTAACAACATTGAAGAACACACTCTTTACGGGTTAAATGCTTTCTGCGTCATCAGATATATGTCGATTATAGTTACAAGTGGACCTTGAACTTTTTTTTTCTATATCATCTCATCGAACTTTAATTTACTAACACATCGTTACAAAAACCGTTAAGTCAACGGAAATGATGACGTAGCAGCTGACTTGTCTAAAAAAAAGCCTATGTGACAGTTAGTATGCGACGTGGCAGTGATGATGTGGGTTTGGAGAAAAATTTTGATGAAAAAATAGAAAAAAAATATTTTAAAGTATAATATAAATTATTAAAATTAGCAAAAAAAATAAGAAAATAAATAAATAAAATAATTATTTTTAATAAAAATTAAAAAAGCTGTGTTTTTTAAATTTTATTAAAAAAAAAAAACGCATTCTTTTTAATAAAATAATTGGTTTTTTTATTTTTTTAAAAAAAATTAAAACGCAATTTTTTAAAAAAAAATTATTTTTAATAAAAAATGCAGTTTTTTTAATAAAATGGAGTTTTTTTAAAAAATAAAAAAAATGTATTTTTTTAAATAAAAAATTCAGTTTTTTAATTAAAAAACGCTGTTTTTAAACTCTTTTTTAAAATAATGCTGTTTTTTTATTAAAATAAAATGCTGTTATTTTCTATTAAAAAAAAAACTGTTTTTATAAACTGTTGTTTTTTTATTAAAAAACGCTGTTTTTAAACTGTTTTTTAAAATAATGCTGTTTTTTTATTAAAATAAAATGCTTTTATTTTTATTAAAATAATGCTGTTTTTTTAAAAACGATATTATTAAAATAATGCTGTTTTTAAAACGCTATTAAAACGCTATTATTTTTATTAAAATAATGCTGTTTTTTAAAAAACGTTGTTTTTAAAAAAAAACGCTGTTTTTATTAAAATTTTCTTTTATTAAAAACGCTGTTTTTTAAAAACTGCATTTTTTTTATTTTTATTACAAATATTTATTTTTTAAAAAAAGTTATGCTTTTATTTTTTTTAAAAAAAAAAAAAAAAACCATTTATTTTTATTAAAAAAATGCGTTTTAATTTTTTTAATAAAAATTAAAAACTGCTGCTTTTTTATTTTTATTAAAAATAATTATTTTTATTTATTTATTTTCTTAATTTTTTTGCTAATTTTTATAATTTATATTATACTTTAAAATATTTTTTTCTATTTTTTCATCAAAATTTTCCTCCAAATCCATATCATCACTGCCACGTCACATACTAATTGCCACATAGGCTTTTTTTAGACAAGTCAGCTACCACGTCATCATTTCTGTTAAGTCAACTTTGACTTAACGATTTTTGTAATCTGCAATGTTAAGAAACTAAAGTTCAAAGAGTTACTCGCAACAAAAAAAAGTTCAGTGGACCCATTTGTAGTTCAATTCCCATATAGTATAGTGACCTAGAAAGCATTTAACTCCACTCTCTACAATCAAAGCAGTCCTTTTGGACGCAGAGAAGCGACAAGCGAATAATCATGATGTGAGAGATTGGTTAGAAAAACTTAAGGATGTCCTTTATGACATTGATGATGTCCTAGATGATTTTCATGCTGAAGCTTTGTGATGGAAATTTGAAGTTCGTGGAAAGATGTTAAACCACGTCAGTCATTTATTTTCCCTCTCAACCCCTGTTGTATATCGCCTTAAGATGGGCAATAAGATTAAAGATATTAGGCACAGACTAGATGAGATTGCAATGGATAAGAGAAACTTTCACTTTAGTGAGATTTGTCCACAAGTTGAGGTCACTTACTTTGCCACTAGCCTAAAAACAATAGTCACATACTTAGTGTAATGCACATACCAGTAAATTCTCACCACTACCCCCTACAATGTATATTCATTTGTTTTTTGTGTGAAATTTGATCATCGCACAATAATCTACCATCTTTTTATTATATTTTAATTTATTAATTGTACGTACACATTTATTATTAAAAAATTGAATAATACCGCCGCAACGCGCGGGTTTGTATCTAGTTGTATATTTTATTTTGGAGATTGCTATTTTTTATTTTTTATTTTTTATTTTTTATTTTTTATTTTTTATTTTTTATTTTAACTTGCACCGACAACATAAATCAAGTGGACTATGATTTTTGTTGATAACCATTTAACACTTTATCTCTCTCTTGTTGTCTAAAAAGTTCTTCAAGGCTAATATTGGAATTTCTGGTTTTTATTAAATAACTATAATATTATGAAAATAAGCTTAAAAAATATTCTTTATGTTATTTTGAGAAGGTGTCTCTGTCAACTAAAATGAATTTTGTCAACCATTACGAAGTTTAGGTTGCGTAATGTTTCACCATAAGGTAATGAATTTTTAGCGCGTGTACCATTTTTTATATCAACTCTTTTTTTAACTAAATAATTTATCATATGATAAGAACAGCTGTATATTATATCTTTAGCAAAAGCAAATGACCATTGTCCACGTCATTGGTTCAATATATGGAAGTGATAATAGTGCCACATCAGTTCCATTAAAAGGGGTAGGGGTAGGGGTAGGAGTGGGCGTGGGGGTGGGCGTGGGGTGGGCAAACACTATTGGCAAAAGGTTTATTCTTTGATAGATGTTATTTATTTATTTAGAGAATTGATATTTTTATTTAAGAAATTAATATTTTTATATATTTTTTTTACGTAAATTATGAGTAAATTTATTTATATGTGAGAGATACTCATATAAAAATATTATTTTAATATGTAAAAATATCAGTTTTTTTTATTTATTATTGTTAACTAATATTAATACAATAGATGTGTGGTAAAAGATCAGACAAAAATTGAGATAGTAAATATGCATCCCTGAAACGTAAGCCACTGTGTCAACATTTTAGTTATTAATTAAAGAAAAAAATAATCTAAATTAACAAGATTAGACTTTAAATAAAATGATTACCTAATTATGGCAAGAGCTAATGAATTTAACTTATATAATATTTTGTGTTTTCTTTGTATTTATTTTTGGAATTTTTAATCATATAGGGAGGTGGCCCAGTGCATACTTAAAATCAATTTTAGTCAGCAATTATAAGTTTTTTAAGCAATTAAAAAAATAATATTATTTAGTCTTCATGTTCTTTAACCTTTCATTAATTAATTTATTAGAGAAAATTCATAAATTGACTAACCTTTCATTAATTAATTTATTAGAGAAAATTCATAAAGAAATTGATATTTTTATAAAATATTGTCGTTATAGATCGTCGCTATACGTTTATAACGAAAATATTAAAAATATTGTAAAAATATTAATTTTGTTTATTAAATAATAATAGAATCGGAGTTTGTGATAAGTATTTGAGTATAAAGTCAACTTATTGTCTAAAAGAAGATGAGCTTCGGTAATCTCCTAATATGTATGCGTAAGTTTCCTGCTTAATTTAATTGAGATGCATATTAATACTATATATGACTGAGCCTGAATATAAAATATAATTAAATTAAAAGAATGATATGTCATATTACGAATATCTTTTTAAAAGAGTGAGTATTTATATTTATCATGAAAATAATAAAATAAATCGATACATAGAATCATTAATACAGTAAAAGTTAGTTTAAAGATTAGATTTTTAAACAAGAAGGGAAAGCTTGTCCCTCATCTCTGGAATTGGCGACTTATTAGCGGATCATCCTCCCAACAGATCTAATGCAATTAGACGTGGATGCCAGCTCATAGTCACATTTGAAAGTAAATATATTTATTTTACTCCAAACAAAAGAATTAATCGTAAAAACTGAGTTAAGATTCTCTCTATTTTTTTATGAGAGAGATAGTGATGAGAAATATATAAAAAATAAAATTATTATTATTATAAGAATGATAATAGTTTTAACATGAATGTAATTTGTAATTTGTTGATTTAACATAAATGTGCACCTTAGATTTATCCTAAGTAACTATGTGTGCATGACAGTGATAAAACAAATACTAATTTTTAAGGCACTTTTTAGCTAGCGTTTATATGACCATTTCAATTTTCATCCCATCTAAAATTTGAAATTATGAGTCAGCACCCAGCACCATCATTGGAGTCTTATCTACCTTTCTGCATCTGTCTCCTCTGGCCTCCTTCTCCTCATCCTCCTATCCATTTTTATAAATACTACTCTCTTCCCCCACAACTTCAATTCCCCGCATTTCAACTTATAATAAGAAAACCTCCTCCATCATTTACATTTTCATATCCCCTAAAAACCTCCACATCTCCTTAATTCAGCTCTCTAGCTAGCTAGCTAGTAGCCATGGATTCTTGTAGCATTTCTGTTCGCGATTCCTCCTCTCCTTTCGACACCATTCTCTTCGGTATACATACATATATACACACCAATATATATATATATATATATATATATATATATATATATATCTAATATTAATTGTCTGTTCGATCATATTTTAACATAATTTGTTATGGAACAGATTTGGATGATACTCTATACTTATCCAAGTTAGGATTTGGTGAAGCTACCAAACGAAACATAGATGGTGATCTGTAAATTCTAAACACACAATTTTGAATTAAATTATGTATATATCTCACTTTCCTCAATTCTAATCAACTGTTTATTATATTAATTCACAGACTTTCTAGTTCAGAAATGCGGATTCCCTGAGAACAAAGCTTCATCTCTCCGGGTAGACCTTTTCAAAACTTACGGCAGCTCTCTCGCCGGTTTACGAGTAAATAACTCTTCCTTTAAAATAATTCTTCACTCTTTAAATTATCTTTAATATTCCCAAATATTTTTCTCTGTTTAATTTAATTTACTGTTTATGTAAGGCCATGGGCTATGACATTGACGCTGATGTTTATCACAGGTTAGTACTTTAATTAAAATCAATATCAATTTCAGTTTCTAAGTGTTTTTGGATCATTATATATATATATATATATATATATATATATATATATATAACTTGCTCTGTTTTTATTACAGTTTCGTGCACGGAAGGTTGCCGTATGATTTGATCAAACCAAACGCTCAACTACGAAAGCTTTTGAGTAGCATCACTCAACGAAAAATTGTAAGCAATACGATTACGAATTCATAAATTTATGTGTATAAATGGTCTCTAAAAAATCTGTTTATGTAGATTTTTACGAATTCCGACGAAAAGCACGCCATCAAAGTGTTGGATCGGCTAGGAATTAAAGATTGCTTTGAACAAATAATATGCTTCGAGACGATGAATCCAAACCTCTCAAAAGCGAGTCGTCCCGATGAGATTCCCGTCGTTCTGAAGCCCTCTTTGGAAGCCATTAACATTGCAACTGACGCTGCTGAGGTTGATCCTCGCCGGACGGTAATAGCCGCACGCCATCGCACTAGCATTTCTTAATTTATGATATTGACGTTATAGTTAGTTTGGGTAAATTTGTGATTTGTTTTGGCAGTTGTTCTTTGATGATAACGACCGTAACATCGCTGCCGGCAAAGCTGTGGGGCTCCGTACAGTTTTGGTGTGTATTTCAATTGTCACCGTCAGTCTACACATACTTGTTTTTTACCGGATTTATATTTTGCCACATATATATTTTGGTAGGGCCATCAACCATGAATCATGGAATGCAAAACTATTAGTGTCTCAAATAAACGTAGGACTATAATATTAAATCTATCAATCAATTAAATTTGTTGATCCACCGCATCATCTAACAGAAAATAAATTCGCACGCACATGTTTTGCTTAGCAAATGATAATAATTGAGATTATCAATTAAGAAATTGATATTTTTAAATGATAAAATGATATTTTTATATAATTTTCTCTCACATATTCATTATTTATGTGAAAAGGATCATGTGAAAATATCAAGTACTCTATTACTTTTGTTATAACGTGATATTAATTGTCATAACAATAAATATAATTAAAAATATTGAGTATAGTTAAAATAATTATAAAATATTAATTATAATACTTATCACTCTGATAAATTTTAAGCTAAGATCGGAAATAATAAACATATAGTAAAAAACTTTATGCAAATATAAATATTAGACATGAAAATTAGACACGAATGTATGTAAATTTTATCTATTTATATTTTTGACCCTAATAAAAGGTAAAAATATAAATAAATCAAATTTAAATATGAGTATATATAATATTCACGTCCGCCTAAAAGAGCTCATCAACGTTACTCCTCCATAATTTTCTTGTTGGTTATTTAATTGTTGACCTTGAACATGTTGTAGTTACCGATTTGTATTGTACTTCCTCTGATCTTGTGTCTGCTGAAATCAAGGTTGGTAAAACAGTGAAAACTAAGGAAGCGGATTATGCATTGGAGGCGGTCAACAACCAGCTAGTCAATGTAATTCCAGAAATATGGTTCACTGGGGACGAGGAGCCGCCGCCGCCGCCGCCTAGGATCAGCCGTACAAGGAGCGAAATGGATTCCGTTCTAAGTTTCTAACCATCACCAGTGTTGGCGCTTAGAACTACATTTTTAGACCTTTGTATTATTGTGTATGTATGTATGTATGTATGTATGTATGTATGTATGGCAATAAATTGATGAATAAATTAAAATGTCCCTAAATGTATGTATGTATGTATGTATGTATGTAGGGTATGTATGGCAATAAGTTGATGAATACGCTATATATAACCCTTACATATCACATTCCTTTTCATCTCGTGATAGTTTATAAAAAAAATCATAAATTACTTTTAAAAATTCAAAGTACAAGCATGCATTATGTTAGTACAGAGAGATTACTTTCAAAAGAATTTGTTTTTATTTTTATTATAAGAGACTATGACCTTAAGCATATATGGTGGAATACAAAAGGCAAACATATAAGCTTATTTTTAATAGTCATCTTCCTCATTGTAATTGCCTCAACTATTACTTTCAATTTTGTGTGTATATATATATATATATATACACGGAGAGACTCTAAAGCGAATTTTAAAAATCGAACCAAAAACGAACTATCGTCTTTGGTTCGCTTTAAAGCCTCTCCATATATATATATATATATATATATATATATATATGTGTGTGTGTGTGTGTGTGTGTGTGTGTGTGTGTGTGTGTGTGGCTTAAATATAATTTATTATCTTAAATTATATGTCATATTTTAATTCGGTAATTTACCTTTCAATTTTGTCAATTAGATGATTAAACTATTAATTTTTTTCAAATCCATTCAATTAAGACTGTCATATCAGAAATTGCTGACGTGACTATCTGAGTGGGACATAACTCAGCTGATGTGTATAGAAAAAATAATTTTTAATTTTGTGATTAAGCATTTTTGATATATTAAAGGATAAAATAATCACACCCTTTTCTTTAATACATTTAGAATAAACAAATCAACACCCCTGCCCCCAGATTTCCAGCTTACGCCATGGTTGCCTACGAATATGAAGAGCAGAGGATATCGAAACAAAATCAAAATTGATTTAAAGAACACAACCCAAGTTTTTAGATCCAAAATAAGATCAGAACAATTAAACCCGATAAAACATGAACCGAGAAAACATGAAACCCGATAACCCATACATGATAATGATTTTGCAAACAACCATAATAGATTTCACAAATAAAGTAACTATTTTTAACTAGGAAATCTATGTGAAAACAAAAGCTATCTAAAATAAAAAGATGTCAAATCACATTTGTTTAAAAAAAACACCCAACAACATGCCTTTATCATAAACCCTTTCGATTTTAGACAATTTAAATCCGAAGGTTCCCAAACCTGTAGCGGAATTGTACGATCCATCCCACATCAATTCATCACCAATGCAGCGCACACCTGTGTAGACTGACCCAATAAGCACGTTGGACCACCTCCTTACCTAAAAAGTTAACCTATTAGGTTGAGGCTTTACCATACTTATTAACCTATCTACACAATTGAATTTATTCAATGTGAGATTTATGTGAAATATCCCAACAAAACCCCATCGCTTCCCCAATAACAAAACTAACAAATACACCCAAAAAATAAAAACTGTACTAAAAAATTGGGTTCAGAACGACATTCTACAGTCGTTTGCAAAAGCAAGTTTCGATGATATCCTCCAAATCAATGGCTCGCCACATAGCCAAGACTCTCTCGGCCACACTGACAACACGGCCGATGATATCATTCAGATCTTCTATAATTTCGACGGTAAATTACGTGAAAAGCTCTCAAAAAAGTTAACCGGCGATGAAGACCCTAGAACTTTCGCCACACTCGATCAAACCCTCAAAACCCTATATCGTCAGATCTCCCGCTACTTATCATTCGACCGTCCTATCTAGTTCGATTCTGCAGACTCCTCCTTCCTCGACACTGTCGACGAGCTTGTCGCCGCTATTCTCGACTAGACTGGCGCCCATGACAGCCAAAAAGCCTGTCATCGTCTCCCTCGACTGCGCCGAGGATTTGGAGGAGGAACAAGAATGAGTTTAATGATATTTATTAGGTTTGGTTATATTTAAGGGTTAAGTTTAGATAATCACCTGGGGTTTAAGCGATTTTTCACTTAACCACCTGTAGTCAATAAAGCTACATTTAAACTCCCAACTTTTTGAGTTAAAGTGAATAAATGCTTTCCGTCATAACTCCGTTATTTGAGTTGGCTAAAGACTTAATTACCCTTCATGTTTATAGGCAAGGGAGCTGAGAGAATACAAAGCTTCCATCTTCGTTCTCAATAAAAAAAAACAAATATCGACCTAGTAATACGATCAAGATCTGGTCTGCTTTAATCTCAACCAAAAAAAATAATCCCTCAATTAAACATTTATGAATATTAAAAAGAAAAACAAAATGAACCCAATTTTTTCATCTCTGAAAACAGTTTCATGGCTTCCCAATCAAATGAACTCAGCATGTACCCAGAAATCATTGTGGTCCACGAAATGATGGAAGAATATAGACTCCAAAATTAAGCCTTGCAAATTCGCCTATATTCATGTGTTCACCAAAATCACGCCATCGATTAGACATCCTCCTCTGCTCCTCGTCCTCCTCTACATTTGAAACATCCAGTAGACAAGGCTGCAAGAAATGTTCCCTTATATTGTTCTTTACAGCCAAATTCCACTGCCCATGTTCCTCATCCTTGCTCTCCTCAACATCCATTAAGTCATTGCCCTTGATCTCTTCCTTTTCGACCATATATTGTCCCCCTAAAGTTAATTCAGTACTGGCCTCTTCCAATACAAAATTGTCTTCCCCGCGAGAAGACTCATTCAAACCACCATCTTCATCTTCCTTTACTTCCACCTCCAACTGCACCTTCCGAGGCTCTTCCCTCAACAACTCCTCGCGCTGAGACTTTATCAAGGACTGCAAATGAGAAGCATAATAATAGTCCACCAATTGAACCCCTTGTTTCAATTCATTCTCCACCATATGCCAAAATAAACTAGCCCAATCCACCTTCTCTGGATCTTTAATCAATTGCATCCAATTCCTCACCTCACCCGTTGTTATCCACGCATCCTCGTGTAAAAGTACCCAACTTGACACAAAATCCTCCATGAACGAAATAAATTCCTCGGACGATTCCTCCTAATCCAAATCCACAACTCCTTCCACCACATTAGTAGAACTCTTCTCCTTCTTTACTGTAAAGATGCTTTTAAGAGCCCGTGCAAATCGATCGATTAACTGCTATTCTAAACCCATTCACATGACTAGACGCTCAGAAGATCACAAGTCACAATTAATTGGGCAACAAGATCACTCTAATGGACTTATCAAAATTAATTTGAGCAAAATCCCACAACCCGAGACGCTTGAGAGCTTAACGTGGCAGGGAAATCTAAATTTTTGGAGGCATAAATGGAACAAAATTTAGGTTTTCAAGCAAGTTTTGAACTTTTTTGTCAATCGCTTGTTACTTCTTTTTCATGTGGCCAAACTTTTTGCGCTTATAGCTTTTTTCGACAAGGGTTGTTGGTGGGTGAGGTCATTAGGAGTGGGTTGAGATCTCTAACGATCGGGGGAAGAAGAGTAAGACATAACCGATTCTTGCTCTTCTAGCTCCTAAACTTGTGGATCTTCCTGATTAGGGTGTGATTTTTTTGGGTTTTGGGGATCTTGATTTTCTAGGGTTTGTGGTGATTGAGGTTGAGAACGTAATTGTTCTTGTGGTAGAGCTGGTTGACGTCGTCGCAGGTGATGTCGTTGCGATGGAGAATCGACATTTTGGAGATGAGAGAGAGGTCGGTGGGCCTGGACGTCAAGAAAGCTATCTCCGACGCTTCTCGCTCAAACCATTACTGCACTAAATGTTAGAAAGGAGAGAGAAAATGGCAAGCGTAGAAAGAGGATGTAGGTGAGAGAGCTGGTGTAAGACCCCGGATTTTATGAAAAAAAAAGTATTCAATTTTTCTTATAATTATTATTCAGTAAATGGTTAAATTAATAACAAGTTAAAATTAAGGGTGATAAATGTAAATTTTTCAAAATACGCAAGTGGTTATAAAATATTCATTGTTGTCGGGAATATTCGTTTGGTCGTGGAATATTCTTTTTGTCTCTGAATATCCGTCATTTACGACGACACGGTCATTTATGGGCCCCATAATGTATAACTGCTTGGATGAGTTTGAGTTTTTCCAAATTCCAAATGTAAATCGAATCAAATCCACATACTGACGATTTTACAAAGCTATAATCAAATTTCAAATCAAGAAATGGGGTCCACCGACACACAAAACATGTGTTAATCATTTAATGCAACAAAAATACTCTTCCTCCTCATATACTCATATATCCCACATTCATTGTAAAAATATCATCATTATTATATTATAATATTATAATAAAATATTATTTTATCAGAAAAGATAAAATATCGATTTTCAACAATTGTCACTTTAAAAATTTTCTCCATTTATATCCACATAAAATGAATATTTTCCTCATCATATAAATCAATAATTAATTATTCACAAATAATATTACAGAATCACAATAATGGCAACCAGGGCGGTTCCTAGGAAAGAGGGGGCTTTCCAATAAGAATTTCTCCTTACCGGGCGCCGCAATTAGGTGACCAAACCTCTCCTTAGATGTAACTTTCTAGACATTGCCAATAATGTTATCTAATAATATTATTCAGATAATATAAATTATTGCTTCGATAATAGAAAATACTGATTGTAGTGACAATTATTGAAACAACAAAGAATATAAAATATCAACGCAAAGAATTATTGAATCAATAAAATAAAATACTTAAGCAAGAATTATCGTAATAATTATTGAGTAAAGGCTTTCACGTAAGAATCAATAATTCAAAATATACGTGCAATACCGCAAGCCTTCGCCAGCAACAACGCCAGACATTTTACTTTACCCCAATTTAGTATTCCAACAAAGTTTAGCATTCAGAACTACTACTGCCATTATTTATAAAAACTTTAATTTGTCTTTTTTCTTCATCCGACAATTATTCATTATGGGGCCAATAAATGGTCATACCGTTGCATTTAATATTCCCACGTGTTAAGAATATTCCACGACCAAACGAATATTCCCCTTACAACAATGAGTATTTTATAACCACTTCTTATTTTGAAAAAATTCTTATATCACCCTTAACTTTAAATTTTTATCAATTTAACCATTTACCGAATTGTAATTATAAGAAAAATTGAATACTTTTATTTCATAAAATTCGGGGTCTTATAATCTCCTCCTTATGAAATTTCATCCCCAAATTTACGTACACGTATTTTAAAAAGTTGAGAATACCTTGCTTTCATTTCGTATTTCTATCTCCCGTCATCATGATTTCTCCATTGCTCATCTCCCGTGATAACTTCATTTGGGTTCCTCATTTGTTGGGAAATCATGACAACCGCTATCCCTCGACTACTCGCTTTGACTTGTCTGGGGCAAAGATTTAGCGCCATCACTACCGTTGGAATATACTTTTCTATAGGGCATATTCCTCCCTCAACTCGCCTCGTCGTCATTCTCGATTCATGATCTCGAATCATCAATCTTCGATTCATATCGAATTCAGTCGACCGCCTTCAGCATGTGCTAATTCAAAACTCGATGTTGGGTTCTCCGAATTGCTTTCCAAAAGAGAAATTCATATCATCTATTTTAGACTTCTTAGATCGGACATCTCTTTCCATAATATCCACGTGTGTCGTATGCGCTTTTTGTCCATGCATCACTTATTCTCACTCGCTCGGTTTTTTCCTTCTTTCACTTTCGATTCCATCTTTATCATCTTATACTCGCCAAAGAATGCTTTTGTTCAAGCATCACAAATCGGGTAACACAAGCTTGAATTGTTGCATCCTTTTGCTACACGAACGTCTGTCGTTCTTCAGCCTGCTCTTCTAACTCAGGAATATAATTTTGAAATTCTATATTTTGATCATATAATACCTCTAATAAACTCTCCTCGTGTACCTCTTTTCCTCTTACGCTCTCACTTCACTCACCGTTACCTCTGCGACTATCTCTAAAGTCTGAACTATCAATTCTTCACTCACCACTGATATCTCTAATTCCTTCTTCGTCTGACATCACATTATCATGGTTAATGATTAGAGGTATCCCACAATCTCATTCACTCCATTGTTAGCATTCTCACCGTCATTCTCAAATCATCGCCATATAAAACAAGGGTTAATTAAGCAAATTAACATATCACATAATATTCGTATATTATGACCGACCAACAATTAAGCTTAGGAAGGACACACTAGCGAAGGATTTACTCATCTCTCCCCTCCTAGTTCTAATCCCGATCTCCGCCAGAGATCATATCCCTAAGCTCTGATACCAAATGTAACAACCCCAAAATAGGTCCATTCCATCCAACCCATTCTGAGTCGCCAAATACATGGTACAGAAAACAACTACAACTTTATTACAACAATTGTCGTCCAAAATACAACAACACATATGTTGTGAGTTTGGATACAAATATATACCAACTCAGAATTCCTGGACACCAACTTTGGATAAGACGTCACAATGACACCTTACATAAAGGTATAGTCAAAAACCGCTTTAGAAATTAGAATCTTTGGGAAGTGCTTAAGAAACCTTTCAGATACATGGGAGGCCATGCTTCTAGGTTATGGTAGATATCACATGGCCACAAAATTATCCTCGTCACCTAATAGACCCCAAAGAAAAAAAGAAAGATTACTATCATATTCTTCCCAATGATGAGTCTTCTCTTAACATATCATTATCTCCATCGTCTCTAATTGGGTATTATACTCCAAATAAACACCAAGATTATATAGTAAATCTTTGGTAAATATACTCAAAGAAGTGGATGAATACAACCCTGTCTTATGATGACACGAGGTTGTATGTCATTAGACATCTTGTATGATAAGAAGCAAAACACCCTTCCAAGTTAAATTCACCTCACCTCAACATCTATAGACCAATTATTCTATTCCTCGCTTATCCCCTCATTCAACCAAATTTACACTTTTATTACCCAAAGGAATTGTGAAGCAAAAAGGGTGAAAGACAACTAACTCAAGAAAGAATATCATGACTAAAAATAATTAAATTATCAATAGCCTTCATCAATAATAAATCAAAGATTTAAACATACGGTAGATGATAAAATTTCAACCATAGTTGCAATGGAATGAGAAATCCATTAGTAAGAGTCAAATAGACCATAAAATCTATTATCTTCTTCATGTTAAAAGTCCACCAACAATGTTTTATCCTCGTAACATTAATCAACAATTCCTCATCCACAATCACGTATATAACTCATAATCGTAATTGTAGTTCTAAATTCTTTCCTCATCCAGAAAAAGTTAATTTTCATCACCAAACATCAAAGATCATGGTTATACCAAATCACAGCCTCGCTCATAATCATATCGATAAATTCATCTTTGCACTACGGGCCAAAGATATTCATCAACAGCTTCATCTTTGCACCATCGCCAAAGATATTCAACAACATGTCATCTTTGCACTTTGCCAGCCAAAGATATTCATCAGTTGGTCATGTTCATCTAAACAAATGTTCATCTTCACACTACTGGCCAAAGATATTCATCAGAAATCATTCATCTTTGCACTACAGGCCAAAGATATTCAGTTATATCATCATTTAGGACTGAGGATGATGAAAAATATTTTAAGAAAACGAATCCAAAGAAACAAAATAATAAATATTAAAGATTCGTACTTCAACTATTCCATGTCCAAAAATACCTCATAAATAATCATAGTGGAGTAAAATTCAAGAATTATCAAAACATGGATACAATCAAAGCTAGTATCCATAATAGATATTTTGGACGAAAAATCTAAAATTTAATTTTTTTGTGAATAGGTCAAGATTCGTGAATGAATAGTCAGATATCGTGAATAGTTCCGATACATGAATAAGAATCTACACCAAAAGATAGAAATTTCACAAAAACATCATCACGCTTCGCTTAATAGTACTTTCGTGAATAAGAATCTCGTGAATAAGAACTCATGAATAAGAAACCCCTTACATGAAAAAGTTCCAAATTTGATAAAAATTCAAACTAATATTTTGGCATACCGATATTGAAGAAATAATATCATTTATGAAGAAAATAATCTCCCTTACTCGTTCCTCGAAAGAATAAAGATTTGACCAAATATCGGATACAAGCTTAAAAGAACTTGCAACCAGATAAAGCATACTCAAGTACGTAAAATACTCACAAAGTACGCTCGATATTATAGAGAGAGAGAGAGAGAAAACTTCAGCTTTAAATTGTGATTTTAAATTCTAACCTACGACCCTATTTATAGAAAAATGCTTAGAATGAACAAAAGCGTAAAAAATTTAATAAATTAATAATATTATTTTTTCAAATTTTCTACGCCCACTGATTTGGTCCAAGACATCAGCCACCATGTGACAAAACATTAAAAACGTTTTTTCTTAATTTAAATAATTAAAACTTCCAAAAATCAATTATTTCGGAACTACGGAACTTCAATAATTCATAATAAATAGCCCTTTTATTAGAAAAATTCGAATCTCATGACTGTTTATAGGAAATTCAATTCTCTACAACTTTGCAGAAGAAAGTTTTTCCAAATTCCAAACAGAAATTGACCAAAATTCACATACGGACGATTTTACAGGCTATAATCAAATTTCAGTCAAGAAATGGGGTCCACCGAGACACAAAACATGTGTTAATCATTTAATGCAACAAAAATACTCTTCCTCCTCATATACTCATATATCCCACATTCATTGTAAAAATATCATCATTATTATATTATAATAATATAATAAAATATTATTTTATTAGATAAGATAAAATATCGATTTTCAACAATTGTCACTTTAAAAATTTTCTCCATCTATATCCACATAAAATGAATATTTTTCTCATCATATAAATCAATAATTAATTATTCACAAATAATATTACGTAATAATAATAATGGCAACCAGTGCGCCTCCTGTGAAAGCAAGGGCTTTCCAATAAGAATTTCTCCTTATCAAGCGCAAGCATGATTAGGTGACCAAACCTCTCCTTAGATGTAACTTTCTAGAAATTGCCAATAATGTTATCTAATAATATTATTCAGATAATATGAATTATTGCTTTGATAATAAAAAATACTATGTAGTAAGACAATTATCAAACAACAAGAATATAAAATATCAACGCAAAGAATTATTGAATCAATAAAATAAAATACCCAATAAGAATTACTCGTAACAATTATTGAGTAAAGGCCTTCTTATGTAAGAATCAATAATTCAAAAATACTATGCAATACCGTAATGCCATCGCTGCAAAACAACGCCAGACATTTTTTACTTTACCCACCGTGTATTCCAATGATGTTAATGGTAACCACTACGCCGTTATTTATAAAAACTTTAATTTGTCTTTTCTTCATCCTGACGGTTATTCTCATTATGGGGCCCACTAATGGTCGCGCTGGCATCAGCATTTAATATTCGCAAGACGTAAAGAATATTCCACGACCAAACGAATATTCATATATTACCCTTAACTTTAGCTTTTTATCAATTTAACCATTTACTGAATTGTAATTATAAGAAAAATTGAATACTTTTATTTCATAAAATTCGGGGTCTTACAAATAATACTTCATAATAACCAATTTTGAAGCAAAATTCAAGAATAAAGATCAAAACATGGATACAATCAAAGATAGTAACCATAATAAACACCTTGGATAAAAAGAAGAAAATTTCATTTTTTGGTGAATTGTGCCGTATTCGTGAATAGTTCCGTATACGTGAATAAGAACTCCGACACCAAAAGATAGAAATTCTACAAGAAAAATCATCATGCTTCGTGAATAGTACTCGTGAATAGTAATTCATGAATAGTAACTCATGAATAGTAACCCCGACATGAAAAGTTTCAAATTTGATAAAAGTTCCAACCAATATTTCTAGATAATGATATTGAAGAAATAATATCACTTACGAAGAAAATAACATCCCTTACCTTGCAAAAAGACAATCTTTCCGACCGAATATCGGATATAAGTCTTTGAAGGAACTTGCACCGCTAATTAAAAACTCACAAAGTATCTAAATACTCATAAAATACACTCGATAATATAGAGAGAAAGAGAAAACTTGTTTCGGTGTGATTTTCAATTCTAACTTAGCCTCTATTTATAAAAAATGTTAAGACGCTCAAGCATTTTAACTCGCAACTCGATGGCTTTACCTGCTACTATTCCCACTCACCACATTTGAAAATTTAATTGAGCACATTTCTCACCAACCAAAAGTGGGACCCACCAATTCTAGAATTTTCCACCAAAATCATTTATAACCTAATTTCTGAATCACTCACCTCTTAAAATTCATAACAAATTATACGCTCATTTTTAATGGTTCAAAATTTGTGGACATATACTCAACTTATATATGTATAATATATTCAAAAATTACAACGCTCCAACTATTTGATTAAATATTATAACTCACACAATAAAGTCAGAATAACAATCGATTTGATCTTTTAATACCTCCAATCGACAAAATAATCGATAAAATACCTCAACATTAATCGTGACGCCCCAAAATTAGGTATACATCACCCATCTTGGGTCGCCAAATACATGGTACATGTAATTCAAATACAACTTATTAATACAACTGCATGGGTACAATACGATTAAAACATAAACCGTGAGTTTGAATACAAATATTATCTACTAGAGATTATACAAACTCAAAAGGAGTCCTCATTACAATTATTATCACACTATTTCACGTATAGTGAGGACTACTAATGCTATCCTCCTGACCATCACTCTGCTTTCCGACTCGTCCCCATTTATATTCTCATTTTTATGAAGTGAATAAAGAAATAAAGGGTGAGCTCAACTAGCCCAAAGAAGAAGTATTATGACTAAGATAATGCAAAATAAATTATCATTAGTCTCCAACAATGTTAAACCGATAAAATATAATAGACATCAAGTTTAACTGCGGTGAACAAGCAATCCATTAAAAGAGTCAAGTAGAAAATAAAATCTACTATCTTTTATGATTAAAAGGTTTTTCATCATCTTGTATCGCCGAGACTCAGCTTAATAAATATTTCACATCATCGAATCACCCCTGCACTACGGCCAAGGATATTCTTTAAGTATCACGACCACAATTATCCATGCACTACGGTCCCAAGAATATTTGTGTATTCATTAATGGTCATGATCATGCCAACAACCGTCCATCAATGCAATACGGAACCAATGAGAACTTTTACCACATCATTTGTAACATTACGGTACCATGATTACACCGAATAATCCTCATTCATAATCATACCAAGTCCATCTATGCACTACAGGCCACAAGATGACTTTCAACAAAATATAAACATGAGGATGATGACAATGATATAAGAATTCAATAAAACAAGTTCAAGAATTATTTTATCCAGAATTATTAACGTCCAAATTGTCAACATGATACTGTTTTGTAGAGTAAAATTCAAGAATGATCAGAAGAATATTTCCATGAAAAGATATCGGATGAAGCCTTGAAATATCGAAGGATATTTTACTAATTTCATGGAGTATGTAAGTCAAAATTTAACCAACTAAGTATAATAAAGAATGGAATAACAAAAGAAATCACCATGTATGCGGTAGATTACATGAGCGGTTATTCCAATGTAATAATAATAATGTAACCAGGTCGTGCAAAAGTTGCAAGCGGCTGTGATGTTCCAATGTATAATAATAAGAAGATTTAACCAGTCCATTGTAAAACACACAAACAAGATGTTACAACGAGAATAATAATAAGATTTTAACCAGTCCAAATGTAAAACACATGCATACGATATTCTAACTAATAATAATAAAAGCGGAACCAGTCCCAGTAAAACACACGCATGTGATGTTCCAATGTAATAATAATGTAAATGTCACCAAGTATAGGGTATCACAGCGTATAAGTTATTCCAATGTAATAATAAGAAATGGAATAACAACAATTCTCTTCATGAATAAGAAAGAATAACAAGCCTTACAAAGAAAAGAAACCTAATATAAAAGTAGTTAAGTAGCGAGAATCGCTTTCTTCTCTCTCTATAGTCTTCTATAGTTTTTCTCTCTAGAGTTCAAAGGAATTGTAAAGAAAATAATGAAGGAATGAGCTTCTATTTATAGGAAAATAGAATGCATAGTAATTAATCCATGAAACGGTCCGCATTGATTTACTTTAATCGACGGACCATATTTAAAGAAAAATCTTTTAAATAAAATATAATATATTCTATTTATAATCTAATAAAATGAATAACTTTATAAAAGATTTTACTACGCAAACACTATCGCAGCACTATGCAAACACTATTCATAATAAAATATAATATATTCTAATTATTGTCTAATAAAATGATAGCTTTATAAAAGTATTCTGCTTTTATATAAAAAGATTTTACTACGCAAAATACTATGCAAACACTACGCAACACTATGCATAATAGAATATAATATATTCTATGTATAGAATAACTTTATAAAAGTATTTTGTTTTATATAAAAGATTTTCCAGATTATTACATTAATAATACCAACAAAACTGAAAGACTTATCACATAAGCATCAATAATCAATACCGCTGCTATCTTACTTACGCAACTACGCCAGATTCATCGATTTCTTTAACACCGTGTTTTCAACAAATTAACTGTAAAACTTCCGCCGTTATTTTCATAAAGTATTTTTGTCATTTTCTCGAATCCGATAATAATTCCGTTGTGGGGTCCACCAATGATTGTGCCGTTGACTAATATTCCCCGTTAAAACGAATATTCCCCTAATTAATCGAATATTATATAACAACTTCATGATTTTGCAAAATTTATAAATATTACCCACAACTATTATATCAATTTCACTCCATAATATTCAAAATAATATTTAAAGAAAATTCATCTTTATTCAAAAGTTGGGGTTTACAATCTCCACTTCTTATGAAATTTTGCCTCGAAATTGTGGGTACGTGCACTGTATGTCGAAGAGGTAAGGATACCTTGATTTCATTTCGATTCTAACTCCCAAGTCATTTCTCAACATCGTGGTTTCTCCACAAAACTTTGACTTGAGGTATAACCTTGGTGCGTAGAATATGTTCCTTCTTATCCAAGATTTGAACAGAACCTCTTTCATACGCCAAATCTTCCGCTATTTCGTCTGATTTCAACTCAATAATGTGGTTCGGGTCTTCCACATATTTACGTAACATGGATATATAAAAACGTTATGAACACGAGACATACTTGGCGGTAAAAGCGAAATCTATAGGCCACGCCTCCTACCGATCAAGGATTAAAATGGGCCGATGAATCGAGGATTGAGCTTTTTCTCTTTCCAAATCTCGTAACTCCTTTCCATGGAGCAACACGTAACAACTCATGATCTCATATATCGAATTCCACGTCCTTTCGATGAAGATCGAAGATAACTCTTTTCATCGATCTTGTGAGGTTTTTATACGTTCTTGGGATTGTTTGAATCTTTTTCGTAGTCATACATACCAACTCCGGTCCCAACAACGTTGCTTTCACCCACCTCATCCCAAAGATAATCGAAAGCGACATTTTCTTCCATACAACGCTCGAATGGAGCCATTCCAATACTTGCTTGATAAATCATTGTTGTTGGAAAACTCCACCAATGGTAAGAACTTGTCCCAACTTCCTTGAAATCAAGGACACAGTAGTCTTAATAGATCTTCAAGAGTTTGAATAGTCCTCCCAATCGCTCGTCTGTCTCGAGGATGATATCTTGAGCTAAATCGTAAATCTGTGCCCATAGCTTTTTGCAAACTAACCCAAAATCGCGAAGTGAATCTTGGGTCTCGATCAGAAACTATGGATATTGGCATACCATGCAATCTTACAACCTCATTTATGTATATACGAGCAAGACGTTAAAGTGTATAAGTTTCTTGTATCGGTAAGAAATGAGCAGACTTGGTCAATCTATCAACAATGACCCAAATCGCATCTATGCCTTGAGAAACTTTGGGAAGACCAGTAACGAAATCCATGGTAATGTGCTCCCACTTCCATTCTGGAATTTCAAGTGGTTGCAATGGACCTTTTGGTACTTGATGCTCCACCTTGACTCGTTGACATGTTAGACACCTTGAGATAAACAAATATTTATTTCTCTTCATATTGCCCCACCAAAATGTATGTGAAGATCATGATACATTTTGGTATTCCCGTGATGGATTGCAAAAGCGGTGTGTTGTCATACTTCCATCATGATTTTATACTTTAAATCGTATCGTTAGAACACAAAGTCCGAGTTGACTCAAGTATTCATTCTTCATCGATTCTTGCTTCCGCCATCGCGACCTTCTTGCACTTTCTTCCTCATACGCATCACCCGGATCAGAATTTGGCGACTTTAATTTTATCAATTAAAGTCGATTCTACTCGTATATTTGCCATCATCACGTGGGTCCCCGAGTCTTTATCTCTATCTCCATCCTTTGCAAGTCATACAAAATGGGCCTTTGCATTGACAATATTGCACTTTCATTCGCGATATGATCTTCTACTCAATCGTTAAGCTACCACGCTCGCTTTTCGGGATGGTATTGGATAGTATGATCATAATCTTTCAACAGTTCAAGCCAATGTCGTTGTCGCATGTTGAGTTCCTTTTGAGTGAAGAAATATTTGAGAATTTTTATGATCCGTAAACATCTCCACTTTCTCCACATACAAGTAATGCCTCCAAATCTTTAGTGCGAAGACAACAGCTGCCAACTCTAGATCATGAGTAGGATAATTCCTCTCATATTCTTTGAGTTGTCGTGAGGCATAAGCTATGACTTTCCCATGTTGCATGAGAACACATCCTAACCCTTTGCCCGAAACATCACTGTAGATGACAAATCCCTCCGAACCAAATGGTATTGTCAGAACAAGTGCTGAAATGAGTATCCTCTTCAGTTCTTGAAAACTATTCTCATATTCTTCGCTCCAACAGAACTTTGTATCTTTTCGAGTCAGCTGAGTTAGTGGAGTAGCGATTCGAGAAAACCCTTCTACGAATCTCCGATAATAACCAGCTAAGTTGAGAAAGCTACGTGACTTGATCATCGATTTAGGTTGCTCCCAACTTTGAATAGCTTCAATCTTTGCTGGGTCAATAGATATTCCATGACTTGATACCACATGCCCAAGGAATGTTACTTCCTCAAGCCAGAACTCGCATTTCTTCAACTTGGCATAAAGCTTATATTCACGAAGCTTTTGGAGTATCGACCTCAAGTGTTGCTTCATGATCTTCACGGGTTTTGGATTATATGAGGATGTCATCAATAAAGACGACCACAAAGTGATCCAAATATTCCTTGAATACTTGGTTCATCATATCCATGAAGGCGGGAGGAGCATTAGTCAATCCAAAGGACATGACTAGAATTCATAATGCCCGTCTTCAGTTCCGAAAGCCGTCTTTGGAATGTCATCGATTCTAATCTTCAATTGGTGATATCCTAACGAAGATCAATCTTTGAAAAGAATTTGGCTCCTTGCAACTAGTCAAACAGTCATCAATACGTGGCAATGGGTACCTATTTTTGATGGTGACATGATTCAACTCCAGATAATCAATACAAAGTCACATACTCCCATCTTTCTTCTTCACGAATAGAAATGAGGAGCACCCCAAGGAGAAGTACTTAGGACGAATAAAGCCAATGTCTAACAATTCTGCGCAGCTGAGGTTTTAACTCCGAAGTTCAATAGAGTCATTCGTTATGGGGATTTAGAAATGGGTTTTGTCTGGGGTTCAAGGTCGATACAAAATTCAATTTCACGCCTGGGGGTAGTAGGCAGAAGTTCTTCGTGGAATACGTCGGAAATTCATTAACAATAGAAATATTATTCAAAACTGACGTATTTTTGTTTAGATCTGTGATGACATGAGCTAAGAAAGCTTGACATCCGTTTTTCAATAAACGAATAGCTTTATGGCTTGAGATGACAGTGATTGATTTTAATGGTTTGGTTGCTTGAATTCGCATAATAGGTCGATTAGGAATATGAAAGCTAACAACCTTACGAAAACAATCAATTTTTGCATGATGAGTAGTTAACCAATCAATCCCTAGAATTACATCAAATGCAAGTATTTTTAATGCAATAAGATCGACCCGAAGTAATGTGGGGTACCAACTTGAACCAAACAAGACTTATAAACCGTGGATGTAATGAAGGTTTCTCCCAAATCTGAGTTTGCCGACAGATAAATCAAAGTCTAATTTCTCCGAGTCAAATTTAATCGTTGAAAGCGCAGTAGGAGAAATAAAAGAATGGGTAGAACCAAATTATCAAATAAAGTGTAGACTTATTTAGAGTTTATGATAAGCTTTTGTGTGATGACCTCATTCGGGTTCCTTGCTTTCACGGGAGGTCACAACAAACGCTTCTCCTCAGACCACTGGGCTTTGACTTTTCCGGGACGACCTTTGGTGCCTCCATCCTAGGTGATTTTGTCTTGAAGGAACGACAAAATCGGGCTAAGTGACCTTCTCTCCACAATTATAACATGTTTTGGACTGGCATCGCGCAATTTGGATGATGTGTCCTCCCTCTGCATTTGAAGCATATGATAGGTGGTCTTTCTCCTTCCTTAACAACGGGTCTTGATCTTGTCGACTTTCCATCATTGTTGAATCTCCTCTTCTTGAAATGTCCATTCTTATTGTTTTGGCCGATTACCACCGAAGTGGTTACCATTTCGCCCGTTGATTCCTCCACGCTTGTTGTCACCGCTTGATGATTCGCTCTCACCGGTATTATCATTTTGTCATTTCTTCTTTTGGTTGCGTTGACTTGTTATCGCGCTCCATCAACTGAGCCTTATTTACAACATCTGAATACAAACACAGTTTATGAGAATTAAGATGTTGACGTATCTCCGGCTTCAAACCTCTTAAAAACATTCGCGTCATGCTCTCTTCATTATCCACCAAGTGGGGACCTTGAGCCCGGGATAACTCCGCAAATTTTGCCTCGTATTGCGACACGGTCATATTGTTTTGCTCCAATTTGATAAACTCCACCTCCTTCATGTGACGAATACTTTCGGAAAGTATTTGTCATTGAATGCAACTCTTGAACTTCTCCCAAGACATCTTGATCTGGCGAGGTTGAGTCGTTTTACCAATTCCCACCAAGAATCCGCCTCTCCGAGCAACATAAAAGCGTGAAAGGGAACCTTTTGCTCCTCGAACATCCCAAGATATCAAATATCTTGGTGATCTGCTTTATCCATGCTTCCACCATAAGTGGTTTTGGCTCTCCTTTAAACTCCGGTGGTCCCAGCTCCTTGAATCTGCTTAGCGGTGATGGCCGAGAGTTTCCAAAGTGTTTCCACCTACATTTTGGACGGGAGCCGCTCTGCTCATTGCAACATTGCATGTATTGCATAAAACCTCCGAACAATCCATCATTCATCATTTGGTCGGTGTTGTTATTTGCATGAGGATTGTCGCCTTCGATGCACATTCTCCTCGATTATTGATATGTGGAGACTCAATGGTCTCTTGTGCTCCATTGCTTATTCTCAACATTTTCGGATGTCATTTTCGAATCTTGCCAAAACAAAGGTTAATTGACATGTAACATAATATCTCTAAACTCGACCAACCAATTTAAATACTAAATAAATTTAAGTAGAGTCCTACTAGCGAAGGAATTCCCCTGTCTCACCCTCCTAGTTCTAGTCTCACATCTTGCCAGGATCATATCCTAAGCTTTGATACTGTTGTGATGCCCCCAAAATTAGGTATACATCACCCATCTTGGGTCGCCAAATACATGGTACAGAATTCAAATACAACTTACTAATACAACTGTCGTGTACAATACGACAAAACATAAATTGTGAGTTTGAATACAAATATTATCTACTAGAGATTATACAAACTCAAAAGGAGTCCTCATTACAATTATTATCACACTATTTTACAGAATAGTGAGGACTACTAATGTTATCCTCTGGACCATCATTCCGTTCCCCGACTCGTCCCAACTATATTCTCATTTCCTGAAGAGAACAGTGAAAGGAAGGGTGAGCTCAACTAGCCCAGTAAGAAGTATTATGACTAAGATAATGCAAAATAAATTATCATTAGTCTCCAACAATGTTAAATGATAAAATATAATAGACATCAAGTTTAACTGCAATGAACAAGCAATCCATTAAAAGAGTCAAGTAGAAAATAAAATCTACTATCTTTTATGATTAAAAGATTTTTCATCAAGTATTATCGCCGAGACTCGACTTTTAATAAATATTCTACATCATCGAATCACCCCTGCACTACTACCAAGGATATTCTTTAAGTATCACGACCACAATTATCCATGCACTACGGGCCAAGAATATTTGTGTATTCATTAATGGTCATGATCATGCCAACAACTCGTCCATCAACGCACTACGGACAATGAGAACTTTTACCACATCATTTGTAATATTACGGTCATGATTACAATCAATAATCCTCAGGTCATAATCATACTAAGTCCATCTATGCACTACAGCCACGTATTGACTTTCAACAAAATATAAACATGAGGATGATGACAATTATATAAGAATTCAATAAAACAAGTTCAAGAATTATTTTATCCGGAATTATTAACGTCCAAATTGTCAACATGATCTTTGTTTTTGTAGTAAAAAATTCAAGAATGATCGGAAGAATATTTCCATGAAAAGATACTTTAGATGAAGCGCAAAATATCGAGGATATTCTACTAATTTCATGGAGTATAGAAGTCAAAACTTTAACCAACCGAGTATAATAAAGAATGGAATAACAAAAGAAATCACCACGCATGCGGTATTTGGATGATGCAGAGTTATTCCAATGAATAATAATAACGTAACCGTGTCGAAAAAATTTGCAACCGAAGCGGGATGTTCCAACAGAATAATAATAAAGATTTTAACCGAGTCCTGTAAAACACACAGAATAGGATGTTCCAATGAGAATAATAATAAGATTTTAACCAGTCCCCCAGAAAACACACAGACGTGATGTTCCAACTAATAATAATAAAGACGGAACCAGTGCGGTGTAAAACACACACACAGATGTTCCAATGAATAATTGAAGAATGTCACCAAGTATAGGGTAGATCACAGATACGTGTTATTCCAACAGAATAATAAGAAATGGAATAACAACAGTTCTTTCATGAATAAGAAAGAATAACACCCCTTACAAAGAAAAGAAACTAAATATAAAAGTAGTTAAGTAGCGAGAATACTTTTCTTCTATCTCTCTATAGTCTCTCTCTATAATTTCTCTCTCTAGAGTTCAAAGGAATTAAATAAGAAAATAATGAAGGAATGAGCTTCTATTTATAGAAAAATGGAATGCATAAGAATTAATCCAATCCATGAAATCGGTCCAGATTGATTTACTTTAATCGACGGTCCATATTTAAAGCAAAATCTTTTAAATAAAATATAATATATTCTATTTATAATCTAATAAAACGAATAACTTTATAAAAGATTTTACTACGCAAATACTATCTGCAGTACTTATCTGAAACACTATGCATAATAAAATATAATATATTCTAATTATTGTCTAATAAAACTGATAGCTTTATAAAAGTATTTTGTTTTATATAAAAAGATTTTACTATGCAAAACACTATACAAACACTATGCATAATAGAATTAATATATTCTATTTATATAATAACTTTATAAAAGTATTCTGTTTTATATAAAAAGATTTTCTGTATTATTACATTAATAATACCAACAAAACTGATTGACTTATCACGTAAGCATCAATAATCAATAATCAATACCGTGTCTTCTTATGCAACCACGCAGATTCTCAGATTTTTAAACAATCCAGTGTTTCAACAGTTAACGATAAAACTTCCGCCGTTATTTTTATAAAGTATTTTTGTCATTTTCTCAATCCGACAATAATTCCGTTGTGTGGTCCACCAATGATTGTGTCGTTGTACTAATATTCTCTGTTAAAACAAATATTCTCCGACCAATCGAATATTATATAACAACTTCCGTACTTTGCAAAATTTATAAATATTACCCACAACTATTATATCAATTTTACTCCATAATATTCAAAAATAATATTTATAGAAAATTCATCTTTATTCAAAAAATTGGGGTTTTACAACTTCATTTATAACCACATAAATAAACCCATCATTTATATCTACATAAAATAAATATTTCCTTATCATATGAATCAATAATTAATTATTCACAAATAATATTACAGAATCACATTTATGACAACCAATCGTTCCTGTGAAAGAGGGCTTTCCGATAAGGATTTCTCACTTCGGGCGCCGCAATTAGGTGACCAAACCTTTCCTCGATGAACTTTCTGACATTGCCAATAATGCTATCTAATTAATAATATTATTCAAATAATATGAATTATTGATCCGATAATGGAGATAATGTCGTTGACAATTATTATTGAACAACAATAATATAAAATATCAACGCAAAGAATTATTGAATCAATAAAATAAAATATTGAATAAAGATAATCTTTGTGACAATTATTGAGTAGTGCGCTTTCACGTAAGGATCAATAATTCATCAACCACGCATTCATCGTATTTTAACCACCGTATATTCAAACGGTGTTAATTCGGTAACAATTACGCCGTTATTTGTAAAAACTCAAACTTTATCGCTTTCTTCATCCGACAGGTTATCCGTTATGGGGCCCACAAATGGTTCTTGTAGTAGTCACGAATATTCTCCGACGTAGAGAATATTATTTACACGACCAAACAAATATTCCCCGACACAATGAATATTTTATAACCACTTGCTATTTTGCAAAATTTGCACATTTCACCAATAACCAAAGTATTATATCAAATTAACTCCATATTATTTCAAGATAATAAATAGAGAAAATTAAATTTTATTTATAATAAGTTGGGGTCTTACAGGTATGATCATGACCATTGAATTTATAATTGAATATCTTTAAACTTAAGTCTGAAAGGTGAAATGATCAACATGGTTATAATTATTGTTTATATAAATTCTGAAATGATTATATATTTCTTTGAGATATTAATATATTTGGCCTGTAGTGCAAATATGAATTGTTGATGAATATATTTGGACTATAATGCAAATATGGACTGTTGATGAATATATTTGGCTCAGAGTGCAAATATGAATCTGTTGAGGAATATCTTTGGCATGTAGTGCAAAGATGAATTGTTGATGAATATCTTTGGCCCGTAGTGCAGCAAAGATGACATGTTGTTGAATATATTTAGCTTTGTAGTACAAGATGAATCTGTTAATGAATATCTTTGGCCGTGGTCTGAAGATGAATTTATTAGTATGATTATGAACAGAACTGTGATTTGGTATAACCATGATCTTTGATGTTTCGTAAAGACGGTGATGAAAATTATCTTCGTCCCGGATGTGAAGAGAATTTAGAATTACAATTATGATTATGAGTTATTCATATAATTGTGGAAAGGAACTATTGATTGATGTTACGGGATAAAACATTGTTGATGGATTTTTAACATGGAGAAGATAATAGACTTTATATAGTCTATTCGACTCTTCTAATGGATTGCTTCGTTCAACCGCAACTATGGTTGAAATTTTATCATCTACCATATGTTCTAAATCTCTCGATTTATTATTGATGAAGGCTATTGATAATTTAATTATCTTTAGTCATGATATTCTTTAATGAGTTAATTGTCTCACCCTTTTGCTTCACAATTCCTTTCGTAATAATAAGAGTGTAAATTTGGGTCGAACGGGGATAACGGGGAATAGAATCATGGTCTATAAATTTGCTTGAGGTTCTCCCTAAATAGTATGAAAATAATTATATTGAGGACCTAAGATGTGTGTGTCGTATATTATACGTTACTTAATAATTGATTTTGGTGAACAACAATGGGGTGAAGTGAACCCAACTTTGGAAGGGTGTTTTGTCACTATCATACAAGATGTCTATTGACATACAAACTCGTGTTATCATAAGACAAGGTTGTGCACATCCACTTGCTGAGTATATCTACGAGCACTACCTATATGATTTTGGAGTTTATTTGAAATGTAATTCTCACTTGGAGACAACGAAGATAATTATATGTCGAGAAGACTCACCACCACCGAAAAGAACATGATAAGTAATCTTCTCGTTTTTCTTTGGGGTCTATTAGTCAACCAAGGATATATTCTCAGAGGCATGTGATATTTATCATAACCTTAGACTCATGGCCTCCATACGTATCGAAGGTTTCTCGAAAGACTTTCCAAATATTTTAATTTCTAAAACAGTTATTGAATGTACCTTTATGTAAGGTGCCATTGTGACGTGCTATCCAAGGTTGGGACATGAGTCACAGTTGGTATATATTTGTATCCAAACTCACAGCATTTGTGTTGTTGTATTTTGTACGACAATTATTGTAATAAAGTTGTAGTTATTTTCTGTACCATGTATTTGGCGACTCAGAATAGGTTGGATGGATTGGACCTATTTTGGGGTTGTCACAGCTGGGTTGGAGAATGAGAGGAGAAGAGAAGAAGAAAAAGGGTATTTTAGACATTTATCATATTTTAAAAATTGTTATAGCCTTTTTCACGCGCTTTTGGCGTTTGACATACACGCACGGTTAAGTTGGATGGAAAAGGTGACGTTTTCACTTCAACTCAAAAAGTTGGGAGTTTAAATGTAGCTTTATTGACTACAGGTGGTTAAGTGGGAGACCGCTTAAACCTCAGGTGGTCATCTGAACTTAACCCTATATTTAATGATGATTTGACATATTTACCTTTTAATGATTTGACATATTTACCCTTTAATTACACGTAAGCATTAATTTGCCTAATCAGCGGGTCACATCAACAATTTCTGACGTTGCAGCCTCAATTGAATGAAATTAAAAAAAAATTAATAGTTCAATCATTTAATTGACAAAATTAAAAGGTGAATCACCGAAGTGGAATATGACCTATAGTTTAAAATAATAAATTATATTTAAACTTATATATATATATATATATATATATATATATGATTCCATCCACGTAATCCATTGTTAGGAAGAACCCCATTTTTATTTGTATTGCCACAAGCTACTGACTTTGTATTACTACTTATGTAATTTTTTTTTTTTTTTAAGTCGCCACAGTCAGTAGCTTACCGCCAAAATGGGTTGCTTTCCAACAATCGGTTCTTGTGAATGGAATCTCTATATATATCTGATCGGGATCAAGTCATCGTATTTATTTATCTTACTCAGAAGTGTTCACCCCTTTTACGACGGATCTTGCGTGACGATTCGATCATACAACCGTCGTTTATATACTTTAAGCGACGCTTATATGTTGTCCGTCGCTAAAAATATAGACGACGGTTGTATGAATCGAAATCGTCGTCGGTCACGTCAAGCAAAAAGAAGGACTTAATAGAAAAGAAAGAGAGATCTGACTGATCTCGCTTCTATATATATATATATATATATCTTTAATGGTCTTTTTCTTTCAGTTTCATTCGACGACTTAGAATTTAAAAAATATTAAAAATGAGGCACAATGAGAACGAAATAATCTTGAAGAAGATGCTACAATACTAATATTAGTGGTGGGGTAAAATTGTCGAGATTTTGCAAGGATGCGTCAATTCTGGAAAAATTGATAAGGACTTTTGATCGGATGCCTGAAAGTGGGTGTAGGCCCTGATTTATATATAGATAACAAGTTTTAAAGGTTTGGAGAAAACTTGTCATGTAACTTATCAATCGTCTGTGGGCAGGACAGGGATAGTGATACTCCAGTAAAATTAATTTCTAATATTAAGAATACATATATTAAAGATATAAAAAAAATAAAATTTTACATAAAAAATGAAATATATATATATATACTTTTTTTGAAAATAAAATTTTATTTTTATATTTAATTTTTTTTAATCTATATTATATGAAACTTTACTCATTTTATAAAACTTTAGGCGCACAATTAGTGAAATTGAATTAGAAATAATAATTAAAATTGATTTGGTGAAATTGGGGTCGCCTAAAAATGGGTCGGATTGGGTCAATTTTTGGTCGGGGTACAGTTAAATCAGGCAACAGGAACGGAATCGACAAAAAATGTCACTTTAAGGATTTAATTAATCAAAAAATAAACTTTATGGACGACTTTAAAAGTGAGTGATAACTTGGAGCAACAAAAGTGTTCAATTCATCCTAATTTAAATTTTAAAAATTCCCACAAACATTTAATGAGACTCTTTTTATGGAGCGAGGAGGAAAAAAATATGCTTGGACTTGATTTTTTATTTTACACCTTATAACTTTTCATACTTATCCTTTAGCCCCTCAAAATTTATACTTTATTAAAAATTACATATACATGTATATTAGGCCTCTTAATTATTATGAAAAAGGTATATGTTGCTCTTTAAATAAAGAAAAAAAGTGTTCTTTCCGTTTCAAAGTATAAAAATCAATTTAAATATTTTTTAAAGTCAATGTAAAATATTAAAAGATGATATATCAAGTATGTATTTTTTTTTAAAACACTTTCGATTATCGTAACATTAATATCACATTTTAAGATATTTCTTGTCTTAATGTATGTAGTATGGGAAAATATTAAATTGTCCATAAAATTTAAATCAGGGGCAACTCCGGCTATTTTTTCTTATGGCCTCTCGGAGAAAAAAATTCCCAGTTTTGTCCCTGATACAGACTGCTCATTGAGTCCCGCAATCTATGAAGAATTAATTCGTATCTGCTAATATAATTATTTAAGACTATGACCTTAAGCATATATATATGGGCCATATAAGCTTATCATCTCCAACAATCTCTTCAATTATTTTTATTTTGGGATATTTAAATAGATGAATCACATCAGAAAAATTCTCTTCAACAGTCTCTTCAACTTTAGTCATCAAATATGCAACATTTTTCTCACTCTTTAAATCTACCATTAAAAGCTAAAAACATTTATTACGCTTGATGGATTTGATGTATAGCTCATTGAATTGAAGAGACTGATGAGACACAAAATATGAAAGTAACAAATAATACTCTTCAAATTGTCACGTAAGTCAACAAACTTTAATTTGAAGAATTTTTTTTACTACTACTCTTGGAGATGTTCTTATGTAAAATTTGTTACTACAACGTTTGGATTGAGAGAATGGAATAGAGAAACGAATGAAATAAAAATATTATATTTGACGATCATTTTGAAGGGTAACAAGTCTATTTCAATTGAATAAAAATTTATTTCATTTCTTTTATTATTTTTTTTATAATACTTAGATGTGGATAAAATAAATCATATACATATATAGTGCTATGGGATCACTTTGATAAATTTTTTATTTTCTGTTTTGTGAAGGTAACAAGGCTTTCTGATCGAAGTGATTAATATACTAAAATTAAACAATTCAGTTAAATAATCAGTAATTTAATTCATCAATAAATTAAAAATCATATGCTACATTAAGATTTTTCATAGAAAATTGGCAAGTTATACTCCTCAATCCAAAAATAAGAATTCTATTCATTTTATCCGCTGTTTTTTCCCTCTTTAACGCATATTCAAGTTTGTCTCAAAATATTTAAACATAATTTGTTTCAATTTCTTCTCAGTAACACATTGTATCCTCAAACATAACACTAAAAAAACTAAAATATTACTTCCACTATTCCAAAATTATAGATACATTTTTCTTTTTATTCCGTTTCAAAACTAGAGATACATTTTTATTTTAAGACTATAAAGTAACATGATATTCCTTATTTGTTATTACTTTTTTACTATCATTTCACTATCAAACCATCACAACTGAATTCTTAGTTAATATTAAGGCTATATTTGAGAATATAAAATTATTTTAAAATTAAAGTCGTCATTTTATAAATATATCTGTGATTTTGAAACGATGGAGGAGTATATCTAAAAAAAATGTTTCTTAAGCATTCTTAATATTCATGCAAAAAAGAAAAAAAGTTAGATTTACAACTCAAAATATGAATTTAACCAACAATTAAGATATGCATAAAGTTTAAAGCTTGTACTAATTAGAAGATCAAGAAACATAATCACAGATTACATCCACAAATCACTTTCTCCCTTCATACATCGTACACTTGTTTTCCAGTGAATTTTACATCAACTGGGCTCACATTCTTCCCAATGGACCTCATGTTTTGATTAGCCCCTAGACGGCCCGGGTTCACTTTCTCCGGGTACCAATTTGTTGGTCGTCTCTTCTGTTACCCAACAAATCCTACCTCAAAATCAGGTGGTGGAGTGAATAATGGTTGTGGATCTTGTTAGTGTTTGTATGAGCGACAATTATGGTGGATCATAATGGTGGTACTGTAATTTGTTGATGTTGGTGATAGATTACTGTATTAATTTGTAGTGTTGGTGATTATAAATGGTGGCAAGTGACAGGGGCAGTGATGGTAGATGGTGATGAGTGACGAGGGCGGTGATGGTGGAAGATGCCACATCCCTTCCCCTTTCCCTTTAGTAAAGGGAGAAAATTAGGGAGACAGAGTGGAGATGAAGTTTTAGCAGGGAGAATAAGGGTTACCCTACCCAGAACTATTAAATACTTCATGCCTTCAAATCTTCTTCTTTAATACATATACCTCTTGGTGTTTATTCTTGAATGCATCTTATGAATTGTATGATATGGTAATTTACTGGGTTTGGTTCTGTCTTAATTGCCCAGAAATATGTATGTATTTGATTGGATCTATATGTATAGCTATATGGGTTATGTTCAATCTGCAATGCAGATGAATATAAGTTAGGGATAAGTTCTAAAAATTGCTTACTGTCAAACACAAATTTCTCCATATATTGATAAACAATTAACTCAAAAACTAGGAATCCCTAGCTAAGAAAGTTGACTTCCACAAATCAAGAAATGTTTTTGTTTTGCTTTGATTATGTCAACTTTTTCAGTAATTAGCTTGTTAAACCTGGTAGTTTGGTGAGAATCTTAGTTGAACTTATGCGGCAAAAGAGTAATCAAGATATTTGTAACAGAAACAGGATGTGCCTAAAAAAATGACCTGGGAAAGATATTGTAGTGAGCTTTTCTAATTTAGGACCATTTAGTAGATTGAGAAATTAAATTAGCTAAATCTGAAAGATGGTCAATGGAGTAGCTTCTCTGTGGTTTCATTTAATTTTTAATGCTTTACTGGTATTTGTTTTGTCTTTGTGGATTTAATGCAATAGTTTGCTTAATGACTCGTTGGGGGATGTTAGAAGTCTCGCACAATATATAATAACAATTTTTTTATTATTATTTTATCCCTGTAAAAAATTTAAAATTATTGTAAAAAAAATAAAAAACTTCGTTCAGTCAAAAAAAATGACACTAAACCATTCAGTCCAAATCGTTTGAATGGCTGACTGATTCAGCCATTTAGACTATTTTTTTTTCTCCAAAACAAACGCACTGAATGGCTGATCGGTTCAGCGATTCAGCTGTAAACAAACATCCCCTTAGTGTCATTTTTTTGGCTGAATAGGCTGAATGAATTTTTTTTTTAACAATATTAACTATTATATTAAGTAATATTAAATAAATTTACAACAATTTTGAATTTTTTTTAGAGGGGTAAAATAATAAAAATTTGTTATTCAAATGTTTCATATATATCAATTATCAAACAACTTTTTACATTCAAATTTAGATTCAATTCATTTAAATTCAGATTCAGTCAATTTTAATCAAACACCCCTAAATCTAATTTCTAATAATTTGAACACCTTATAAGTTGCAGGATAGAATTTAGACCAGAACAAGGTAACTCCATTTTATTGGGATCAGATACCAACACTCACATCCATACTTATAACTACTGAGGTTGATTTAGTGGGTAGTTTCTTGATTTTTATTTTACTCAATAAATATCTGATTTAAAATTAGATAGCAATTAAGAACAATGATTCTTATAAACTATATATATATATATATATATATATATATATATACAGCACAACCCCTAATTTGAAATCAATTGAAATGATGACATCATCAATTGGAAAAATCGTTGAGTTCACTCTTAATTAATTAAGTGAGTTAACTCACTTAATTTGATAACTCATCTATTCTTCTATTCTTATATATAAATACACATAAATGATGATACACAAATAATTTTTTTATTTTTATTTTCTCTTCAATAACAATATATAAATACACATAATCAAATCAATTGCAAAAATCAAACAATAATGGAAAATCAAACAATAAGAACGAAAAAAAAAGTCTTAACAATAAAAATGAAAAAAAAAACTAAACTCAATCAATATAAATACACATAATCAAATCAATTGCAAAAATCAAACAATAATGGAAAATCAAACAATAAGAACGAAAAAAAGTCTTAACAATAAAAATGAAAAAAAAAACTAAAGGAGAAAAATGGTCCTACAATCAATATATAAATATATCAATATAAATACAAAGACAAAGCAATTGATTTCAATCAATTGAAATTAATTTATAACTTTATTTTTAAATCTTCCAAATTTCAAATCAATTTATCCTTAACTCAATCAATTTTAAATACATGTGAAAATATTAGTTCCCAAATTAGTAATATAATTAATGATTTATTTAATCGATCAAAATAGATATAAATTTTAATATATATTTTTAAAATTTAATAAAAATTAATTACTATTTAATGTGAGGGTAGTATAAAAATTAAGTAATTAATATTTTTTAAAATTAACAATTAACAAATACTAATAAATAAATAAATTTTAGTCTTTAAAATTTAGTTAAAAATGAATGAAGAGGGTAGTACCATAAAACGGATAAAAAATATTGACCATTCATCTTCCCATTCAAAATTTAATAAAAAATTAATTACTATTTAATGTGAGGGTAGTATAAAAATTAAGTAATTAATATTTTTTAAAATTAACAATTAACAAATACTAATAAATAAATAACTTTTAGTCTTCAAAATTTAGTTAAAAGGAATAAAGAGTGTAGTACCATAATACGGATAAAAAATATTGACCATTCATCTTCCCATATAAATACAACACAAGCAATTGATTTCAATCAATTGAAATCAATGCAATTGATTTCAATCAAATGAAATCAATTAAAATCAATTTATAACTTTATTTTCAAATCTTCCAAATTTCAAATCAATTTATCCTTAACTCAATCAATTTATATTATTATATTATTATATATCAATATAAATATAGCACAAGATAAGAAAATTGATTTCAATCAATTGAAATCAATTTATAACTTTATTTTCAAATCTTCCAAATTTCAAATCAATTTATCCTTAACTCAATCAATTTTAAATACATGTGAAAATATTAGTTCCCAAATTAGTAATATAATTAATGATTTATTTAACTGATCAAAATAGATATAAATTTTAATATATATATTTTAAAATTTAATAAAAATTAATTACTATTTAATGTGAGGGTAGTATAAAAATTAAGTAATTAATATTTTTAAAATTAACAATTAACAAATACTAATAAATAAATAAATTTTAGTCTTTAAAATTTAGTTAAAAATGAATGAAGAGGGTAGTACCATAAAAAGCGGATAAAAAATATTGACCATTCATCTTCTCATTCAAAATTTAATAAAAATTAATTACTATTTAATGTGAGGTAGTATAAAAATTAAGTAATTAATATTTTTTAAAATTAATAATTAACAAATACTAATAAATAAATAACTTTTAGTCTTTAAAATTTAGTTAAAAAGGAATGAAGAGTGTAGTACCATAATATACGGATAAAAAATATTGACCATTCATCTTCCCATATAATACAACACAAGCAATTGATTTCAATCAATTGAAATCAATTGAAATCAATGCAATTGATTTCAATCAAATGAAATCAATTAAAATCAATTTATAACTTTATTTTCAAATCTTCCAAATTTCAAATCAATTTATCCTTAACTCAATCAATTTATATTATTATATTATTATATATCAATATAAATACAGCACAGCCCCTTAACTCAATCAATTGAAATCAATTTGACAATCAATTTCAAATCAATTAATCAATCTGAATCAATTTATCTTTAACTCAATCAATTTCAAATCAATTAATCAATTTGCCTATCCTTAACTCAATCAATTCAATTGAAATCAATTTAACAATCAATTTCAAATCAATTAATAAATCTGGCTTCCAAATTTTAAATCTATTTATACTTAACTCAATCAATTTCAAATCAATTAATCAATTTGTCAATCCTTAACTCAATCAATTTCAAATCAATTGAAATCGATTTGATTTTTAACGAGTTAGTCATACATGTAAGTTATGAAAAGGAAGAGTCATGAACATTAACATTTAAAATATATTTATTAACATTCATGAACATTTAAAACATCATTAAAAAATAATTAAAAATCGGAAAAGGAAGAGTCATGAACATTAAAAAATCTTTAATAAAATCATTAAGTATATGACTTCTCACTAAATGATTACAAATGAAAATTTAAATACATTTAATAAAAATACTACTTATCATAGTACTTCACCCTATAAAAACCTCATACTACACACAAAAAAGTACTCTACATCTACATTTGTTTCACTTTATATATAAGCTTTGTCAATATAAAAATGGTATTTGTGCATCTACTATTCAGCTTTTATTTCAAAGTTAATTCTTATTAGCAAACATATTGTACATTACTTAGGCATATTGGATTTCTTTTTGATTCTAGAGATTGTGCGGAAGAGGTTTCTTTGGGGTGAGGTCATGCTGAGATGATGATGATGGAATTGAGGATGATGATGATTTGTTTTCGAGTCATAGAGATGATTATAAAATAAAGGTCATATTAACAAGAAAGTGAGATGGGATCAATTTGAGCACTGGACAAATTGTCAACACTACAGCTATATTGTTTGATGAAGAGGTAGTATTCTAAATTTTATATTACTTCATAAATAAATATTACCAAGAATTAAAAGTTGTTATCTTATAAATAGATTATTTATCTTATATATATTATGTGCAGGATAATCACATGATGCTCATTTTGAGATTCAACCAACGAGCACAATACATCAAAAGATTGAACGAAGACAACGCATACATTATCAAAAGATTTTACATGTAGATATAAAAATAATGTATTATAAAAAAATATTCTTCTCATTGTAATTTTAATAAATTATATAATTTGTTATTCAAACTAGCCTGTCGATATTGCATCTGCTACCAACTAATATATATAAATACAACCTGACAAATTTCTAATTTAAAATTAATTGAAATGATGACATCATCAATTGGAAAATTATTGAGTCCACTCTTAATTAATTAAGTGAGTTAACTCACTTAATTTGATAACTCATCTATTCTTCTATTCTTATATATAAATACACATAAATGATGATACACATAAATAATTTTTTTATTTTTATTTTCTCTTCAATAACAATATATAAATACACATAATCAAATCAATTGCAAAAATCAAACAATAATGCAAAATCAAACAATAAGAACGAAAAAAAAGTCTTAACAATAAAAATGAAAAAAAAAACTAAAGAACGAAAAAAAAGTCTTAACAATAAAAATGAAAAAAAAAACTAAAGGAGAAAAATGGTCCTGCAATAAAATAAAAATACACATAATCAAATCAATTGCAAAAATCAAACAATAATGGAAAATCAAACAATAAGAACGGAAAAAAAGTCTTAACAATAAAAATGAAAAAAAAATTAAACTCATCAATATAAATACACATAATCAAATCAATTGCAAAAATCAAACAATAATGGAAAATCAAACAATAAGAACGAAAAAAAAGTCTTAACAATAAAAATGAAAAAAAAAACTAAAGGAGAAAAATGGTCCTGCAATAAAATGAAATACAAATTCACTTTACTTGATATTAATTTTAGTTGTCTCTTCCTCTTCTCCTCCTCTTCACTTCAGTTTCTTCCCCTTCTCCTCTTCCACTTCCACTTCTACTTCTAGAGAGTTCCACTTCCCCCTCTCCTTCTTCCACTTATATATATATTCGTATGTTTATGTGGATTTATTGGCTTTATATTTTGTTAAATTTTACTCTTTTGTTACAGATCTGACATCGCTTTGTCCTTCTCTTTCCTGAACCACACTCGATTTTGGTTTTGTGGGCTCAAAATCGCTCGATCGATCCGATTTATTCGATTTCGAGAACATATCAGGTAATTGATGATTATTTCTTTTGTTTTATTGAATTTTTTTGATGTAATTTGTAGGGTTTTTCGATCCGATTTATTCGATTTCGAGAACAAATCAGATAATTGTTGATTATTTCCTTTGTTTTATTGATTTTTTTTTGAGGTTTTTTTTTTTTTTTTTGAATGAAATTTCGTTTTAGTTTTTGAAGAAATTTAACTTTTTTGTTAGTGAATTCTAAAATTACAAATAATACTTAATCTGAATTCATCCCTACAATGAATGGGGAAAATGAAATCTAAACAAAAAAAAGAAAAGACGGTGAAGTACATATATGATGAATATATAATGGTGAAAAATCTTTCTCATTCCAATTTTAAAAAATTATACAATCGAAAAACAAACTAGCCCATGCATTGCACGGGCTATCAACTAGTTCATACTTATTATGGTACTGCGATTGACGGGAAAATTTTCATAAAATATATACCAAAATTTATGAACATCAATGCATCCATTCGAAAATAAGAGGAGTAACTTTTTTTGAATATAATGATTTAAATAAAATATACTTAAACATATAAAATATAATTTTTAAAAAAATTAATGAATTTAGATGTGTTTTCGATATAAATTGAGGAAATATGAAACAAATTTATCCAATCAAAAAGAGGAGCTTTACAGGAAGTGTAGCCATAGTGGACCTTAATAATAATTGCCGGTATGGCACTACATTCTTCCAAATGCCAAATCAATCATCATATCCAATGTTGGAACCAGCCCAGGCTTCCTACAGGGACAGACAAATGTGTGAGTGATTTTGAGGGGGAGAGAGTTATATTAAGCTTCTTTTTTTTTTGCAGCAAAAAATGGAAAAGAAAAATGTTTCAAAATAAAATTTAACTAGGTGTCCTTCTAGGGACATCCAATAGATTTATTTATAAAAAAAATATGAACTTCTAAATATATTACTTGGCACTAAAATTTAACTTTTCATGAAAATAGGACCTATAACGAAACTCTTAATCCAATGCGTACAATTTATGAGTTGTATTTGTTCAAATTTGTTGGAATGGGTTAGGTTTTTTTCTTTCTTTCAATGTATCCCCAAACTCACACTTTAAGTTTGCTCATGACTAATCTTCTGAGGTATGGTCGGATATCAAAGCGGGGACCTCTCTCAAGAAAGTTTGCTACATCCACAAAGGTTCGAAATTAAGACTTCTTGCTTAAGCGACCAGATCCCCTTCTACTCATGTCAATCTTGGTCGGTAGAATTGGGTTTGTTAGATGAAAACATTTGTTTGAAGAAAAGAGAATATTTGTTTTATAAAAATAAATAAGTTTATATTTTGAAACAGAAAAAATAATTTTAATGAAAGTATTACTTAGATTATTCTATTTTTTTCTTTTCGACATAAATCAAAAATTTACAGGACATCTCCAACGAAAAACCTTTTTCTAAAAGGCCCATAAACGAACATATTATTGAGCCAGTTTGTCCAATTTATGAGCTTCAAGCACGAGACAGAAGAGTTAAAGTTGGGTTAAGCCATAATATTATTTTTTGGGTCCTTAACACTAATATACAACAATTATAAAGTATTTATAAAAATAAAACACAAACAACATAATTACAAAAATAACGCAACATAATATTACGTTGCTAAAATTACGGATCTTTATCTCTCCCTACACGTTTATCTCTCTCTAAATTCAAGCAACTGAACAAAACATAAAAAATCGACAGCAACTCTGAGATCGGAGAAGAACAGATCAAAGAAAGTGATGAACTGCAGATCGACTGCAACTGCAAGATCTATAACCAGAAAGTGATGAACTGCAGATCGGAGAAGAACATAAAGATCGACAACAACTTCAAGATCTATAACCAGAAACTTACTGCAACTGCACTGATTGTTGATCGTACTGCACTGATTGTTGATTCATTACAAATTTGAATACTGAGGTATTTGAGTTTCCAATTTATATGCATAGTGTTACCTCGTGTTTACTACGTATTCGTCTATTGGTTACCTTTCTCAAATTTTTCGCTCTTTAAATGGTCACAAAGTCAGAATAATTATGAATGTTTTGAATGCAAAATGCATTTTAAAATGTTTTACACTGGTTACTAAATACATATAAATTGGTTACTGTTTATTATTGATTTGGTTGCTGTTTATTATTGATTTGGTTACTGTATAATGTTTATATGCTTGCTTTATAATTTTAAAGTTTATTCTACTGATGTTTTTTATATTAATGATTACTTATTAAATACATTGGTTACCTTCCCATAAATCGTTAATTCTTGTCTAATCTGAATTTGGTTAGTATATAATCTTTGACTTGAGTTCTTGTGTAAAATTGCAATGGTTCTTGTATAATATTATCCCCAATTCATGTTCTAATTCTTAACATTATGTAGTTTGATTCTTGTCGACATTGAGTTGGTTACTTTACTGGACCATAAGCTAACAAAGAACACAAAAACATACTAAAAGGTTGTTTCATCTAATATATAAAGTTCTTTGTCTAATATATATTTAGATACTGTAAGGTATTTATTTGGTTACTGTATAATGTTATTGTATTTTATAATTGTTTCTTATATATTGGTGGTTACTTATTGACTTTCATTGGTTACCTTCATACAACCGTTAATCGATTATATATATTAGTTCTCGTATACTATTTAATTTATTCTTGTATAATGTTTATTTGGTTCTTTAATAATATTAATGTTCACTTATCTTGATGTTTTTTATAGTTATGGAAAGATTTGATTAAGTGGCATATTGATAATTTCTGTCAAGTTTGGAGTGTCGGATTTTGGCGTTTTCGGAGCCTAATTTCATTGAACTGCAGGGTTTTTTGGTCAAATTTCATCATTTAGGCCTTCAAATTTGCATGTAAAAATGTGGTTTATATTCTGGTTATTAAGATTATGTAATTTGGTTACTGTCTAATATTGATTTGGTTACTTTACAATGTTTATTCAGTTGTTAGACAATGGAGACCGATAAAGAACCAATATAACAAATTTAATTATTTACAGAATATATAATTGTTTCTTTATTAGTAACCAATAACCACATGGTTGGTAACATTTTTAATGGTGTCTGATAACCAAAATTGATGTTGATTAATATTTTAATTTTTGATTCCATTATGAGTTATCAATATAAAGTAAACATATACATTGAACAATTGGTAATTGTTCTGAAATATTTTTATGTAAATTTGGTTACCTATCTAAAATAAAATGGTTACCTCTATATTCATATTTAGTTACCAATTGGCATTGACCATTTCTAAATAACTTTTATAACTACGAAATTTAAAAGTATCTATCAACTAGATAAATGAGAACCCTCACATGTATATTAAGCACTTGATAATTGTTCTGATATAAGTTGTTAATTATTTGGTTACTAATAAAAACTTAAATGGTTACCCTTATATGCAGGTTTGGTTACCAACTGCACCTCTTAAACTATTTTTATTTTAATATGAGATCTATAAGTGACCATCATATATATAAATGAGAACTCTTAATTGGAGTTTCTTATTTTATCATGATGACAAGGTATAAATAAAACATATACATTTAACACTTTATAACATTTTTGATACAAGCTTATAATTATCTGGTTACTAATAAACTTGTAACTATCTATGATAATTATCTGGTTACTAACAAGCTTGTAGATAAATAGGACACCCACACATGTACATTTGACAATTGATGTTTGTCCTGATACAAGCTTGTAACTATCTGGTTACTAATAACATTAACCATAATGTAACATAATAAAATAGTAACCACATAATCATATGATAGTAACCAGAACAGGTTTTAATGGTAACCAAAACAGAAACATCACGTAATGAAACCCAGTTTAGGCAATTCATGTATACTAAACAATTACATATTAACCAGGATAAAAAATAAAAGTATCTGAAATCCCATATTGATGACACAATAATAGTAGTCAAACCATAAGGTAACAGTACCCAAAACATAATAAAGAAGTAACCAAATAATTATATGAAAGTAACCAAATTTAACATGTTTTAATGGTAACCAAAACAGAAACAACCTGTATATCCAACAAAGTTTAAGTAGCCCATGTATACTCTCACATATACATTTAACCATAACTTTTCCAATGAATTTTTTAGAAGAGCATAACCCTTGTAGAAGATACTTGAAGGAATTTACAAAAATAATATATCAATGTATACTAAGCAAATACATGGTTTATTATTTACAAAAATAATACATCCATACACTAATAATGCCTTAAACTTCTTCAACTGTCTTGGTAATAATGTCGGGGACTTCCATGTCACACCAATATATAACTTTTCCAATGAATTTTCTATTGCATTCCTCATAGTAAAGATTCCATAACTGGCAAATAAACAAAATCGATTTACATAGTCATTAGTAATCGATATAAAACAATATTTATATCATAAACAGTTTACCAAGCAAATACATTGTAACCAAAACAACATATAAAAGTAACCAAAATCTCAGTTGAGCGAAAAAGAATGGTATCCAAATCATAAGCTAAAAGTAACAAAAAATATACTATTGAAGTAACAAAACAAATATATGTTAAGAACAAAACATATAGAAGAAGTAACCAAAATCATGCTAAAGAAAAGCGAGATCCAAAATCCCAACTCAAGGAAGCAAATGGAATCCAAATCGAAACTAAACAAGAACAAAAACATACTAAAAAATAACCAAATATTTATATGATAAGTAACTAAAACATGTTTTAATGATAACCAATACATAAACAACATGTACACCAAAACCAGTTTAGTCAACCATGTATACTAAGCAAATACACAGTAACCATAACAACATAAAAAAGTAACCAAAATACCAAATTAAAGTAACAAAAATGGTATCCGAATTTCAAGATAACAGTAACCAAAACATAATGCAGAAGTAACCAAACAGTTATATGATAGTATCTATTTTTTATTGCTTGACGTAGCTACAACGTAAAGATTACACCAAGCCCCATAAATTGGTCTTATGTCGATTATATGATCGCGAGAAGTAAAAATGGCAAAATGAAGATGAGACAATCATGATCATTCAAAAGCAGACTAAATATGTTAAGAGCCTAAACAATTTGAAAATAATTATCCACTTTAGCAAATATTATGTTGTTAAATGATGTCTATCGCAAATAACCCAGTCATAAAGATAAAGAAAAATTCCTTCAATAAAAAAAATTAACATAAACAGAATGTCGCCAAAAATACAAACTCAGAGTATGACAACATAACTTCAACCATGTACATACCGCATGGTAGGTTCCCAAAGGAGGCGGTTCTACCAAAGCAAAAACTCCATCGTCTGAAGAAGTAGATTCAATCCGCTGACGACGAGTGGCTTCAAGAGGAGAGAGAAATAGTATGGGCAGAAGAAGATTTTAGAGAGAGAAATACCAGTACAAAAGATATGAGAGTTGGGAGAAAAAAAAGGAAGAAGAAGAATATTTCACGCGTTTAAAAAAACCCCACCAGATTTGTCATGTCAGCCCACTAATACTAATCCCCTAAATTAAAGAATCCTAATTGCACTAAAATTATAAATAAATATAAAAGTGTATTATTTTTGTAATTATGTTGTTTGTGTTTTATTTTTGTAATTATTTTTAAAAATGTACTAAGATATGTAATTAGTCCTTATTTTTTTTATAATTTTCTTTCCCAACAATAAATTGTTATAAAATATATACACGACAAAAAAAAACTATAGAAATGGTCTTAGGTAAAAAAATTGGTATCAAATGGCCTATTTAAGCCCAATTGTAACGACTTCAACCTAACACTACATTGTAAATTTACTCAAAAATCGTGATGTTATAATACTATTGACAATAAAATTAAAATTTATATATAAATCTATCTCAAATATATTACAGTGTAGGAAATGAATATTACAGCAACTAGTCAAATCATCAAGTAAACTAACTTTTTATCTTTTGGTAATTTGTGTGACAATTTCCATAAATACACATTATGGTATTCAACTATTCATACTCATTCGCACTCAACTAATACTACATTCCTCAATTGGAAAGTTCCAAATACTAGCTTCTAGAATATTATGGTTTTTATAGATGAAAGGTCGATAATATTTTTATGAAAACCAAACTACCAATAAATAATTAGTGAATGAATGTGATGGTAAATATTAGTGAGTAGTAGTATGAAAATGGCAGAGCTGAGCTGCCACCACCATTGTTGACTATGGTCCATGGATGAACCATCTTTAAATGAAGTTTAGACTTTATTCCGTTGACCTCTAATTACATGTGCACTATCTTCGTCTTTAATGTTGGATTTTTTATGGGCATTTTGCACTATCTACGTTTAATTTAAATATGCACACCACAGCCAAATTTTCTTCAACTTCTAAATTTAAAACACATATGAAATTACGTCACAAATAAATATAAAGGACTTTGCAAAAATATAAGTATATAAAATACATAAGAATCTTTTAATTCACTCTTCTACTCTTTGAATAAGTATAATGACTGATCACTAAAATCTGGTTACAACTGGTCACAAGGACTTGGAACAAGTCGCTAATTAGACTTTATTACAAAGGTAACTAAGACCTAAACAATCACTAAGAGAAATTGAGTTGGAGGTTCTATTAAGTGGATTTAAGTCAAACAATGAAAAACTTAATAGCAGAACAAATAGTTCTAGATTAATAGAGTTCTTGAGAGTTGGGCAGCAATTAAACTTGTTTATTTCGTGATCGTTATTGTTGGATTGAATCTGAGTGCCTCTTATAGGCGTCATCGAGATTGTTATGTTGAAAAGTTGTTGTTGTTCATTTAATGTTCCGATCCTACAAAATTTCTAATTGTTGACATTTACGCTCTGTTTCTGAGTTTTAAAATGGACAGAAAAGAAAAAAAATGGACGGAAAATTTAAGTTTTCTTTCCAATTCTTATGTTTCTGAGTTTTTTAATAAACGGAAAAGAAAAGAAATGGATAGAAAACTTGGCCACTTTTCCTGCCAAAGTTTTCCGTCCAAAATTGGCATGATTTGGACGGAAAAGAAATTAGAATAAGTAATATTTTTATAATTCTCATATTATCCTCAACTTTTAATATAATAAATTTTAAATTACAACTCATGTCCTCAATTTTAAATTTTCTATCATTTTCCATTAAAAACTCAGAAATAACACAAAGGAAAATTTTAAGTTTTCTATTCTTTTCTTTTCTGTTCTAATTTAAATTTTTTATTCTTTTTTTTTCTTGTTCAAAACTCAAAAACAGAGGGTTAAAGAGGATGCGTGAACTTGTTTTCGATTGTAATATATCACATCAGACTGGTACAATGATATTCATATGAGTTGCTGTTATTTTACTGAACTAACAGTTAGACACAATTCAATCTTATCTTTCTTTTTAATCTTAAGATATTCTATAGAGTCTTCACATTATCAGTCTTCATTATACATTGCACGTTGACCTTTAATTACATGTTCACTATCTACGTTTGCGTTGTTTTCTTGGGGTTTTAAATTTTCTCGTTAGTTAAACTACGTAAATATATATGTAACTATATATAAGTAAATATACATGTAATTATAATCAAATATTTATTATATATAAATGGTGACAGTAGGCATAACAAGGATCTCACATCCCAGTTATAAAAAAATCTATCCTATTAAAAAAACGCGTGAATTCGGAATAAATTATCATCTCTATTATGTGTCGAATAGACTCATAAGCAGAATCAACACAAGTAAAAAAATCTATAGAAAAAAATAATTATATCACCGCATTGTATTTATCAATAAAAATCCATAACATTGCTCAAAAAATAATTGTTTATGTATAAAATGTTGTATTTATTCTGTCGTATTTAGCATTGTTTTAAAAATAATTCTATGTAGGGCTGGGCAAGTAACCAAATTGAAATAAAAATCGCACCAAAAATCGCACTAATGGTTCCGGCGTATGTGACGGTTTTAGGTGGGTTGAATAACCAAATTTATCTGTGACGCCCCCAAAATTAGGTATACATCACCCATTATGAGTCGCCAGATACATGATACAAAATTTAAATATAACTTCATTTATATTAATTGTTGAATCGTCAGATAGAATACGACCACGATTAATCGTGAATTTTAATACAAATGTATGTAACTCTCATGGTGCCTCGACCACAACCTTACAATGGTACTTTACATAAAAGTATAGTCAAAAACTGTTTTAGAAATTAAAATCTTTGAGAAGTGTTCAAGGAAACCTTCGTACATGGGAGGCCATGCGTCTAGGTTATAATAGATATCATATGTCCACAGAAATTATCCTTGGTTGATTAATAGACCCCAAAGAAAAAACGAGAAGATTACTATCATCTTCTTTCCAATGATGAGTCTTTTCTTGACATATAACTATCTCCACTGTCTCCAAGTGCATATTATATTTTAAATAAACTCCAAGATCATATAGGTAGTGCCCGTAGATATACTCAGCAAGTGGATGCGCACAACTCTGTCTTATGATAACACGAGGTTGTATGTCATTAGACATCTTGTATGATAGTGGCAAAACATCCTTACAAAGTTGGGTTCGCCTCACCCTATTTGATTCACCAAATATAATTACTAAACGATGTATAGAATACAACACACTTTTCTATACTGTTTAGGGAGAACCTCCACAGCTAGAGACCACCGTTCTATTCCCCTGTTATCCCCATTCCAACCCCAAGAACACTCTTTTACGACAACACTCTTATTACCTGAAAGAAATTGTGAAGCAGAAAGGGTGAGCACAACTAGCCCAGTAAAGAATATCATGACTAAAGATAATTAAATTATCAATAGCTTTCATCAATAATAAATAAGAGATTTAGAACATATGGTAAATGATAAAACTTTTCAACCATAGTTGCAGCGGAACGAGCAATCCATTAGAAGAGTCAAATAGACCATAAGGTCTATTATCTTCTCTATGTTAAAAGTCCACCAATAATATTTTATCCATGTAAAATAAATCAACAGTTCCTGTCCACAATCATATAAATAGCTCATAATCATAACTGTGGTTCTAAATTCCTCTTCGCAACCAGGACGAAGATAATTTTCATCACCTATCTTCACCTGAAACATCAAAAATTATGGTTATACCAAATCAGAATTTCTGCTCATAATCATACTAATAAATTCGTCTTTGCACTATGGCCAAAGATATTCATTAACAATTCATCTTTGCACTATATACCAAAGACATACAATTGTATTTTAGAAGAGTCAAGTAGAGCATGATATCTACTATCTTCTACGAATTAAAAGTGTATAATAAATATTTTATCGCCGAGACTCAGCTTAATAAATAATCAACATCATCGAATCATCCTTGCACTACAGGCCAAGGATATTCATTAGTATCACGACCACGAATTATCCATGCACTACGGGCCAAAGATAATCGTGTTTTAATCAACGGTCCTGATCATGCCATAAAATAATTCATCTTTGCACCCTTGGCTGAAGAGAATTCATAGCCATAATCATACCAAAAACTGTCCATCAATGCACTATGGGCCAATGATGACTTTTTCCACATCATTTGTAACATTACGGTCATGATTATACCGAATAATCCATGGTCATAATCATACCAAGTTCATCTATGCATTACAGACCACAGATGACTTTCAACATAATATAAACATGAGGATGAGGATGATGACAATGACATAATAATTCAATAAAACAAGTTCAAGAATTAATTTATCCAGGAACCAATAACGTCCAAATTGTCAACATGATACTTCTTTGTAGAGTAAAATTCAAGAATGCTCAGAAGAATATTTTCATGAAAAGATACTAGATGAAGCGCAAATATAAAGGATATTCCACTAATTTCATGGAGTATAAAAGTCAAAACTTTAACCAACTGACTATAATAGAATATATGAAACTACAAATGGATTTTCGCCGCCATGCGGTAATCCACTTGGCATGATCATTTCCACCATTTAATAAGGAATGAATCAAAGGATCATTCACCATGCATGTGGTAATCCACATGAGGCGAGTTATTCAATGGAATAATAAAGAATGGAATAACGGAGAATTCACCATGCGTGCGATAGACCATACATCTGAGTTATTCCCAATGTAATAAATAATAATGGAACCGGGTCGGTAAATTACACGCAAGCGGGATGTTCCAACGAATAATAAAGATTTTAACCAAACCGTAAAAAAACGCATGCAGGATATTCCAAAGAATAATAAAGATTTAAACGGATCCGTAAGAAAAGCATGAACCGATATATTCCAATGTAATAATAAAGATTTTAACCATGTCCAAGCGTAAAAACGCCTGCATGCAGGATGTTCCAGCGAGAATAATAAAAATGGAATAACGGAAGAATTTCATCAAGTATAGGGTATCCAGCGTGTCTGAGTTATTCCAATGAATAATAAAGACCGGAATAACGAAGTTCTCTTCATGAATAAGAAAAGAAAATAATACCCCATAGAGTACAACAAATAATATTCCCTACCTTTGAAAGAAGAGTATTACATTTGGTAGTAGGCGAGGATATAATCGAAGAAAACTTGCACTACGCCAAAGCTTTCTTAAACTCTAAAGAAATACGTTCAAGATTATAGAAGAACTCTCTCTATAGTTTCTCTCTACAGAGTTTAAATGAAATTAAGTAAGAAATAATGAAGGAATGAGCTTATTTATAGAAGAATGGATTTGCATAAGAACTAATTCATAAACGGTCCAGATTGATTTACTTTAATCGACATTTCATATTTAAAAGCAAAATCTTTTAAATAAAATATGATATATTCTATTTATAATCTAATAAAATGAATAACTTTATAAAAGCATTACATTTTTATATAAAAAGATTTTACTATGCAAAATACTATGCGAGCCTTTATGCAACACTATGCATAATAAAATATAATATATTCTATTTATAGAATAACTTTATAAAAGTATTCTTTTTTATATAAAAATATTTTACTATGCAAAACACTATGCATAATAGAATATAATATATTCTATTTATAGAATAACTTTATAAAAGTATTACATTTTATATAAAAAATTTCTGCATTTTATTATATTAATAATACTAATAAAACAAAAGCGAGTGACTTATCACATAAGCATCAATAATCAATCTGGTGTCTTACTATACAATCACGCGTATTCATGTACTTTTAACACCGGTGCTTCAACAGCTTAACGGTAAAACTTCCGTAGTTATTCTCATAAAAATATTTTTGTCATTTTCTCGATCAATCCGACAATAATTCCGTTTGTGGGGTCCACCAATGATTGTCTGTCAGTCGTCACGGACATTCCCCACAAAAAAAGAATATTCTATAACAACTTGCTTACTTTGAAAAAAAAATCACATATTACCCTTAACTTTAAACTTTTATCAATTTAACTATTTACCAAAATAGAAAAATTGAATACTTTTATTTCATAAAATTCGGGGTCTCACATTATCTCTAGTAAATTCTAAAGTTACTTTTCACTTGAGCACGCTTAGAGAAAATCCCAGTCTTGCATTGTCATTTTTTCACCAATTGAAAGAAGATGTTAAATGTTATAGAGTCAAAATTAAGCAATTGTGTTTTTAAATTTCGAATTTGTTTGATGCGTTATTGGAGGGGCTTATAGTTGAGGGGCTCGAGCACTTGATGCATTGGTTAATGTCAATGCTATAATAGTAATAGTTTAATATATTATTTTTTAAATTAGGTATAGTTAGGATTATATTCTATAATAGTCATTCTATCTCCAGTATATACTTTTAATTTTTGAGAAACTAAATAAATATTTTTACTTGTTATCGAATATATGGTCTCCGTTGTTTTGTATATCGTATGTTTTAGTTTTAAAGCATGCTTGATATAATTTCTATTGTCGACTATTTCACTAAGTTAATTGCTCGATGTAAGTTTTACGTTAAATTTTATTGAAGGCTTATACTTTTTTGTTGTTTCAACTTTCAATTAGTTTTGGAACCGAAACCGCACCAATTAAAACCACACCGCACCACACCAATCACAAGCGGTTTCGGGTGCGATTTTGAATTTTTCAAATCGCACATAAGCGATTTTGGGTGCAATTTTGATTTCAAATCGCACCAAACCGCACCATGCTCACCCCTAATTATATGTATATAAGTAGTAAAATAGCACACAAACACTATTACTATTATCTAACGTAGGGAACAGTAAATAGCAATATAATAGAGTTAACACATTTCTTTGTTTTTTTGGAAGAAGTTAACAAAATATTTTTTTTTAAGTGCACTAATGAATTTTTGGGATTCGATTATTATAAAATTAATTTATAATAAATTGATTAATTATTAATTGACCAATAAAATGTTATTCTGACACGAAGAAACTGCTAAGCCATTATTAATGGAATTTTTCTATCAACAAAAAGATGGTCATATAAACTTATTTTCTCTCTACTCCTAATTTGGTTCGAATTGACTACTGACTTGCGAGGGAGGAGGAGAGAAAGGCCAGAAGTAGAAGGAAGGCTGGATCTTCATTCTTCACGCCAACAATTTGCTGTTCGAACTCTCATATTTACTGCCCCAAATAAATACTATTTAGATCTCAAAATCCTTTCTTTTTGTCCATGGGGTTTCTGTTTCTCGCCCTTTTTCAACATTCGTCCGGACCCAATCATTTATTCGATCAGATTCAATCACGCTTCATCTCGTGACCCAGTGATTCCTATTTGCTAATTGCCATAAAGTTACGCATTCATTTCCCATATATATAATTGCAAATTCCTATCAGATATATATACAGCAACTGAGTTAGAGAACACAAAATGGGTTCTAAGAAAAAAGCTGCTTTACAAAAGTCTTCTGGTTCTGCTGCATCTCAGGGACCTGATGTCTCAAATTCGGGCAAGTTTTTCACTTTTTTCTTTATTTCTTTACCTTTTGGAAATCAATCTGATTTTTCCCGTTATCTTTGTTTATATTGATTTGGGTATATGATCTGTTGAGGTTTATAAGCTGTTAGGTTTTGAATTGTATTGTTTTGATTCATTGATTAGCTTGTATTTACCTGAGATTAAATATTGGGCATGGAAATTGGTTGGAGGTAAAGATCAATGTTTTTAGTTAGAAGCTGTCAGCATTCTGCTACTAGATTATAAACGTATTTAATACCTCTGGAGTCTGGACTTTGCATTACTGATTTTGACTCACTTCTCGTGGGTATTAAATGCGGGTATAAATTTATGATTATAGCTAAATGGGTGATTATATCAGCTTGTTTTTTTACATGCTTTCACCCAGTTATCATGGTTATTTATGATTAGTACTATAGTTGACATACCTTAAATGGTTATCTTTCTTATGTGTATAAGGGAGGAACATTTTCCAAGGCTGTTTTCATGTTTTATATCACATTTTGGTGATTTGTGAGCTTTATATTTGAAGGAGATTGGAAAAAAGCTTAATTTTTTTAAGGAGATTGGAAAACTAGAAGTTGTGTTAAGAGAAATATTAGATAATACCTTTTGTCTGTTATGATTACATTTTTGCTGCTTAATTTATGGCCCTGTTGGTTCTATTCCTTCGGGCATTCACAGCAAGTATTATCCGTATGTCTTTCAAATAAATTCAAACAGTCCTCTAACTTTAAATTAGTAAAGAATTAATAGTTGACAATGTTACTTAGATATTGCGTATTAGGATATCCATAGATAAAACTAGAGCAGGCAACAAAAAATAAGCATAATGTTATTGCTGTATTCTTGATAGTGTATTTAGTAAATCGGTTGCAAACGTAGAAATTTCATGGGTGACCCAAAACTAATGAATCATTAAGTTAATGCTTCCAAGATTTCTAACTGTTGCTTCTACGGAGGTTGGTCCTCTGAAAGCTGTAAATTTTGAAAATCTCACTTTATGCCCTTTTAGATTATGTGATGTTTTGGAAATAGAAATAAAAAGAAGTAACAAGACTGTTGGTGCGCTCAAGCATGAAAGCCTTGGGAGGTGGGTCCAATAATATGTGGGTCCAATAATATATTATATCATGGAGAGGCAGATTCTGCTGCTGATTATAATTGTTTTCATTACCCATAGTCTATGAAAGTGTATACTAATAAGTAAATACAGATGGCTTTGCCTGCCAAGTATAATCGTTCTTTACGCAAAGTCTATGAAATATGTGCCTTTGTAATTCAATCCATTGGGATTTACTTGACAAATGTTCATGGAGCCAGAAGCTGCTTACGAGTAAACCTCGTATTATTCATGGATGGTGCTTACTTGTGAAATCTTCATTCTTGGGCAGACCAGGTAATGCCTAGGTTTACATCTTTTCCTCAAATTAGGCAAAGTTGCCAGCTGTAGCCCCCGATTTAGTTGTTGGCGAATTGCCGAATAGTGTTCTAAAAAGCTCTAGGCAGACCTAGGTGGTAGAGTGAGCTTCGAGCGCCTAGGCCTTGCAGGCGGGGCTTAGGCGTTTTCATAAGCGGGGCCTAGGCGGTTTAGTTTTATTACTTTTTATATTTGTAATAAAACTAAGTCTATTTCTTTTGTATTTATAATAAAATTAACGTTGTTTTTTTATAAAAGGTGAAAGTTTAGGAATTGATTTAAATCATTCTTAATTTAAGGGGCCAAGTTTGAATTGTAATAGTAATTTGGGGCATTTAATAGTTATTCCATCCCATATGTTAAAAGAAAACATATGGTAACAAAACATCGTCTTTAGGGAGGAGGAGGAAACAAGTTGCAGTGACAGTAGTGGATGGCAACAACGATGACAGTCGCTGTTCAGCTCTAAACAGGATCATTAAATATCATTTCATAGGTGGAATAAGTATCTACTGGCGGCTACTGACTTTCAAACAGGATCATTAAATGTATTTCCAGATTGACCCAAAATTTTGAACTCTTAGCTTTTACAAGCCTAGATGGACTGATTATTATCAATGGTTTTTTAATTTGGATGGAATAACCTTGTGTCAAAGCTCCTTGACTAAAATGGTTTGTAAGGAGATGGACTCTCCTTTGCTTGTACTGTACTATAGTTATATATTACTTTGTAAAAATCATATTGCTTGCTGTTACATTCGTACAGACTGTCACAATGTCATCTGACATTCAACGCTCTTTTCTTCACCAAGGGAGTTGAAATAAAGATGTAGTAAAATCTACAACAACTTGAAATGATAAGATTATTTTTTTTCCTTGGATAGTAAAGGCAAGTCTGTTTATTAAATCCCATTAAGTTCCTTGGGCTGATAGAATTGCTATTTTTTGCAGGACTTCATGAGAAGCATCAGCGGGAACTAGAAAATTTGACACTAACGAGACAACCTTTTAGAACATTTAAGTTTTTCATTTTGGCTATTATTCAGTATCTGAAGCAATCGATACTATATCTTTTGGGGCATGGTGTTTGGCTTATGCTTCTAAGTGCAGTCCTGGTGCTAGGTGGGATTCTTCTCGTGAACATTGATGGTCCTCATGAAAAGGTCCTACAGATTTTCAAATGTTTGCAGCTTGTTTTCGGTTATTTTATTTTTAAAGAACATCAACAATTTAGGCACTCTGTTGTAAAAAGCACAAGAAACCTATTATTGTTCCCAAGGAAGCAGATGGATAAATTCATCATTGCAAGGTTTTAAGACTCTTTCATCATTGAGAGATGTTGTGATTCAATGGGATTTCCTAATGGTTTAAGCTCTGATCTCCTGGACATCCATGTTGAGGATGATGATTTCTTAAACATTTTGATTCTGAAATATAAGTCTTTGACGTGCATCTAATTTGCGGTCTCGATTCTTATATAATGGTTATTTTTCTCAATATTTGGTACAGCACATTGAGGAGCTTTTCCAATACTTGCGATTTGGACTGTGGTGGATGGCCCTGGGTGTTGCATCTTCTATTGGTCTTGGTGAGCACAACTAATGCACTTGAACATGGTGCATTTGACATTTTAATATCTTCACAATTATTCTTGTTGAAAAATTTGGGATTCCTATGGGATCTTGAATGTTTAATCTCACATGTAGATTTGTGCTTACCAATTTTAGTCTTAAATCTCTTTGAACATTTCTGCTATTAAATGTAGTCACTTTGGCGAGGGAAAGACTAAACTTTGCAAGTTTGGAGCTACATGTACAATTAGAAGAAAGTTTGTGTGGGCTAAGTCTGTGCATGTAGAAATGTATCTCTGAAGCACTCTTACAGTGTTGAAGATCTTTAAATCTTTGTAGGGGCCACATTTCCCCCTGTCATCAACCGTATATCCATCGTAGAGATATTTGTCAACTTTGACATGATGCTTTGTTTTTTTGTTTTTTTTGGTGTAAATAAGTCCTGAGGTACCTCATATTTATAAAGTACAAACAAAAAGAAGAGAGTTGGATACTTGGATCGAATCAGAATATGTGATAAATGCTACAGCATTTAATCCTAATATCTTTATTAGGATTGGCGGTATCCAACCAAAATAATACTTTTAAAAAAGAGATGACCATGGATGATTCGTTGAAAAGCTTGGGACCTGGAGTGCTATCTTTTAAGAATGAGATGGTAATACTATATGAAATATTTAGCCGTTTCAGTAATAGTTCTCTTTCTTAATCCTTCTTCTCCAGTCTTCTCTTTTAATGTGCCAATGTGTGCGGGCGGTTGCTGAAGGGAGCTTAATAATAAATTCTCAGTCTCTTTACAAAGAGCTGGGAATATTACATGTTTTTTTTTTGGCTTCTTCTGAGGTATTCATGAGTAGGAAATCCTCTGAAATCAATTGCCTTCTGAAGAAGCTTCATATTATTTTATTTGCTTTTAGCCATCTAAAGATATTCATATTTGTCTCTTTTTACCTATTTAGATAATAACAGATTTGTGAACCTGCTTAAAGTATCACTGACGGAAGTGTGATGTTGTCGTGTTGTTTTTTCTTTGGGCAGGATCTGGTCTGCATACTTTTGTCCTTTACCTGGGCCCTCATATTGCCTTTTTCACGATAAAAGCGATGCAGTGTGGCCGAGTTGACATTAAAAGTGCTCCGTATGATACCATACAGTTGAAAAGAGGGCCTTCATGGCTTGCAAAGGAATGCTCAGAATTTGGCCCCCCTATGTTTTCATCTTCGCATGGTTTGCGGGTTCCACTTACCAGTATATTGCCACAAGTCCAGTTAGAAGCTATTCTGTGGGGCTTAGGAACTGCATTGGGAGAGCTACCTCCGTATTTTATTTCAAGAGCAGGTATTACCCACCAATGAAATTCTTGTTAATTTCTTTAATTTAATGTCACAAGAACCTGGTAGTAATCTAGAAATGTTAAACACTTGAACCTTGGGAGTACTTATTCTTTAGGAGTAATAGAAGTCTTAATAGTTTCCTGTAAATATATGCCAAGTGTCCCCACATTTGTGGAACCAACATTCAGCATTGCCTTTTTCCTTTTCTCTAACAATCAGATGCTGGGGAGTATGACATATCCCTGATAAACCTTAGTTGACATAGGTTGAGGTAAAAAAAGGATACTGAACAAGAATAGATAATAGTTTATTTTATTAATAACTTCAAACCATGGCTTTGTGTTCAGCCGATTGGTTCAAGTATAAATTGTTAATTACGACTTTTGACAGTGTTCATCCTCTCTCTGTGTGTAATACACACACACGCATATATATACACATATATATCGTGCTGTTTTGTGTATATACATGCATGCTTATGCGGTAGAAGCAAAGCATCAGGGGCAAGGGAATTTTCAATTTTATTATTTACTGGCGCCTGTTGTGGGGTTCTTAACTATTTAAACCTTAGATTCACATTGAAGCATAACTGGTAAGAGCCTTAAGATATACATAAGGTAATTTTCTGTGTATGTCTGCAATTCTAATAATCGTTGGCCTAGATGGAACTTACCATCTCCGTCTGTTTGCTATTGGAATTCTTGAGGCTTGGAATTGATCTTATTTAAGTATACTGCTATGTTATTTGTGCTATGTTAAAAATGAATAAAAAATAATCAGTTTAGAGCCCAAAAATGTGTGGTTTGAGTGGTTAGTGGATTGTCATGATGCATAGAGGCTGGTCTTTAATGTGTTGGTGTCTCTCTGACATGGCAGTATTTGTAATTCACTGGGACTATTTAGCCTGCATTTAGCTAAAGTACTATCCTGTTATTTTTCAACTAGTCAAAAGGAAAATTACGAATATAATCTACATTTATATGCAGCAAGCTTGTCAGGTGGCAAATTGGATGCAATGCAAGAATTGGATGCATCCTCTACAGAAGATGATGCTACTCGTGTGAATAAATTTAAGCGCTGGTTCCTGTCACACGCACAATATTTGAACTTCTTTACCATATTAGTGCTTGCTTCGGTTAGTTTAATTACACTCATCCATTATCTGACACGTGGCTTCATATAATAGTGGTATCAATAACTTCACAGTGAAATGCAGTATATATGTTGTGTGACATTTGAGTTAAATCTATTGAGTTCTGGCTCACTATGTATAAGAATTTGTTAACAAGTAATCTGTTGACTAATTGAAGTAATGTTTTAGGTGCCGAATCCTCTATTTGACCTTGCTGGCATAATGTGCGGACAATTTGGAATTCCTTTCTGGGAGTTTTTTCTCGCAACAATGGTTGGAAAAGCAATTATTAAAACTCATATACAGGTTTGTAAAGGTCTTCTTCTCAAATACTTCGTGTCTTGGACCCAGTTTGGACTTTGATCGAAGTTTGAAATTATTACCACTTAGTTTTCAGTGAGATATATTGAGTCTTGCTCTGCTTTTATCTTTTTGCGTTGTGTTGCAGAAGTTAGCTCTGTATTTGTTAATATAAATGTAGATATATGCCTAAATTGGTTTGGATGTCAAATGACTTCATTATGAAGCTATACTGCTTAGAGCTTGTCACTTGGTGAAATCCATGGTTTCAATTTTAATTTTATGATTAATTATTCTTGTGCAGACATTTTTCATCATATCAGTGTGCAACAATCAACTACTGGACTGGATAGAAAACGAGTTGATTTGGGTGCTTAGTCTTATACCTGGTTTTGATTCCATTCTCCCCAACCTTGTAGCCAAACTGCATGCAATGAAGGACAAGTATATGGCAACCCCACCTCATGTGACCTCAAATATCAAGGTATCCCTGATAAATATTATGTCAGTGTCGTTTAGGATGCGACTCTTGATTTCCCTATGTGGGTCGTAAAGTTTTCTTACTTGATCAAATTCTCACTTTTGATATTGGGATTCTGCAATGTTTTCTTCCATATCATTCTCAGGTGAAAAAGTGGGATCTGTCGTTTGCTTCAATCTGGAACAGTGTTGTTTGGTTAATGCTCATGAACTTTTTTGGTAAGATTGTGACTTCAACTGCGCAAAGCTATCTTAAGAAGCAGCAGGAGGACTTGGCTGCCTTAAATCTCAAGTCACGAGCAGCAGCTACTTCAAGTAATACTGATCATCATTCATCTAGATAAACCTGCAAAGTGACATTTTCTTTTAGAAATAGTGGTTAGAAATTTGTGTGACCGCTTTCAGGAGTCACTATTGAAGCTACCCAAAAGCTTTCAATTATAAGCTTGTAATGTTGGGAATCGCATTGTTTTAGGAAGGAAAGAAATTCAACCGTCGTTATCGTTAACTTGTATCGGTATATCAGGATCTCATTATTCTTGGGCAATGCAAGACAAATTATTTGATTGTCCTATGTTCTGCTCAAACTGCTGTACTTTATTATCTTTATCTAACAAATACAGCAAGAACAGGCTTTCAAACTGTGGAATTGGATTCCAAAATCCAAAACAGGAGAATCTTGACCCTTGTAAATTCCGGCCGATCAACCTTTGTGATGCAAGTTATTTGGTTGTAATGTTGGTGTTCAAGCTCATAAAAAGTTGTTAGTGAATATAATCAGGCCCTAACCCTGATTTAAAAAAAAAAATCAAAAACCAAAAACATACATGAAGAAATTGCTTTTAAACAATGTCGTACTCTAGCATTCCAGAGTTACAAAGTGCCAAATATTGGTAATTTTATTATCATTTGTTACCAACGGACCACCATGTCACATGAAATATATATATATTCATTACTTACAAGCAACACGTAATGTCTCTAATTATATATTAACAATAAGTCATGTATTAATTCTCAACTTTAATTTAATTAAATCGATGCAGTTAGCATTATGCATTGGACTATGTCCTATGTGTCCATGTGGAATATGTCTTAGTAGTTTAATTATACTATTAACAATGTAGTAGGTAAGTATTTTCCCAATGTAAAGCATCCCAACCCCAAAGGGGTAGATTATTTCTTTTTAGTTATATTATAATATATAAATTATTAGATCAATCTATAAGTCAATTATTCATTGTATCTCTAATTAATTAATATTATTAATATATTGCATGATGACCCTTTGCTTATTAATTATTATTATTATTATTAGTTGCTTCCAACTTTTAAAGCTCCTCGTGACCCAACCTCTTTATTAGTTGATTAATCAACATTGTCATCTTAAATAAATATTTTGACGCGCAATTTAAGCGAAGTTTTGTATTATATTATAAATAAATATTTAATTAGTACCTAAAACAATATTTTAATGGACAAGAAAATGAAGAGAGTGGGGGTGCATTTTGAAACATTCTGGTGTGGAGCTAAAAAAAAGAAGAAGAAGATAATAATGATTTGATAGGTGTCTAATTCTAAGAGAAATAAATTATATTTTTAGTGATTACATTGTCAATAAGCACTAGTTTATGTTAGTGGGAGATCCGAAGTACTAACTTATAAGATATATATCAACTATATATATATATATATATAATAATATATATATATATATATATAAAAATTATGAAATATATATATATAAATTTATTTAGAATTTTCGCAAACTGCATTTTTGAATGGAAATTCGAGAAAAAAAATTCTTACTTTTTTAAAGATAACACTATAAAATTCTCTGTATTTCAAAACCCAAATTTGTTGAAATTAATTGGATTTTTTTATTGGTAAGTAGGGCAATTTTATCATGGCACATGGTTAAGTTAATATTGATGCAAAAGAGGATCCTATTTGACTGATTAATATAATTGGAATTATTTTTTTGACGTCCTGATCCACATCATGTATAAATATACTTCAAGAATAAGGGCCTTATAATATTTTAATATTCAGGATGCACCCTTATTTTAGTATTCATGTACGTTATTCCTAGTAGACTAGTATTATTATTATACTAGAGAATATATCTCTTGTTTATAATATCATAATTTGAATATATTAATTAATTAAACCGTACTGGAGGCCTTGTGAGAATAAATAAATGCGTACGAGTTTAAAATAATATTCCTTAGAATATAATATCTAAATTTGGAGTAGTTTTATTAAGTATTTAATTTAGTATTTAACCGTTATACATTATAAATCAGAGTGGTTAGTATCAAGTTAATTAATAAAATATCGACACGTAGACAAAAAGTGATCTTTTATTCTGCGTGATATCACTATATTGGTCAATTGACCAATTTATCATAAAATTAATTTCATAATAACCGAATCCATTATAAACTGTAATTTTATTTAAAAAATATTATTTTTATACGAATTTTTAATATTTTCACATGATTGTCGACACTTAATTTTTTTTTTTTAATATGTATAAATAGGAGTATATATTTTGCATCGCTATTCTATACTAGTATTATAAAGAAGTAATTTGTTGCATTTCTGTCTGGACCTTACATTGCAGGGTCCCACTAAAAAAGTGTGACATATATTAAGGTAGGTCCCATGCCTGTTCAAGTAGGTTTTCTGACCATTGACCAATTGTAAATCACCTTCCGGGCTTGCATGTGATTGGGTCACAGCTGAGGTGTTTAATTTATTATTGTTATTTCAAGGGGGCTACCCTACCCTACCCTACTGAGTACTGCTACAGTTCCCATGCATGCGTTTTCTTTTCAAACACACATTATAAATTTTTTTTTTTTATATATATATATATATATATATTTTTTTAGAATTAATTTATAAAAATTTGAAATTAAAAAATTATATAATTATTAATATTTCATCAGTTTCAAAATTAAAGAAATAATTTGACTTTTAATATTAAATTTTAAATTGATATAAATTTAATTAATTTTAATTGATATAATTATTATAATTATAAAATATATAATAAAATTTATTAATTATAAATTTTATTTTATTCTAAATTTTATAAATTATACGTAGTTTAATATCAAAATAAAATTTGTGTGAAGTGTGAGGGGCAGCTGTAGTTATAGTGTGGAGATCATTAATTATAAAGTGTATCAGCCTTTCATTGACCTTTCTACAGATTCTACACCACACCAAATATGGACTCCTAACTATAAACTACTGGTTGAGTATTATACAACTATAATAATCTCATTTCTAACTATTATAATTTCGTTTGCAATATAAATAGGAAATTGATATTTTTATGTTATTTTTTAATATTTTTACAGGTATGACTCATATATTTGTCGAGAATAATTTGACACATCTACTAATATGTGAGTCATACGTGTAGAAATATAAATTTTTTATAAATATAATTTAATGTAATTAGACTGTTAAAAGAGGGGCGAGGGCTAAAAATATTTATTGAAATTTTCTTGTGTTTAACTCATTGAAATATTTTATTTTTGACTAAAAAATCTCAAAAGCATAGTGTACAAATTTATCCGTTAATTTTATTAATTAAAAATATAATTCCACACCACATATTGTTATTAAAATTGTCACTAATTTTATTTTCGTCTAAATTTAAAAACAAATCATTCATCTCATAGCGGATTCGGTTAACATGAAGTTAATTTTTGGGTAAAATGGTCAATTGGCTAATAAAATGATGACACACATAAAATATGTGTGCCAATATTATATTGGTCAATTGACCAACTTACCCAAAAATAAACTTCATATTAAGCACTTCCTTTCATAGCACATCACTAACCGAAACAAGCATGATGCATGTTTTATAGTTTATTTATTAGTTTAAATATAAATTTACCACTTTGTCTCGTTCAAATCAATTATGCTAAGAGCAACTCCAGCAGCACAATTCTAGACTATATTTAATCTAGGATTTATCTTTCAACTCCAGCAGTCTGTGACTATATTTAAAGCACCAACAAGACTAAATCTAGGAACTTGATAGTCCATGGACTATAATTTTAATTATATTTAAATGGGAGAGTGGAAGGAGATTGGAGCTTTTTTGAATTCATAGATTATTTTAATCTTTTTATATTATAGTCCACGGGATAGTCCATCTACTAGAAAGATTGAAGACTAAATGACATTTGTTGATGTCATATGGACTAAGGGGGTGTTTGATAGAAATTAAATGAATCTGAATCTGAATCTGAATGAGCTGAATCTGAATCTGAATCTGAATCTGAATGAGCTGAATCTGAATGAAAAAAATTGTTTGATAACTGACATATCTTAAAGATCTGAATGACATATTTTTAATATTTTACCCCTCTAAAAAAATTCAAAGTTGTTGTAAATTTATTTAATATTACATAATATAATAGTTAATATTTTTTTTATTATTTTTATTATTATTTTAATTTTTTTTACTTCATTCAGCCAACCATTCAAATGCATTCGGACCAAAAAATTCGGACTTAACCATTCAACCAACACATCTCGGATCGATTCACCATTCGTATTTATTTTTTTTCAAAACAAACGCACTTAATGATTCAAATATTCTTACCGATTCACCAATTATTCGCACTCCATTAAGTTCTAAACAAACAGCCCCTAAATATAGTCCATTAGATAGTCTAGTTGCTGAAGATGCTCATGTCTCATAAACACCGAAAAGAAAAGTGACTGAATTCTCTGAGATAAGTAATAAATAACCTAATCTTTTTTTCAAAGTTTCAAAGATATGTCTGTTGCTTAATATATATCGTTTAAAAATTATATATAAAAATTAAAATAAAATTGTATGATATTAAATATAATATCAATTATCTATAATATTTTTAACTTTTCATAATTATCATACTTATTTTATCCTCTCTAAAATATTTTTTTATGTGAGATAATTTTAAAAAAATTATAATTAATTCTCTTATATTATATAAAATAACAAATAATTAAAAAAATAAATAAATAAAACCATCCGAAACAATAGTACAGTATATATTAAGTGACTTGTGGTTGTGGGTGTGGGGAGTATTAAACTAATGCGGCATGTGGGCTCCACTCTCTTCCATTTGTAGGTCCCACTTTATCAATAAAGAAAATAAGACAGGAGAGAATAAAAAAGGAAATATTGGGTTGTCTTTAAATTGAATCACAAACAAACAAACTAATAAATTTTACTATAAAAAGGCTCATCACTACATGTCCACCTCAAACCATCACCACCATGACAAAACAACCAAAAATCATTTTACATTTAAATTAGCATATGAAAAAGTTGGTTACATTTGTATTAAAAATAATAATGTTACTATTATATAAAAATATTACATAATATTCACATACTGCATGGACTGACAATCATAAATTTGTTATTAACATGACTCACTTAACTCAACAACAAATTTATCAGTGTCACCTATGCAGTATGTGAGCGATATGTAACGCCTCCAAAATAGGTCCAATCCACCCAACCTATTCTCGAAATCGTCAAATACGTAGTCTGTAAAATAACTACAACTTTATTACAACAATTATCGTGCAAAATACAACACATATCTTTGTGAGTTTTGATACAAATATATACCAACCCACTCACATCCCAACCTTGGATAAGACGTCACAATGACACCTTACATAAAGGTATAGTCAAAAAACCTGTTTTAGAAATTAGAATCTTTGGAAAGTCTTCAAGGAAACCTTCGTATATGGGAGGCCATGCGTCTAAGTTATAATAGATATCATATGGCTGCGAATTATCCTTGGTTGAATCTAATAGAACCCCAAAGAAAAAGCGAGAAGATTACTATCATATTCTTTCCAATGGTGAGTCTTCTCGACATATCATTATCTCCACTGCTCTCTAATTGAGAATTATACTTCAAACAAACACCAAGATCATATAGGTAATGCTTGGCGTAGATATACTCGGATGTGCACAACCCATCTTTATGATGACACGAGGTTGTATGTCTTTAGACATCTTGTATGATAGTGGAAAAACACCCTTTCAACGTTGGGTTCGCTTTCTTCCCCTATTTGATTCATCAAATATAACTACTAAATGATGACCACCGCTCTATTCCCTCATTACCCGGCTCGACCCAAATTCTTCTTTCTTATTACAGAAAGGAATTGTGAAGCAAAGGTGTAAGACAACTACTTCGATAAAGAATATCATGACTAAAGATAAATAAATTATCAATAGCCTTCAACAATAATAAATCGTTTATTTAGAACATATGGTAGATGATAAAATTTTTCAACCATAATTGCGGTGAACGAAGCGAATCCATTAGAAGAAGTCAAATAGACCGTAAAATCTATTATCTTCCCACATTAAAAGTCCACCAACAATGTTTTATCCCTGTAACATTAATCAACAGTTCCCTTCCACAATTATATGAATAACTCATAATCATAATTGTAATTCTAAATTCATCTTCGCATCCAGGACGAAGATAATTTTTATCACATGTCTTTACCTGAAATATCAAATATCATGGTTATACCAAATCACGCCTGCTCATAATCATACTAATAAATTCATCTTTTGCATTACGGGCCAAAGATATTTGTCAACAGATTCATCTTTGCATTCTCAAGCAAAGATATTCAACAACATGTCATCTTTGCACTACGGGCCAAAGATATTCATCAACAATTCATCTTTGCACTACAGGCCAAAGATATTCCTCAACAGTTCATATTTGCACTACAGACCAAATATATTCATCAACAATTCATATTTCCACTACAGGCCAAATATATTAATATCTCAAAGAAATATATAATCATTTCAGAATTTATATAAACAATAATTATAACCATGTTGATCATTTCACCTTTGCACTTAAGCTAAAGATATTCAATTATAAATTTAATGGTCATGATCATACCAGTCAATAATTCAACTTTGCACTACTGGCCAAAAGAAACTCATAGTCATGATCATACCAATAATCTACCAATCTTTACACTCAAGTCAAAGAGAAATTTCATAACTAAGATTATAAAAATATTATATATGATAATAAAAACAATATGATCAAAATATGAATTTAATTTCAAGAATAAGATTCATAAATCAACGATAATTTGGTCAGAAAAAAAAAACCAATTTTATCGTGAATAGTACCCGTGAATAGTAACTCGTGAATAGTAACTCCGACATGAAAAAGGTAGAAATTCTACAATAAAATTCATACCAATATTTCGGTATAATGATATTGAAAGAATAAAATTTCTTAAACTTATAAATAATTTATTTTAATTGATTACACTTTACTAAATAATGCATTTAATCATCCTAAAATGCCAAACTCATAAGATTTCATCACCAATAACCAAAATCCTCATAAAAAAATCTGCATATACCCCATATAGGATTCTCAAGCCATAAAATCCTATTTTCCAATTTTTTTACTTCACATAACATATTTAATTCATTTACTCATAACTAGTCTATTTTCATGAAAAATACCAAATCAGTCCCAAAATTATTTCTTTTCTGGGATTTAGCAGAATATAGTCCCATATTGAACATATATTTTTTCCGAAATTTTTAAAATTTATTTACTATTTTTCATATGGCCAAAACAACCGAATATTTAGACATTTATCATAAATTATAATTTTATCCAAAAATTTCGAAATTTACAGAGTACACTGATATTATATAGATGTACTTCCAATAAAAATTTCATCAATTTTGGAGTTAACCACAAGGAATTATAAGCGGTTACTTTTAAAATAGTTTTTTCTCATAAAATTCACAACTCTTAATCTATACATCTAAAAATTGCCATTTTTGGACACAATCAAGAAAACTCATCAAATTATCATTTTAAATGTTTCCAAAATTTTTGAAGGTCAAAAAAATTACAAAATTAAAAAACATAACAACCCTTAAAATCCCTTACTATCCCTTACCTCAAAAAGAAGCGAAAGACTTTTGACCTGGATATCTGGATATATTGACGAAGGAAACTTGCACTGATAAATAGCAACTCACCAAGTATCTAAATACTCACAAAATACACTCGATAATCTAGAGAGAAAAAGAGAGAAAACTTATGAATTTTGGTGTGATTTTCAATTCTAACTTAGCCTTCTATTTATAAGAAAATGTTAGCACGCCGAAGCAGACTTGACCTGCTACCTGATGGCTTTACCTGCTACTATTCAACCACCAAAAATCAGTAATCTTCTCCAACAACCAAAAGTGGGGCCCACCCATTTCTAGAATTTTCTACCAAAATTATTTATAAACCTAATTTCCGAATCAGTCACCTCTTAAAATTCATAACAAATCATTCGTTCATTTTTAACGGTTCAAAATTTATGAACATATACTCAACTTATATATGTATAACATATCCAAAAATCATAACGATTCAACGGTCAGATTAAAAATTATAACTCACACAATAAAGTTGTAAGAACACTGATTTGATCTTTTAATAGCTCTAATCCGATAAAATACTGATAAAATACCTCAACATTAATTCCTTCATTTATAACCACATAAATAAATCCATCATTTATATCCACATCAAATAAATATTTCATTATCATATAAATCAATAATTAATTATTCACAAATAATATTACAGAATCACAATAATGACAACCAGGCAGTTCCCCCAGGAAAGAGGGGGCTTTCCGATAAGGATTTCTCCTTACTGACGCGCAATTAGGTGACCAAACCTCTCCTTGATAGAACTTTCTAGACATTGCCATTAATGCTATCTAATAATATTATTCAAATAATATGAATTATTGATCTGATAATGAAAATACTATGTAGTGACAATTATTGAAACAACAATAATATAAAATATCAACGCAGCAATTATTGATTCAATAAAATAAAATATTGAATAAAGAATTATCGTAATAAATTATTGAGTAGTGCCTTCTCAATGTAGTAAGAATCAATAATTAAAAAAAATCATCGCAATACCGTATGCTGTCTTTCTTTGTAACTACGCCAGACATTCTTTGTATTTTAACCACTAAGTATTCCAACAAAGGTTAATGAATAACTACGCTGGCGTTATTTGTAAAAACTCAAATTTATCGCTTTCTTCATCCGAGCGGTTATTACGTTATGGGGCCCACAAATGGTCATTTGCAGGTTTATGCACGAATATTCCCCGATAACAAGAATATTTCACGACCAAACGAATATTCCCCGACAGAAATGAGTATTTTATAACCACTTGCGTATTTTGAAAAAATTTCATATATCACCCTTAACTTTAACTTTTATCAATTTAACCATTTACTGAATAGTAATTATAAGAAAAAATTGAATACTTTTATTTCATAAAATTCGGGGTCTTACACGATATGTGATACTTTTATGTGATAGTAATATTATTGTTAAGGCTGTAAACGAGACAACACAGTTCGGGCTCGATTCGGGCTCGACTCGAAAAAATACGAACGAGACTTGGATTCGTTAATAATATGATCCAAATCTGAGCATTAAAAATAGTTTGAATAAAAATATGAATAGAATCTGAGCAAGGTTATACTCGACTCGTTTCATATTCAAACTACTCGAATTTTTTATTGTAATTCGATACCTACTCGGTCAATACATATTCAATTAGATGTTCGATACATTCTCTTATAATATATACAAATTTAAATCAAATTAGGATAATTAGTTATTATTTTATTTTGTTTATAATTTTAATTGTGATTTTATATTTATAAAGTGTAATAATAAATATATTTTCTCATTTTTAATTAAAATAACAAATTCAATTTATAATTATATTTATTATAAAACTAGTTATTATGTGGAGACTCGAATTCGAGCTTGAATTTGAAGCTCGCGAGTAGTTTGAATAAATATTCGAGTCGAGTCAGATCGAATTCGAGTAATAAATATTCGAGTTGAGTCGAATCTGAGTAGGAATTTTAAATATAATTCGATTTCGAGTACGGATTTATTTTTTCGAGTCGAATTCGAATAGTTTTCTGTTCGCTCAGGTTCGACTCGTTTACACTCTTAATTATTGTATTAAAAATTGGAGGATAGTTATAGTAAAATAAAATTTTCGAGGGTTTTAACATAATATATTATAATAAAACCATGAATATGAAAAAAGTGGTGGTAAATAAGAAAGAATCCCTCCTTTTGGGGCAATATGTCTGGAGGGAGTCCCCACCGTGGCCAGTCATTAATTAAAGAGTCGGCAAATGGAAGTCCCCACTACCAGTAACAGTTTATAGTGTTTTTTTAATAAAAAATATATTTTTTTTTACAATTTTTTGATCAAATTTGTTTTATTATTATTATTTTTTTTTTCATAATTATGGTAAAAATCCCAAAAAAATAAAAAAAAAAAATTAATACATACACCGAACGTTAGTCCAGTACATAATCTTGAAATAGAGATGGAGCACGTGTTGTGTTAGAGACTGACAAATAATAATACTAATAGTGGAGCCCCAAATCAATCCCTTTTCAACGCAACAACCTTGCTGCTGGGCTGGCTGCTATTGTCAAGTGTCAACTATTATGGAATGAAATGTAATCTCTCATTTTATTGTAGACTGTAGTAGTATTATCATGTGCATACTTTATCACCATTTGGGACATAGGTAATAATAGCTGCCCCACCCCACTCCAAAAAGTCCCAAGCTGTACTGCAATTGAAACTTCCTTTGCCTTCTTCCATACAACACACAAGCTAGCTACTCTCTCTCTACCCGACCCTACCAAACAATAACAACACATCTACTCGTATATATATATATAAGAATAATCATACTAGTAGTACATGACAGGAGATATCAACCCCTTAATTTAATCTATAAACTAAGCAGCAATCATACCTCGCCTTCAAAACTAGAAGAAGACACGCCTCAACTTCTCTCTCATTGGTCTTTTTAATTGTTTACCATAAAGTCTTGCCAGTGGTACCACACTACATAAAATATTACTACTAAAAAAATGACCCCAACCCCAACCCCCCATCTGTGCTTTGTCCTCTCCCAAAGAAGCAACAAATTGAATCATCATCATCTCATTCATCAACTAACAAATTAAATTAAAAAAATGAGAGGGTTACTCTTAATAGTATGGACCAGATATATATACATGTACACGGTACATCCTATATATATGTGTGTGTCAAATTTTAAGCTTCTCTTTTCCGTCTTTCATGATAACAAAAAACCCCAACAAAGGAAAAACAAAACATAAGAAATACTACAAGTGATGGAAGGGAAAATTCATCTTCAATCCTGTTGCTTCACTTTCTTCAACATTTTAACCCGTCTTGCAATGCAGAACATTAGGCAGACTTCCCTTCCTCATATCATCATCTCTCCATCAAAAAAACCAATCAATTGGATTAGCAAAGTACAACAATCAACACTGTCAGACTATAGACAAAGCCCACACGCACGAAGGTGCACACTTTCATACTTATTGGCTCATTGATTCTCGTCCTCAGGTGGTTTCGACCGAGGGCGATCTTTGACCCACTCAACCTCTCCCAAAATTGCGGGTTGCTAGTTCAAAGATTTTTGCTCCCAACGTGTGGGAAACCTCGTCAAGGCTTCGACAATGTCGATGATGATCTTCTTTCATTTCTTGTCAGGCTGCCAATTACGTATGCAAATTGTCATTTCCTGGTCAAGAAATTGGGGTTCCCTTGCTTATAAATTTAGTATCCCCATATTTACATCTTTCTTTTTCTCCTTAAATGGGGATTTTTTATCAGATATTTAAAGACGAAACTACTCACCAGCTGGTTGTTTCTGCTCAGCTGGTTTCACCTGGACCGCCGCAGGGACACTGTGACCATAGGAAAAACCAACAGGCAGGAGCTGATGCGGATTTCCAGAGGACTGTGCACCATACTGGGCAGCATGGAGAGTGCCCTGTGAGGATAAGCCACCACCTTTCATATTACTAGCAGCTGCTGCTGCTGCTGCAGCGGCAACTGCTTTTGCAGGATCAGTAGTGCTGGTACTAGATAATGTGACCGGAGTACACAAAGACAACATTCCAGTAGAAGAGCTCACTGTGGTCCCTTGAGGCTGCTGAGATTGCTGCAGTTGTTCAGGCCGCCTTCTTTGAAGATAATACCCACTTGCAGCTGAAGCATTCGAAGTAGTTGAATTTGGAGGTTGGGCTTGAAGATAAGGATTTGAAAAGAATAGTGCTTGCTGCAATGTCTGCTTCGACAACTGCTGTTGAAGCTGCTGATGTTGCTGCTGGATTTGGGTTTTAGTCCCGCCACTTGAGGAGGATGAAGTAATATGAGGATTGCCTAGAATTGATGGAACATTCACCGGGGAGGACTTCTGGCTCGGGATTGATGACGTGTTCTTGGCCTGCTGCGAGGACATTGTGGAAGCTTGGCCACTCTTGTTTGTCGAAGCAGTAGTTGTCCTTGGGCTAGCACTGGCACCTTTGGAGATAGAAGAATGGGTAGGAGAGCCAACCACCACTGGAGGAGAAGAGGACTGGTTGCTGCTATTGGGAGGCAGTTGCCCTTGTGAGGCTGATGATTTCTGATTTGACCCAAAGGATATTTGAGTGTGGCTTTGTTGGGTCCTTGTCTGCTGCTGGGGATGGTTTTTGAGGGATGATGTTGATGATGTCAGTGATGATTGAACTTGGGACGTAGGCGTTCTGGTGGAATTTTTCCATTGGGGAGATTGTGCCGGGCTACTGGTATTGCTGCTTTGGACGAAGTTTTGTGGATAGCCAGAAAGTGAATTTGGAAACTTAGCAGCTATGGCAGATGATGAAATTAAGTGCTCAGAGTAGGCACTCCCATTACTTGTTGCTGGCATCTTACTCCGAGCTGCTAACTGTTGTTGATGTTGTTGCTGATTGTGCAGCTGTATAATCTGTTGTTGTTGATGATGTTGAAATTGAGCTTGTAAATGAGAATTGGGAGTACCAACGGCACCCATTACATTAGGCATGCGAGTGGGACCAGATGCAAGGTTTAGAGTTCGAGCTGAGCTATCAACAACACTGTTTCCAGGAAGAGCAGATCCAGATACATCTGTCAAGTCTGGTCTAGAAAAGGCAATGGACTGTCCCCCACTTGATGCTGGAGCCTTTCTGGCTATTACCTTTCTTTCTTCATCTGCATTAGATGAATCACCACCTCCACTTTTACCATCTTCTGACATTCTGGAATTCTTCTTCTGCTGAGCAACTTGGGCAGCCGCTGCAGCATGCATAATCTGATGATAGCTTTGCCTTGCAGCCTCTGGGAGGGTCTGAAGAATAGCATGATTGTGTGCCATGGATGATATGTCAATACCAGAAGCAGAAGTAGATCCATTAATGGGACCAAATGACATGGCAAAAGCTTGAGGTGGAAGAGATTCAACTCCAGCTTTGAACATCTGATGTTGTTGGTGATGGTGGTGCTGCTGGTGCTTCTTGTCGTTCTGACTTGCACTAGCCAAAGCATCAGAAGAGTTCATCAAAGCAAAATTCTGGGGACGAATGGGCATTGCAAAATTCTGACCATAAATATTCATTGTGGCACGGGACAATCGACTATCAGCAGTTGACGGGGTGTCTTCACCGCCCATCTCACTTTCGAGCTGGCGTTCTTGTGGTGGGGTTATATGCTGATTTTGATGCTGCTGTGACTGCTGAGATGATCGGTTTTTAAAGTTTCCACTCCCAGTTCCCCCACCATTGATGGCACTACCCTGTGGCCTCTGCTGTTGGCTCTGTAAATGCTTCTGGGATGACGTGGAACCACTGCTTGTGTTCTGGTGAGCTTGTTGTATTTGCTGTTGCTGAGAGGGCTGCGGTAGCTGTTGTTGGAGTTGCGAAGGATGGATCATCTGAGAAGGATAAAAAGAACCGTTGAACATCGGCATTGGTTGAGCATGGGTTCCTCCAAAATTCGGTGGTGCTCCCACAGCTGGTATTGGAAATGGGTATGGATTGTTCTGTAATACCAAGTACTGGGTTTCATTAGCTGGTATATTTGGGTAGTTGAAGCTCAATCCAGTGGCAGAAGCAGGTGCTGAGGAAATCACAGTGGCAGAAGCAGGAGCACTGGAAGAAGCTAAACTCCCTGTGTTGGTTGTAGATTTTGCGGAAGCAGGTCGAGCAGAAACAGCTGCCACTGCCGCCTGTTGCTGATTAAAAGGGAATATGAAAGCAGGTCCGTGCTGGAATTCAAAGGAACAAAGTTACACCACCTTTCGTAAATCAAATGGTACAGATGAAGTTCAACAGAAAATGAGGTAATTTATTTGAAGGAGAGTAAAAGTAATGTACCAGTATATTGCTGGGTGTTACTGGAGGCAGAGCTTGCTGAAGCAAAATCTGCTGCTTTCTTTGTGCAGAGTCAGGGATGATGGCAGGTTGGGGAGCTTTATCTTTTCCCGCAGGACCTGGGAAAATAGCAAGACCCTGCCCCTTGTCCTGCACAGAGTTTACACTCCTTCCAGCAACGTTACCATGCAGTTCTGCAGAGGGCATAACATTGAGATTACAGGGCTTGGCCCCAAACACAGATGGAGAACCAGCAGCCGCTGGCCAGAAAGGATTCATCTTCATGAGTTGCTGGTAATAGTGAATATTCCGAGCAATATGGCAATGTGTCGCGCACCTTTTAGGTCGTGGTTGAGAGAAAAGTGGCTGAACATATTCAAATTTCAAAAATTAAAAGGGAAGATGTATAAAATAAAGTACAATCCCATTCAAGGACTTGGAAAAAAGAAAAATATAACTAGTTAGAAAGTAATGAGATTCACAATGTGATACCTGTATTGGGGTAGAAGACATGGCATTCCCGTCCATAGATATAACTCCTTGAAGAGGTGCCGCCATATACCTGCTCATCAGAACATTGTTATTTTAGCAGGTGGGAATTTAAGTATTTAAACCATTACCACACATGAATACCAACATAGTAATAATCATAATGTGGAATTTTAGGCAGCATATCTAACTGAACATACCCCAGAGGAGGAGGAAGACCTCCAGGCCAGCTAGCAATAGACATTGGCAAAGGCAAAGAGCTAGGTTGACCTGAAAATAACAAAATGCATTGTCAGCAAAATTTACAAGTCAACGCCCAATTTCCAAGAGAACAACCAGTTTTTCCTTGTATCTTAATCAAAAGATAACCCACCAACTTTATCTGTGCGTGGTTGCTCTTCTCTTAATGTAGCCTTGGGGGATGGCAATTGTGATTTCAGAACCTGATGAGGTAGCAATTTGTTGATTTCCCTGTCAGGCTTTTCCAAATCAAACTGGAGATCAATATTCCTTTCCTTGTTTATTGATGAATTTTGCGATTCAACTTCTTCAGTTATTACCTTTGCCCTTTTCTCGTTCAACTGTATTATTGTTTCTTCCTTGCTAGTCTTACCCACTTTGTTGTATTCTTTATCTTTAATCATCTCCCCCATCTTTTCCTGCAAAAATTCAAAAAATATATTTATGGGCTCGATCACAAAACACAAAGAACTAGGAAAAGCCTGCTCCTTTTAGAATAACTCACCATATCAATAACCATCCTCTTTTGATCACCAGCAAAATCTATAGCTCCATCCCTTTCTGCGGATGCTCTCAATTGAGGAGGTGGAGCCTACAAAGGAAGATAACATTATGTAATTATTAAACAATTTATCCACTTAAAAGAAAGACTAGATCTTGAACTTCATCTTTGTACTCACCATCAGATCTATCTGGAAATTTTCTTCCCTTTTGCTCTCAATCTCGGAAACTTCTGTAATCCTAAAAATCCACCGAACCCGAAGAAGTAAGAAAAGAGAGAATTAGATCCAACTCCGAAACTCCCCCAAAAGATGCAAATATCAATAGAAACATAAAATTATCTTTCATTCAAGTACTTACACTTTGGTTGCTGTCACTATCGATGTCACTGTCACATCTTCGCTATTATCATTTAATTTTACTGCAGTGGATTCCTTCAGAGAGGTTACCTCTTCCATTGTTAAGACCACATCTCGGCTTTCACCTGCTTCTTCAGTCAAAGCCCCCTTTGACTCTGACAGCACGAAGGCTTCCAGCTTCATAACCTTCAGCGGCTGCAGTTGAGACTGATTTTTAGCTTCAGCTAGAGAATCCCCGTTTTCAGCTGCAGATCCCGAAGTCCTTTCGAAGTTGGAAGAAGAAATTTCGTTTGTTGGTGTCTGATCAATCTCTACCTTCATCACCGGACTACTCCGAGTACTAAAACTGCCCATCAGATTATTATCTGCCACTTGTCGCGGTTTCTTCGTCTTCAGACCTACATATTTAAATTTTTAAATTTTTAAAACAAATTAACACATTTTAGATCTCTCAATTAATCAGAGAAAAAGATGAAAGAAATTGAGCTATAACCCGCTCAACTTACCAGCAGAAGCTGATAAAGGAGCTGCTGAAGAGCTAGAGTTTTGTGGCAAAATCGACGTTGATGGAGAGGAGCTGGAAACAGGAGAAGAAATTCTGGATTTGGCCTCACTACTGGATTTGTTGTTCAATTCGAGCTTCGACGATGAATCGTTCTTAGAAGGAGCTTGAGATTGAGTCATGAGCCCATACAAGACCTCAGCGATTTCGATCTCCAGCTCTTCTGGATTATTATTCGATGACGATGATTTCGAAGTTGTTGCCGACTTAGGTGGTGGTCTAAGTTTTGCTCCTCCATTAGGCTTCTAAAAAAATTGAAGAGAAAGTGTCACAAAAATGGAGCAATCAGGCATAAAAAATCAGGGTACAACCAAAAATGGAAATAGAGTACTGACAATTTTCTTCCTAACTGAAGCATTGGAAGACGACGGAGGTGATAAAGGAGCATCTCTCCCAGCCGCCGGCGATGGTGTTGAAGAAACAAGCCCATGTCTCACAGGCGAAGTTGAAGCTTGGAGGTGAATCATTTGCTCTCCACCACCAGAAATCCAATCGTGTGACCTCTTCGTTGATGCTGGAAAAAAAATCCAAAAAAATATATTTAAAAAACCCATTTCGCAAATCTATAAATAGGCATGTATCTTGGTCAGTGCTATACCAGACCGGGCTTTTCTGGGGACGGAAACGCCGATCATTTCATCAGCAGCTTTCCAAGCCGGAACTGCAGCTGCTTTAAAAACTTTTGCAGCAGTCGGTTGGGGGAAGCTCTTCCGATGCTGGTGGTGATGACTATGATTATGATTAGTCGAAATCAACGGTGGTGGTGGTGGGGCAGATACCGCCGTATTAGGCAGCGGCGGCAACATCCTGGTAAAAGCTCCTGCCACGTCAACATCATCTTCATCGTCTTCATCATAATTCAAACTCTCCTCCTCCGAGCTATCATCTCCTCCGTTCATCAACCTGTCTCCTCTCCTCCTCTTACTACTCCTACTCGTCCGCTCCCGCTCCCGTTCTCGGTCACGATCCCGCTCCCGTTCTTTCTTTAATCCACGGTCTCGTAATCTCGCCGGCTCTTGTAACTCCACCGGTCCATCTTCCTCTGTAATTAATCAAAAATCATCAAAAACTGTTAAAAGTCAATACAAATACACACAAAAAAAAGAAAAAACAAACATCGAATTAGATCTGAACAAACCTGGTGAATCTCTCAAACTACTACTCCTATGTCTACGTCTAGATAATCCATTTGGCGCTGCCGCCATACTAGCCGCAGCTCGTCTAGCTTCTCTGTTTCTGTCCATCACTTTTTTGACCTATTTCAAAACTTAAATTACGAACAATCCAATGAGAAGAATGATAATATCTCATCAGAATCTTAGCATAATTCACCGGGCCTAACCCGCCGGAAATGGCAAGAGGTACAGTCGTCTCCGGCGAATTCAAATACTAAAGATCCTATGACCAAAGAAGATCCGTTCTTAATTTCTTACTCTATTGATCTCTCTCTCTCTGCTCTCCACCTCCAGTTCTTGTCTCTCTTTCTTACTCTCTCTCTCTCTCTCTAAAATTTATCTCTCCTCTTTTTCTGCTCTATTGAGATCTCTCTCTCTGCTCTATCTGATCATCTTTTCGGCATTTCACTCTCCACGAAACCCACCTCAAACTCTCTTGAAAGGCTCAATCTAAGCCCTTTATTTCGCGACACATCCCATGGCTGACATCGACGCTTTCCAGCTTGGCATTATCTCATCCGTCCGATAATATCATTAGCTATTAAGAACTCGTTACTGACACGTGTCCGTTTCGATTCCCCAACAAGCTTCCACGTTAATATATGAGATTAAAAAATTCGTTATTCTAAGAGATATTTAAATAATACACCAACCGGTCACCAATGAATGACACTTTTCACGATCAAACAAAGGAATCCCCGTCTCTCCGTTCAGGTTTCTGTACTGTTTGACCGGCTACAACCGGTTACGGGATGAGGCCTTGGTAAAAGCAACATGACGATTACAAGGAATCTACGTGACCGCAGAAAATGTCGTTCCAGCCGGTCAAATTCATTATTTTTCGGGTTTGCGGTTTTTATCGTGGTTAATAAATTAATAATATAATACTCCTTTCGTTTTTTAATATAAAATTTTTTAAAATTATCGACAAATATTAAGAAAATAATTGTATAATATTAAATTTAATATCAAATATTTATATTCTTCTTGTATTAAAAAAAAGATTATTATTTATTGGACAAAAAATAATAAAATTTAATACTTGAAATAATATTAAAAATTAAGAAATTAATATTTATTTGAAATTTTTAAACGTCATATATTAAAAGACAAAAAAATTTCTCTAAAACGTCTTATATTAAAGGATGGACGGAGGAAATACTAATCAATTAACTAGGACCAACCTCGTAAATTGGTTTAAGTAATGTTAAATGAACGGTCCAGATCGACCAGGTGGCTAAAACAAACTTATGTACTGTTGGATTAAGAAATGACATGGCGATTGTGTTGTTATAACTGAACCCCAGATTCAACCAACAAATCAGTCCGAGCTGGCACCGAACCTAGTAGGTTCGGCTGTGCGTGGTGCAGCGAGACAGTTCTTGACCGTTGAATGCAAAAGATCGGACGGATGAATGAGTGGGAAAGAGAGAAATCTCGAGTCACGGTCACGGAACTTCCGAGACAGCACGGGGTCCATAAGTTAGCGCTGCCGATCTATAGAAATTAATTTATCTTAAAGGTTGGCCCTATTGTCACGTTCTTTGGACGTGGCAGTCTGATGACGTGGAGTGGGTCCCACAATTATACCCACACATGCAGGTTAAATTTTACTAGTTCTACCGTAAAAGTTTTGAAAAGTAATTACCCAATGACATTTTCATATTGGAAACCTGTTGACATAAAATAACAACACGTCCGAAAATATTCATAATTATTTGGGAATTGTTATTCATGAAATTTTTGATTTTTTTTTACTAATTTAACAACTCCATCTTGCTAGGTCAAGCCTCGAATTCTTAAGTTTATAATAATCATGAGTTGAGTATACGATTCGGTAGGGGTGTAAGTCGAGTCAAGTAGTTCGGTACTCGATTCGAGATCGATTCAAAAATATGATCCAAAACTCGAATTCGAAGTTGATCCGAGTCGAATATGATCCATACTCGTTTTACATTTAATGATACTGCGAATTCGAATTGAAGCATACCAAAGTGTTCATTTCAAATTAGGGTTCGAGTATTTCATTTTTTCGAACCATACTCGATACCGTTCGATGGATCATATTCAAAATTAGTCCGATCCATATTAGTAAGCTAAATATGTGATATTTGTATCAATCTTTGTAATATATAAAGTGTAGTATGAAATTATATAAACTTGTACTTGAATAAATCAATGAATTGAATGCCAATTTTTATTACATTCTTTATAATTCCAATACATAAATAAAAGTGAAAAAAATTTATATATAAATATTAGTTAAGTAACCAATTTAGTATGTAGTGGTTCAAGTTTAAGTGAAATGGTTCATATTCGAAACTCGATTTGAAGGCTCATGAGTAACTCACTTTGTAAACGAGTTGAATACTTACGAGCCGAGTAGGTCCGAGTAATGATCTGAGTCGAATCTGGCGCAAAAATATAAATCCTTTATCGAATTCGAGCTCAATTTTTTCGAGTCGAGTCGAATCTGAACATGAAGGTATTCGCTGAGATTCGACTCATTTACACCCCTATAACTCGGACCAAAGGTTTTCGATAAATTTTTTGATATTTTCATACTAAGACTTATTAATACTCCTATAAATGAGTTTTATAAAAAGAGTCGATTATAGCAAACACAATAAGTACTCCTTTCATTGCTAATTATCTATCGTTTTAAGGTAACATATAGAAATTAAGAAATTTAATTAATACTTTAATAATAATACATTTTAATTAATGTATTGTTATATCTGTATATACATTTTTAACTGCGTTACTACCGCTATAATCACTATCGTTGCAATATAAACGAAAACACACATAGTTAATAGCGTCAGAACTACTCAAATCAAGTATTACTAAAAATAATAAGTACCGTCACATAAAAATTGCTTGCATACTATTCACATACACTCATATGCATATTGGTATAACCTACGTGCAGAGCAAGTCATGTGAATCATACCACTATGTATGTAAGCGATTTTATGTGATAATAACATTACTCTATTAAAAATCTACACGGTGAAATGTGTGTATTCTATTTCTAGGTTTAAATATTTTAAGCATTCAGTTCTTATCTTTTACAATTTAAACTTTAATTTTTTAATTTTAAAATATTAAATCTTAATGTCTCTAAATTAATATAAAGAAACCTCTTGGCAATCAAATTGGACTCAAAATAAATGGACAATTAAATCTTTTATAGATATATTTCTTTGTTTCGTATTATTTTATTATTATTGACTTTTTAAAGACAACTTAAGAGTTTATAAAACTTTAAATTAGCAAAGATACTTTTAATTTTAATTAATGCAATGATGAATATCGTAAACTATCTAAAAAGTATTACCCATTGTAATTTTTATTGTTTCATAATTTTAATGAGTTATCTCAATTTTGAGTTTGAAAATGTGTGAGACCCCAGATTTTATGAATAAAGATTTAATTTTCTCGAAATAATTTTTTTAAATATTATGGTGTGGATTTGATATAATGTTATAGTTGTGGGTAATATTTATAAATTTTGCAAAGTCTGCATGAGTTGTTATATAATATTCGATTGGTGGGAGAATATTCTTTTTTTTATCTGGGAATATTAAATGCGACCAATACGATCATTAGTGGACCCCACAACGGAATTATTATTTGGATTGAGAAAACGATAAAATATTTTTTATGAAAATAACAAATGAAGTTTCACAGATTAACTGTTGAAACACCCGATGTTAAAAGAAATGCGATATCTGGCGTGGTTGCGTAGTAGCACGGTATTGATTATTAATGCTTACGTGAAAGTCACTCGGTTATACTCAATTATTACTACGATAATTCTTCGTATCATATCTCTCATATTATTGATTCAATTATTGTCACATGATCATCTGCGCATAATATTTATTATTATTAAATCAATAATTGAGGCGACAAAGTTATTCATATTATTATTTGCAATATTGACAATGTCTGTAAGAAGTTCATCGAGGAGATGTTTGGTCACCTAATTGCGCCAATAAGGAGAAATCCTTATCGGAAAGCCCCTCTTCCAGGAGCGACACGGTTGTTAAATATTGTGAGTTATAATATTAATGATGAATAAGTTGTGTTGATTAACGATGAAATTGATTTTTCATTGTATTGGGATTATTAGTGTTAGAGAAAATTGATATTTATTTCGATGATGATTAATGTCCGAAGGTTATATTGTTCACCTAGTATTCTTAGAATTTTTTTTCGTTAGTTTTATCTATTTACGATTCTTATTCACGGGTACTTATTGATTCACATTCTTATATTATTAGGGGTGGTGGTGCGAAGATTGATAATACTTGCGTGACTAAGTTAAAAATGGAGGTATAGTTGAAGGTACTATCTTGTAATTAATTTTTCACATGATTATACTATTTATTCACATGATTATACTATTTATTCACATGATTGTACTATTGATTCACATGATTTACTATTAGGGGAAATTGTAAAACCCCGAATTTTATGAAATAAAAGTATTCAATTTTTCTATTCAAGAAATGGTTAAACCGATAAAAGTTAAAGTTAAGGGTTATATATGAATTTTTTTCAAAATCATGAGTGGTTATAAAGTATTCATTATTGTTTGGGAATATTCGTTTGGTCGTGAAATATTCTTTCTGTGTGGGAATATTAGTACAACGAGCCAATGGTTTGTGGGCCCATATAACGAATAACCGCTTTCAAGAAGAAAAGCGACAAAATTGAATAACGGCGTGATTATTCACAGATTAACACTTGTTGGACTACCCTATGGTTAAAATACGATGTCTGGCGTGGATGCGGTTTTGATGAATTATTGATCCTTACGTAAGAAGACACTACTCAATAATTGTTAAAGTAGTTACTGTTCAATATTTTATTTTATTGAATCAATAATTGTTGCGTTGATATTTTATATTATTGTTGTTTTAATAATTGTCACTGCACAGTATCTCCATTATCAGATCAATAATTCATATTATTTGAATAATATTATGAGATAACATTATTGACAATGTCTAGAAAGTTCTGTCAAGGAGAGATTTGGTCACCTAATTGCGCGCCTGTAAGGAGAAATCCTTATTGGAAAGTTCTGCCTGGTTGTCATTATTGTGATTCTGTAATATTATTTGTGAATAATTAATTATTGATTTATATGATAAAGAAATATTTATTTGATGTGGATATAAATGATGGATTTATTTATTAGGTTATAAATGAAGGAGATAATGTTGAGGTGTTTTATCAGTATTTTGTCGGATTGGAGGTATTAAAAGATCAAATCAGTGTTCTTACAGCTTTATTATGTGAGTTATAATTTTTAATCTGACCGTTGGATCGTTGTGATTTTTGAATATGTTATACATATATAAGTTGAGTATGTCCACAAATTTTGAACCGTTAAAAATGAACGAATGATTTGTTATGAATTTTAAGAGGTGGCTGATTCAGAAATTAGGTTTATAAATGATTTTGGTGGAAAATTCTAGAAATGGGTGGGCCCCACTTTTGGTGGTGATGGCTGATTTTTGGTGGGTGGAATAGTAGCAGGTAAAGCCATCAGGTTATAGGTCAAGTCTGCTTTACGTCTTAATATTTTTTCTATAAATAGAGGGCTAAGTTAGAATTGAAAATCACACCAGAATTCATAAGTTTTCTCTCTTTTTCTCTCTAGATTATCGAGTGTATTTTGTGAGTATTTAGATACTTGGTGAGTATTTAGATATTTAGATTCATCGATCTGAAGTTTCCTTCAAATAATATATCCAATATCCAAATGTAAGTCTTTTTTTTTTGAGGTAAGGGATAGTAAGAAAAAGTAAGGGATATTGTCATTATTATAGTAAGGGATAGTAAGGGATATTAAGTGTGAAACCCCAGATTTTATGAATAAAGAATTAATTTTCTCGAAATAATTTTTTTATATTATGGTGTGAATTTGAGATAATGTTATAGTTGTGGGTAGTATTTATAAATTTTACAAAGTATACAAGTTGTCATATTATATTCGATTGATCAGAGAATATTCTTTGTGTCAGAAAATATCCGTACGACGGTACAATCATTGGTGGACCCCACATTGTCGGATTGAGAAAACGACAAAAATATTTTATTGAAAATAACGGCGGAAGTTTTACCGTTGATACTGTTGAACTACTCGGTAGTAAAAATACAATGTCTACGTTGTTGTCGTATAAGAAGCGCTTGTAGATTGATTATTGATATTTATGTGAGAAGTCACTCGGTTTTGTTCAATTATTGCTACAATAGTTACGTGCGTAGTATCTCACATTATTTGATTCAATTATTGTTGATTTAGAAGTTTTGTTTTATTCACGTAATAAAATAGAAACATCTTTTATATAAAAAATGAATACTTTATTAAAGTTATTACATAAATAGAATATATTCTATTATGCGTAGTATTTTGCATAGTAAAATCTTTTATATAAAAGCGAGTAATACTTTATTAAAGTTATTCTATAAATAGAATATATTATATTTTATTATGCATAGTGTTTTGCATAGTGTCCGTATAGTATTTGTATAGTAAAATCTTTTTATATAAATAGAATATATTATATTTTATTTAAAAGATTTTCTTTAAATATGGACCGTCAGTTAAAGTAAATCAATCTTGACCATTCATGGATTAATTCTTATATGATTCTATTTTCCTATAAATAGAAGCTCATTCCTTCATTATTTTCTACGAATTCACCTGAACTCTGAGAGAGAGAAACTATAGAGAGATATAGAGATAGAAAAAAAGTTTTCTCGCTACTTCACTACTCTTATATCAAGTATTATTTTACTGGTAAGGGATATTATTCTTTTGTATTCAAGAAGAGAACTTTTGTTATTCCATTTCTTTATTGTTCATTGGAATAACATGTATCTGCATGAGACCCTATACTTGGTGACATTCTTCTATTATTCATCTTTATTATTCATTAGAATATTACATGCATCTTATATCTGGGGACTGGTTTCATTTTTATTATTCCGTCTTTATTATTACATTTAATATCCTGTCTGCGTCTATATCTGTGGGACTGGTTCCATAATTTATTATTCGCATTTATTATTACATTGGAACATCCTGCTCGGTTGTGAATTTCACCCGACTTGGTTCCGTTATTATTATTATCGTTAGAATAATCGTCTGTCAAACCTGCATGCATGGTGATTTCTTTTGTTATTCCATTCGGTATTATACTCGATTGATTAAAATTTTGACTTATCATACTCCATGAAGTTAGTGGAATATCCTTGATATTTAGCGGCTTCATCCAGAGATCTTTTCATGGAAATATTCTTACGAGCATTCTTGAATTTTACTCTCTAAAGCGATGTCATGTTGACAATTTGGGCGTTATTGGTTCCTGACAAATTAATTCTTGAACTTGTTTAATTGAATTCTTATATCATTGTCATCATCCTCATGTTTATATTTATTGAAAGTCATCTATGGCACGTAGTGCGTAGATAGACTTGGTATGATTATGACCAAGGATTATTCGGTATAATCATGGCCGTAATGTTATAAATGATGTGAAAATTAAAAGTCCTCATTGGCCGTAGTGCATTGATGGGCGATTTTTGGTATGATTATGGCCATGGATTCTCTTCGCCAAGGGTGCAAATGAATTATTTTATGGCATGATCGGAATGATTGATGAAAACACGATTATCTTTGGCCCGTAGTGCATGGATAATTGGTGGTCGTGATACTTAAAGAATATTCTTGGCACAGAAGTGCGGGGATGATTTAATGATGTGGATTATTTATTGAAATGAGTCTCAACGATAAAAGTGATGAAAAACTTTTTAAATCATAAAAGATAGTAGATTATATTCTCTACTCACTCTTTTAATGGATTGCTGTTCATTTGCGCAGCTTAAACTTGATGTCTATTGTATTTTATCGGTTTAACATTGTTGGAGGCTAATGATAATTTATTCTGCATTATCTTAGTCATAATATTTCTTATTGGGCTAGTTGAAATAACCCCTTTTCTTTCATTACGTCTTCGTGAAATGAGAACGTAATGGAGACTAATCGGGGAATGTAGTGATGGTCCTAGATGGTGCGATAGTAGTCCTCACTATTTTGTGAAATAGTGTGATAATAATTGTAATGAGGACTCCTTTTGAATTTGTATAATCTCTAGTAGACAATATTTGTATTCAAACTCATAATTTATGTTTTGTCGTATTGTACACGACAGTTGTATTATTAAGTTGTATTTGAATTCTGTACCATGTATCTGGCGACTCAAGATGGGTGATGTATACCTAATTTTGGGGCGCCACGGTTGGTATCAAAACTTAGAGATATGATCCTCGGCCGAGATGTGAGACAAGAACTAGGAGGGAGAGACGGGAATTCCTTCGCTAGTATGACCTACCTAAGTTTATTTGGTATTTAATTGGTCGATCAAGTATAGGGATAATATGTGATATGTTAATTAACCCTTGTTTTGTGGCGGTGTTTGAAAATGGCATCCGAGAATGTTGAGATTATCAATGGAGCACAGGAGACCGCTGAGTCTCCACGGATCAATAATCGGGATAATGTGCAATCGGAGGACAATACTCCTCATGAAAATAATAACACCGGTGAAATGGTGAATGATGGGATGGTCGAGGCTTTATGCAATTCATGCAACAACAGTACCAAGGCGCAGCCTCATCCAAAATGCGGTAGAAATCGATAACTCTCGGACGGTCACCGCTAAGCGGTTTAAAGAAGCAATTCATGCAACAACGGCGGCGGCTCCTCATCCATAATGCACGGTGGAAACAATGGTAACCCACGGTTGGTCACCATTAGCGCAGCGATTCAGTCGAGACCACCGGAGTTTTTGGGAAAGCGAGTAACCACTTAAAATGTCGAGACATGGATAAAGCAGATTATCAAGATATTTAATGTCTTGAAATACTCGGAGGAGTAAAAGGTTCCATTCGCCACCTTTATGTTGCGTGAAGAAGGACATCATTGGTGGGAATCAGAAACGCGTTCCCACTGGCGACGACTCAAGATGTCTTGGGAGAAGTTCCAAGAATTATTTAACGACAAGTACTTTCACGAAAGTATTAAATCACATGAAGGAGGTAGAATTCATCAAGTTTGGAGCAAAACAATATGGCCCGTAATCGCGATGACGAGGCTAAGTTTGAGGAGTTATCCCGGTTTGCATCCCATTTTGTCGATAATGAGGAGCGAATGACGCGAATATTTTTGCGTGGTTTGAAACCCGATATACGTCAATACCTCATTTCTCACAAACTTTGTTTATATTCAGATGTTGTGAATAGGGCTCAGTTATTGGAGCGCGATAATGAGTCAGCCCAACCAAAAGGCAACAACCAACAACATGATAATAATCATACCGGTGGGAACGGTCATCGGAACAACGATAACCATCGTGGGGGATATTATCATGCCAAGAATGGTAACCATTTCGGAGGTAATCATGGCCAAGATAATAAGAATGGACATTTTAAGAAGAGAAGGTTCAACAATGACGTGAAGACGTCTGCACCAGCACCCGTTTCAAAGGAAGAAGAACACCCATCGGTCGTCTGTTTCAAATACGGACAAGAGGGACACATCCGTCCAAACTGTATGCAACAATCCAAAGCGTGTTTTAATTGCAGAAGAGAAGGTCACCTAGCTCGATTTTGTTGTATGGTGAAGTCAAGTCCAACCGGATAGTGATGCCAAAGGATGTCCCGAATGCCAAAGGCCAGTTAGTTTAAGAGAGCGCGTTTTTTTTTTCCGTGACGAGGAACTGAATAAAATTATCACGGGTAAGTTAATCATAAGCTCTTACGAAGTCTATACCGTGTTAGATATCGGTTCTACTCACTCTTTTATTTCACCTAGTTGTGTTCAATGTTTATACTTAACTCCGGAGAAGTTAAACTTTGATTTATCTATTGAAACTCCATTGGGAGAAACCTTCATTACCTCCACTATTTATAAATCTTGTTCAAATCAACATTTTCACGTTACCTGTTGATCGTATCTCTTTGAAAATACTTGCCTTTGATGTGGTTTTTTTTTTGAAACGATTGGTTAACTACTCATCATGTTTTTCGTAAGGTTGTTAGCTTTCATATTTCTAACCAAACTATTATGCAAATTCAAGCAACCAAACCACTAAATTCAATCATTGTCATATCAAGCCATAAGTAAAGAGCCCCGATCCTTTTGTTGATGACTTCCTGGTGTGGAATGCACCGAAGCCATACTTTCTGTAGGCGACGTCGTGAATGACGATGACAAGTTAATAGGTATCATTGTGAGGTGCTATCTAGGTTAAGGGATAGAAGTCACAGTTGGTATCAATGTGACGTACTATCTAAGTCTTGGATAAGAGTGACAGTTTTGAATGATATTTTTATCATTAATAAATCTCTTAACGTATTCCTGAAGACTTCTTAGCCTACCCCAGAGCGTGAAATCAAATTTTGTATTGACACCAGTATAAAACCCATTTCTTAAACCCTCAAAATATTTCTTCAACTAAAACGAACGTAACATGCGCCAAAGACGTTGACTCGAAATTTGTTGAAGATTATGATCGACTTATTCAATATCATCGTGGAAGAAATGAACGTGGTAGGCGGCGTGTTGAGTAGAAGATCATATCGCGTTCTAAAGTGCGATGTTGTTAACACAAAGGCTCATTTCAGATAACTTGCAAAATGATGAAGATAGAGTTAAAGACTCTAGGGACCCACGTGAAGATAACGAATATACGAGTAAAATCGACTTTAATCGATAAAGTTAAAGACGTTCAAGCTACATACCCGAATCTGATGAATGTGAAGAAGAAGGTTCAAGAGGGCGTTATTCTAGAAGCAAGAATTAACGAAGAAAGAAAATCTCAACCCTCGATTTAATTGACCCATTTGAAATCCTCGATGAAGTAGGAACTGTGGCCTATAGACTCGTTTTATCGCTAAGTATGTTGCGTGTTCAGAACTTTTTTTTTCGTATCTATGTTATGTAAATATGTGGATGACCCGAACCACATTATTAATTTAGAATCGGACGAGATAACGGATGATTTAACGTATGAGATCTCGTGTTAAAATCTTGGATAAGAAGAATCGTATCCAACACTCAAGGGTTATACCTAAAGAGTTAGAATCTGAAATGAAGTCAAGGTATCCTCACCGTTTCTTAGGCATACCGTGCACGTCGTAAATTTCGAGGTGAAATTCCATAAGGAGGCGAAGATTGTGAAACCCAGATTTTATGAATAAAGAATTAATTTTCTCGAAATAATTTTTTTATATTATGGTGTGAATTTGAGATAATGTTATAGTTGTGGGTAGTATTTATAAATTTTGCAAAGTATGCAAGTTGTCATATTATATTCGATTGGTCAGGGAATATTCTTTGTGTCAAAAAATATCTGTACGACGGTACAATCATTGGTGGACCCCACAACAAAATTATTGTCGGATTGAGAAAATGACAAAAATATTTTCTTTGAAAATAACGGTGGAAGTTTTACTGGTTGATCTTTGTTGAACTACTTTCATTAGTAAAAGTACAATGAATACACGTTGTTGCGTATAAGAAACGGTATTGATTATTGATATTTATGTGAGAAGTCACTTCGGTTTTGTTCAATTATTGCTACAATAGTTCTTTGCAAGTATCTCACATTATTTGATTCAATTATTGTTGATTTAGAAGTTTTGTTTTATTCACGTAATAAAGTAGAAACATCTTTTATATAAAATGTAAATACTTTATTAAAGTTATTCTATAAATAGAATATATTCTATTACGATAAGTAAAATCTTTTTATATAAAACATAATACTTTATTAAAGTTATTCTATAAATAGAATATATTATATTTTATTATACATAGTATTTGCATAGTGCTAGAATAGTGTTTTGCATAGTAAAAATCTTTTTATATAAATAGAATATATTATATTTTATTTTAAATTTTTTTCTTTAATTATGGACCGTCGATTAAAAGTAAATCAATACGGACCGTTTCATGGATTAGTTCTTATGCATTCTATTTTCCTATAAATAAAGCTCATTCCTTCATTATTTTCTTTTACAATTCAATTTTGAACTCTGTAGAGAGAGACTATAGAGAGATAAAAGAAAAGTTTTCTGCTACTTCATTACTCTTATATCAAGTATTATTTTACGGTAAGGGATATTATTCTTTTGTATTCAAGAAGAGAACTTTTGTTATTCCATTTCTTTATTGTTACATTGGAATAACTTTGTATCTGCGGACTACCCTATACTTGGTGACATTCTTCTATTATTCTATCTTTATTATTCTCATTTTAATATCCATCGTGTGTATATATATGGGACTGGTTCCATTTTTATTATTCCGTCTTTATTATTCTGCTTAATATCATGTATCACATCTTATCTGTGGGACTGGTTCCATCATTTATTATTCCAAGATTTATTATTACATTTGGAACATCATGTCGATTATGTGAATTTCACCGACTTCGGTTCCGTTATTATTATTCTCATTGGATGCACAGCATGGCGTGCGTGGTGATTTCTTTTGTTATTCCATTCGGTATTATACTCGGTTGATTAAAATTTTGACTTATATACTCCATGAAATTAATAGAATATCCTTGATATTTGCGGCTTCGTCCAAAGATATCTTTTCATGAAAATATTCTTCTCGAGCATTTTAAATTTTACTCTACAAAGCGAAGATCATGTTGACAATTTGGACATTCTTGGTTCTGGACAAATTAATTCTTGAACTTGTTTAATTGAATTCTTATATCATTGTCATCATCCTCATGTTTATATTTATTGAAAGTCATCTCACGTGGCTTCAGTAGTGCATAGATGGACTTGGTATGATTATGACCGAGGGATTATTCTAAGTATAATCATGGCCGTAATGTTATAATTGATGTGAAAATTAAAAGTCCTCATTGGCCCGTAGTAGTGCATTGATGGGCGCTTTTTTGGTATGATTATGACCATGGATTCTCTTCGGCCAAGGGTGCAAAGATGAATTATTTTATGGCATGATCAGGACCGTTGATGAAAACACGATTATCTTTGGCCCGTAGTGCGTGGATAATTCGTGGTCGTGATACTAAAGAATATATATTTGGCCTGTAGTGCAGGGATGATTAAATAATGTGGATTATTTATTGAGCTGAGTCTCAGCGATAAAAGTGATGAAAAATTTTTAAATCATAAAAGATAGTAGATTCTATTCTCTACTTGACTCTTTTAATGGATTGCTTATTCCGCTGCAGTTAAACTTGATGTCTATTGTATATTATCAGTTTAAGATTTTTGGAGGCTAATGATAATTTATTCTGCATTATCTTAGTCATAATATTTCTTACTGGGCTAGTTGAGCTCACCCTTTCTTTCACTGCTTTTCTTTCTTGAAATGAGAACGTGGTGGGACTAGTTTGGGAATGGAGTGATGGTCTAGATGGTGCATTAGTAGTCCTCACTATTCTGTGAAATAGTGTGATAATAATTATAATGAGGACTCCTTTTGAGTTTGTATAATCTCTAGTAGACAATATTTGTGATAACCCCAAAATAGGTCCATTCCATCCAACCCATTCTGAGTCGTCAAATACATGGTACAGAAAACAACTACAACTTTATTACAACAATTGTCGTGCAAAATACAACAACTCATGTGTTGTGAGTTTTGATACAAATATATATATCAACTGTGACTCTTGACACCAACTTGGGTAACACGTCACCATGACATCTTACATAAAGGTATAGTCAAAAACTGGTTTAGAAATTAAAATCTTTGGGAAGGGCTCAAGGAAACCTTCGTACATGGGAGGCCATGCGTCTAGGTTATGATAGATATCATATGGCCACAGAATTATCCTTGGTTGACCCAATATACCCCCAAAAAAAACGAGAAGATTACTATCATATTCTTTCCAATGATGAGTCATCTCATTATCTCCACTGTCTCTAATTGAGAATTATACTTCAAACAAACACCAAGAACATATAGGTAGTGCGCGTAGATATACTCAGTAAGTGGATGTGCACAACCCTGTCTTATGATGACACGAGGTTGTATGGCTTTAGACATCTTGTATGATAGTGGCAAAACACCCTTCCAACGTTGGGTTCGCCTCTCCCTATATGATTCACCAAATATAGCTACTAAAATATGTATACAACACACTTATCTATACTGTTTAGGGAGAACTCCACAGCTAGAGACCACCGTTCTATTCCCTTGTTACCCTCGTCAATTCCAAACACACTTTTATTACACCGAAAGGAATTGTGAAGCAAAAGAGTGAAAGACAACTAGCTCAAGAAAAGAATATCATGACTAAAGATAATTAAATTATCAATAGCCTTCATAAATAACAAATTAAAGATTTAGAACATATGGTAGATGATAAAAATTTCAACCATAGTTAAATGAACGAAGCAATCCATTAGAATAGTCAAATAGATAATACGATCTATTATCTTCCATGTTAAAAGTCCACCAATAATGTTTTATCCCTATAACATCAATCAACAGCCTTTTTCACAATCATATGAATATCTCATAATCATAATTGTGATTCTAAATTCTCTTCGCACTCTGGGATCGAATATAATTTTTATCACATGTCTTTACCGAAACATCAAAGATCATGGTTATACCAAATCACAGCCCTATTCATAATTATACTAATAAATTCATCTTTGCACTACGCGCCAAAGTTATTCATCCACGATTCATCTTCGCACTAATCGCCAAAGATATTCAACAACAGTCATCTTTGCACTACAGGCCAAAGATATTCATTAATGATTCATCTTTTGCCTTCATGGCCAAAGATATTCATCAATAATTCATCTTTACCACTACTGTGCCAAAGATATTAATATCTCAAAGAAATATATAATCACTTGAAATTTATATAAACAATAATTATAACCATGTTGATCAATTCACCTTTGCACTTAAGCTAAAGATATTCAATTATAAATTCAATGGTCATGATCATACCAAATACAATTCAACTTTTCACTTCTCGCCAAAGAGAACCCTAAATGATCATACTAATAATCTACTCATCTTTACACTCAAATGAAAGATAATTTCAACATCGAGATTATAAAAATGTTATATATGATAATAAAATTAATATAATCAATATATAGTTTTAATCTCCAGAGTAATATTCACAAATCAACTATAATTTGGTTAGAAAAAGAAACCAATTTTGTAGTGAATAGTAACTAGTGAATAGTAACTCGTGAATAGTAACTTGTGAATAGTAATCCTGACACAAAAAGATAGAAATTCCACAATAAAATCCATACCAATATTTCGGTATAATGATATTGAAAGAATAACATTTTTTAAACTTATAAACAATTTATTTTAATTGTTTACATTTTACTAAATAATGCATTTAATCATCATAAAATGCCAAACTTATAAGATTTCATCACCAATAACTAAAACCCTCATCAAAAATCTGCATATACCACATATATGATTCTCAAGCCATAAAATCATATTTTCCAATTTTCTTCCTTCACATAACATATTTAACTCATTTATTCATAACTAGTCCATTTTCATAAAAAATACCAAATCAGTTCCAAAAATATTTTTTTTCAGAGATTTAGCAGAATATAATCCCATATTGAACATATATTTTTCTTAGAATTTTTAAAATTCATTTACTATTTTTCATATGGCCAAAATCGCCGAATATTTAGACATTTATCATAAATTGTACTTTTATCCAAAAATTCCGAAATTCACAGAGTACACTGATATTATATAGATGTACTACCAATAAAAATTTCATCAATTTTGGAGTTAACCACAAGGAGTTCTAAGCGGTTACTTTTAAAATAGTCTTTTCTCATAAAATTCATAACTCTTAATGTATACATCCAAAAATCACCATTTTTGGACACAATCAATAAAACTCATCAACATATCATTTCAAATTTTTCCAGAATTTTCTGAAGATCAAAAAAAGTATGAACTGAAAAACATAATAACCCTTAAAATCCCTTACCTCAAAAGCAAGAAGATTGATTCGAATATCGGATGAATAACCAGAAGGAAACTTCTACTAAATAAAGAACTCTCAAAGTATCTAAATACTCTCAAAATATGCTTTATAATATAGAGAGAAAAAAAACTTGTTTACGGTGTGATTTTCAATTCTAACTTAGCCCTCTATTTATAGGAAAATTTTAGCAGACTTGACCTGCAACCTGATGGCTTTACCTGCTACTATTCTCACCCACCACATTTGAAATAAAATTCAGCACATTTCTTCACCAACCACAAGTGGGGCCCACCAATTCTAGAATTTCCACCAAAATCATTTATAACCTAATTTCCGAATAAGTCACCTCTTAAAATTCATAACAAATTATACGCTCATTTTTAACGGTTCAAAATTTGTGGACATATACTCAACTTATATATGTATAACATATCCAAAAATTACAACGATTCAACGGTCGGATTAAATATTATAACTCACATAATAAAGCTGTAATAACACCGATTTGATCTTTTAATACCTCCAATCCGATAAAATACTGATAAAACACCTCAACATTAACTCCTTCATTTATAACCACATAAATAAATCCATCATTTATATCCACATCAAATAAATATTTCCTTATCATATAAATCAATAATTAATTATTCACAAATAATATTACAGAATCACAATTATGACAACCAGGCCGTTCCCAGGAAAGAAGGGGCTTTCCAATAAGAATTTCTCCTTACTTGGCCAAGCAATTAGGTGACCAAACCTCTCCTCGATGTAACTTTCTAGACATTGCCAATAATGCTATCTAATAATATTATTCAAATAATATGAATTATTGATCCGATAATGAGAAATATTATGCAGTTGATAATTATCAAACAACAATAATATAAAATATCAACGCATCAATTATTGAATCAATAATATAAAATATTGAACAAGAATTTCATCGTAATAATTATTGAGTAAAGGCCTTCTTCACGTAAGAATCAATAATTCAAAATAATCGTAATACCGCAGCTAATCGCTATCGCAAACAACGCCGTATTATTTTATTTTACCAACCGGGTATTCTAACAAATGTTAACTTGATAACGATTACACAATTTATTTATAAAAACTTAATTTTATCGCTTTCTTCATCCGACAGCTTATTCTTACATTATGGGGCCCACAAATGGTTGTTACTCAATGCATTTAATATTCTTCTACGTAAAGAATATTCCACGACCAAACGAATATTCCCTAATAACAATGAATATTTTATAACCACTTGTGTATTTTGAAAAAATTCATATATCACCCTTAACTTTAACTTTTATCAATTTAACCATTTACCGGTGAATAGTAATTATAAGAAAATTGAATACTTTTATTTCATAAAATTCGGTCTTACAATATTTGTATTCAAACTCACGAGTTTATGTTTTGTCGTATTGCATACCTGACATTTTGTATTATTAAGTTGTATTTGAATTTTGTACCATGTATCCATGCACTCAAGATGGGTGATGTATACCTAATTTTGGGGGTGTCACATTAAGGGATGTTATATTCTTCATAATGATGTTATTCTTTCAATATCATTATACTGACATATTGGTATGAATCTTATTGTGGAATTTCTACCTTTTTGAGTCGGGTTACTTATTCACGATACGACACTATTCATGTATATGGCACTATTTATGTATATGACATTATTTACGTATATGGTACTATGTACGAATACGGAGTACTATTCACAAGTTACTATTCATGAGTTACTATTCACAAGTTACTATTCACGGGTACTATTCACGATAAAAATTGGTTTCTTTTTCTGACCAAATTATGGTTGATTTATGATTGTTGCTCTTGAAAATAAATGCAGTTGTTGATCATATTTTTTTTATTATCATATATAATATTTTTATAACCCTGATGTTGAATTTCTCTTTCACTTGAGTGTAAAGATGAGTAAATTATTGGTATGATCGTGACTGAGGAATATCTTTGGCTTGTAGTGCAAAAATGAATTTTTAACTGGTATGATCATGATCATTGAATTTATAATTGAATATCTTTAGCTTAAGTGTAAAGATGAATTGATTAACATGGTTATAATTATTGTTTATATAAATTTGGAAATGATTATATATTTCTTTGAGATATGAATATATTTTTTACTGTAGTCTGCAAATATGAACTCGTTGAGGAATATCTTTGGCCCAGTAGTGCAAAGATGATCTCATTGTTGAATATCTTTTGCTCAGAAAGTGCAAAGATGACTGTTGTTGAATATCTTTTTCCAGTAGTGCAAAGATGAATGATTACTGATCAATATCTTTGCCAGTAGTCAAAAGATGAACAGTGTGTTGAGATGAACACATGACCAATCGGTGATACAAAATGAATATCTTTGGCCTGTAGTGCAAAGATGAATATTTGATTCAAGATGTATATTGATTGATGTTACAGGGATAAAATATTGATGATGGACTTTTAAATCTTAGAAGATAGTAAAACTCATTCTCTACTTGATTCTTCTAATGGATTGTTGTTTCCGCTGCAGTTGTTGATCTAAAACTTGTTGTCTATTACATTTTATCACATTTTTTCCTGTTGAAGACTAATGATAATTTGTTGTATATTATCTTAGTCATAATATTCTTTACTGGGCTAGTTGAGCTCACCCTTTTCGTTTTTGTTCCATTTTTCTTCTCGTGAGGTGAGAACATAGCGAGGATCTAATGGGGTATGGAGTGATGGTTCTAGAAAGATGTTTTAGCAGTCCTCACTATTTCTGTAAAATAGTGTTTGAATAATTGTAATGAGGACTTATTTGAGTGTGGATATTGTCTAGAAGACAATATTTGTATTTAAGCTCACAGAATGTGTTGTCGTATTTTGCACGACAATTGTATTACTAAAGTTGTATTTATTTTTGTACCATGTATTTGGGGACTCAGAATGGGTTGGATGGAATAGACCTGTTTTGGGGTTGTCACAGAGTTGGTGTAAAATTGATAATACTTGCTGGACTAAATTAAAAATGAAAGAAAAGTTGGAGGTATTGTACTGTAATTTTTCGAGCCCCAAAATGTGCAATTATCAAAACTATATTTTTCTATCAATAGAAGCTCATTCTTCCTTCATTTCTCACCAATTCACTAAAGCTATAGAGCAATTATTATAGAGAGAAATTATAGAGAGAAAGAAGAAAAGTATTATGCTACTTCACTACTTCTATATCCAGTTTCTTCTAAGGTAGGGAGTATTATTTCTTTATTTCGTCTTCATGAAGAAAAATTCTGTTATTCAATTATTTGTTATTATGTTGGAATAACCTGTCTATGCGAAGTACCACATACTTGGTGAAATTCTTCTGTTATTCAATTCTTTATTATTCATTGCTGAATATCCTCGTCTCATGGCGTTCTACCTTGGGACCGGTTCCGCTTTATTATTACTGTTGGAATATCCACGTGCGCATGCGTTTTACTGGCGGACTTGATTTCGCCTTTTATTATTATGTTGGAATATCATGTCTGTGCGTTTTACGCCGGACTTGATTTCGTTATTTATTATTCTGTTGGAATAAACTGCATGTGCGGTCTATCGCATGCATGGTGATTTCTTTTGTTATTCTATTCTTTATTATACGCAGTTGGTTAAAGTTTTGACTTCTATAATCCATGAAATTAGTGGAATATCCTTGATATTTACACTTCATCCAGTATCTTTTCATGGAAATATTCTTCTGAGCATTCTTGAATTTTACTCCACAAAGAAATATCATGTTGATAATTTGGACGTTATTGGTTCCTGGACAAATTAATTCTTGAACTTGTTTTTATTGAATTCTTATATCATTGTCATCATCCTCAAGTTTATATTTTGTTGAAAGTCATCTGTGGCCTGTAGTGTATAGATGGACTTGGTATGATTATGATCAGGGATTATTCGGTGTAATCATGGCCGTAATGTTACAAATGATGTGGTAAAAGTCCTCATTGGCCCGTAGTGCATCACGGACAATTGTTGACATGATCATGACCATTAAGTGAATACACGAATGTCCTCGGCCCGTAGTCATGGATAATTTGTGGTCGTGATACTAAAGAATATGTTTGGTAGTAGTCGTGGGTGATTCGATGATGTGGATTATTTATTAAGATGAGTCCCAAATGATAAAAGTGATGAAAAACCTTTTAAATCGTAGAAGATAGTAGATTTTATTCTCTATCTTGACTCTTCTAATGGATTGCTTATTCAACGCAGCTTAAACTTGATAGTTATTATATTTTATCGCTTTAACATCAAAGGCTAACGATAAATTATTCGCATTATCTTAGTCATAATATTTCTTCTTTGCTAGTTGAGCTCACCTTTCTTTCACCGTTTTTCTCTGAAATGAGAACGTGGGACTGGGGCTAATCGGAATAGAGTGATGGTCCTAGATGGTGCATTAGTAGTCCTCACTATTCTACGTGAAATAGTGTGATAATAATTGTAATGAGGACTCTTTTGAGTTTGTATACTCTCTAAGAGACAATATTTGTATTCAAACTCACAGGTTTATGTTTTGTCGTATTGTACCTTACATAGTTGTATTATTAAGTTGTATTTGAATTATGTACCATATATCCATGCGACTCAAGATGGGTGATGTATGTTTGCTTTTGGAAATCACAATACATATATAAGTTGAGTATATATCCAAAATTTTGAACCGTTAAAATGAATGTATAATTTGTTATGAATTTTAAGAGGTGACCGATTCTAAAATTAGGTTTATAAATGATTTTGGTGAAAATTCTAGAATTGAGTGAGCCCCACTTGTGGTTGGTGAAGAAATGTCTTTGAATTTTATTTCAAATGTGGTGGTGGCAATAGTAGCGGTAGTAAAGCCATCGTGTAAGGTCGTCAAAGTCTTGCTTCGTCTTTAACATTTTCCTATAAATAGATGGCTAAGTTAGAAATAAAAATCACACCAGAAACATAAGCTTTCTCTCTTTCTCTCTCTATATTATCGAGTGTATTTTGTGACTATTTAGATATTTTGTGAGTTTCTATTTATCAGTGCAAGTTTCCTTCAGCCTTATTGTGACAACCCCAAAATAATTCCATTCCATCCAACCCATTCTGAGTCGCCAAATACATGGTACAGAAAACAACTACAACTTTATTACAACAATTGTCGTGCAAAATACAACAACTCATGTGTTGTGAGTTTTGATACAAATATATATATCAACTGTGACTCTTGACACCAACTTGGGTAACACGTCACCATGACATCTTACATAAAGGTATAGTCAAAAACTGGTTTAGAAATTAAAATCTTTGGGAAGGGCTCAAGGAAACCTTCGTACATGGGAGGCCATGCGTCTAGGTTATGATAGATATCATATGGCCACAGAATTATCCTTGGTTGACCCAATATACCCCCAAAAAAAACGAGAAGATTACTATCATATTCTTTCCAATGATGAGTCTTCTCATTATCTCCACTGTCTCTAATTGAGAATTATACTTCAAACAAACACCAAGAACATATAGGTAGTAAGTGAGATATACTCAAGAAAGTGGATGTGCACAACCCCGTCTTTATGATGACACGAGGTTGTATGGCTTTAGACATCTTGTATGATGATAAAGGCAAAACACCTTCCAACGTTGGGTTCGCTTTCTCCTATATGATTCACCAAATATAGCTACTAAAATATGTATACAACACACTTATCTATATCTTGTTTAGGAGAACTCCACAATAGAGACCACCGCTCTATTCCTTCATTACCCTCGTCAACCCAAATACACTTTTATTACACGAAAGGAATTGTGAAGCAAAAGAGTGAGCTGACAACTAGCTCAAGAAAGAATATCATGACTAAAGATAATTAAATTATCAATAGCCTTCATCAATAACAAATCAAAGATTTAGAACATATGTTAGATGATAAAAATTTCAACCATATAGTTGCGGCGAACGAAGCGATCCATTAGAAAAGTCAAATAGACAATACGATTACATTATCTTCTCCATGTTAAAAGTCCACCAACAATGTTTTATCCCTATAACATCAATCAACAGCCTTTTTCACAATCATATGAATATCTCATAATCATAATTGTGATTCTAAATTCTCTTCGTACCTGGAGATTAATATAATTTTCATTACATATCTTTACCCTAAAACATCAAAGATCATGGTTATACCAAATCACGCTTCTTGTTCATAATCATACTAATAAATTCATCTTTGCACTACGGGCCAAAGATATTCATCCACGCTTCATCTTCACACCACCGCCAAAGATATTCAATAACAGTGTCATCTTTGCACTACGGGCCAAAGATATTCATTAACAGCCATCTTTGCACTCATCGCCAAAGATATTCATCAATAATTCATCTTTGACTACACGCCAAAGATATTAATATCTCAAAGAAATATATAATCACTTCGAATTTATATAAACAATAATTATAACCATGTTGATCAATTCACCTTTTGCTGCTTAAGCTAAAGATATTCAATTATAAATTCAATGGTCATGATCATACCAAATACAATTCAATTTTTCACTTCTCGCCAAAGAGAACCCTAGTCATGATCATACTAATAATCTATTCATCTTTACACTCCAAAGTGAAAGAGAATTTCAACATCGTGGTTATAAAAATGTTATATATGATAATAAAATCAATATAATCAATATATAGTTTTAATCTCCAGAGGAATATTCATAAATCAACTATAATTTGGTTAGAAAAAAGAAATCAATTTTGTAGTGAATAGTAACTCGTGAATAGTAACTCATTAATAGTAACCCTGACACAAAAAGGTAGAAATTCCACAATAAAATCCATACCAATATTTCGGTATAATGATATTGAAAGAATAACATTTCTTAAACTTATAAACAATTTATTTTAATTGTTTATATTTTACTAAATAATGCATTTAATCATCATAAAATGCCAAACTTATAAGATTTCATCACCAATAACTAAAACCCTCATCAAAAATCTGCATATACCACATATATGATTCTCAAGCCATAAAATCATATTTTCCAATTTTCTTCCTTCACATAACATATTTAACTCATTTATTCATAACTAGACTATTTTTATGAAAAATACCAAATCAGTTCCAAAAATATTTCTTTTCTGGGATTTAGCATAATATAGTCCCATATTGAACATATATTTTTCTCAGAATTTTTAAAATTGATTTACTATTTTTCATATGGCCAAAATCGCCGAATATTTAGACATTTATCATAAATTGTAATTTTATCCAAAAATTCCAAAATTCATAAAGTACACTGATATTATATAGATGTACTCCCAATAAAAATTTCATCAATTTTGGAGTTAACTACAAGGAGTTATAAGCGGTTACTTTTAAAATAGTCTTTTCTCATAAAATTCATAACTCTTAATCTATACATCCAAAAATTACAATTTTTGGACGCAGTCAATAAAACTCATCAAAATATCATTTCAAATTTTTTCCAGAATTTTCTGAAGGTCGAAAGAATTACGAACTGAAAAACATAATAACCCTTAAAATCCCTTAAGATCCTTTACCTCAAAAGAGCAGCACTTCTGACTGGATATCGGATATGACGCTGAAGAAAACTTGCACTGATGAATAGCAACTCACCAAGTATCTAAATACTCACAAAATACACTTAATAATCTAGAGAGAGAAAGAGAGAAAGCTTATGTTTCTGGTGTGATTTTCAATTCTAACTTATTCCTCTATTTATAGAAAAATTTTAGCAGACTTGACCTGCAACCTGATGGCTTTACCTGCTACTATTCCCACCCACCACATTTGAAATAAAATTCAGCACATTTCTTCACCAACCACAAGTAGGGCCCACTCAATTCTAGAATTTTCCACCAAAATGCTAAATTCGAATACTTCAACAATTTTTGAACCATTCACCTCTTAAAATTCATAACAAATCATACGTTCATTTTTAACGGTTCAAAATTTGTGGACATATACTAAACTTATATATGTATAACATATCCAAAAATTACAACGATCCAACGGTCGGATTAAAAATTATAACTCACACAATATATCTCAAAAACACTGGTTTAATTTTTAATACCTTCATTCCGACAAAAATACTGATAAAACATCTCAACATTAACTCCTTATTTTTAACCACAATAAATATATCCAACATTTATATCCACATAAAATAAATATTTCCTTATCATATGAATCAATAATTAATTATTCACAAATAATATTATAGAATCACATTTATGACAACCAGGCCGTTCCCAGGAAAGAGGGGGCTTTCCAATAAGAATTTTTTCTTAATGGCAAGCAATTAGGTGACCAAACCTCTCCTTGACAGAACTTTCTAGACATTGCCAATAATGCTATCTAATAATATTATTCAAATAATATGTATTATTGATCCGATAATGGGAAATATCTTGTAAATGACAATTATCGAGACAACAATAATATAAAATATCAACGCAAAGAATTATTGAATCAATAAAATAAAATATTGAACAAAGAACTCATCGTAACAATTATTGAGTAGTGCCTTCTTACGTAAGAATCAATAATTCAAAAATACCGTAATACCGTAAGCCTTCGTGCAACAACGCCAGATTACTTTATTTTACCAACCGAGTATTCCAACAAAGGTTAATTCGTGAACGATTACGCCTGCTATTTATAAAACTTAATTTTGTCATTTTCTTCATCCTACGCTTATTCATTATAGGGCTCACAAATGGCTACTGGCACATACCTAATATTCCCTACAGAAAAGAATATTCCACGACCAAACGAATATTCCCCGACAACAATGAATATTTTATAACCACTTGTGTATTTTGAAAAATTTTCATATATCACCCTTAACTTTAACTTTTATCAATTTAACTATTTACTGAATAGCAATTATAAGAAAAATTGAATACTTTTATTCCATAAATTTCGGGGTCTTACACTTATACCGATATTCCAGTCAGAAATACTGCTCTTTTGCGGTAAGGGATTTTAAGGGTTGTTATGTTTTTCAGTTTCGTAATTTTTCTGACCTTCAAAAATTCTGAAAAAATTTAAAATGATAATTTGATGAATTTTATAGATTGTGTCCAAAAATAGCGATTTTTGGATGTATAGATTATGAGTTATGAATTTTATGGGAAAAGACTATTTTAAAAGTAAACCCTTATAACTCCTTGTGGTTAACTCCAAAATTGGTGAAATTTTTATTGAAGTACATGTATATAATGTAAGTATACTCAGAAATTTCGAATTTTTGGATAAAAGTACGCTTATGATAAATGTCTAAATATTCTACTGCTTTTTGGTATATGAAAAATAGTAAATAAATTTTAAAAATTCTGAGGAAAAATATATGTTCAATATAGAACTATATTCTGCTAAATCCCTGAAAAGAAAATTTGTTTGTACTAATTTGGTATTTTTCATGAAAATGGACTAGTTATGAGTAAATGAATTAAATATGTTATGTGAAGTAAGCAAAATTGGAAAATAGGATTTTATGGCTTGAGAATCCTATATAAGGTATATGAAGATTTTTTATGAGAGTTTTGGTTATTGGTGATAAAATCTTACGAGTTTGGCATTTTAGAATGATTAAATGCATTATTTAGTAAAGTGTAAGCAATTAAAATAAATTGTTTATAAGTTTAAGAAATGTTATTCTTTCAATATCATTATACCGAAATATTGGTATGAATTTTATTGTGAAATTTCTACCTTTTTCATGTAGGGGTTACTATTCACGAGTTACTATTCATGAGTTACTATTCACGATAAAATTGGTTTCTTTTTCTGACCAAATTATCGTTGATTTATGAATCTTACTCTTGAGATTAAATCTATATATTGATTATATTATTTTTATTATCATATATAACATTTTTATAATCCTGGTGATGAAATTTCTCTTTGACTTGAGTGTAAAGATGGGTAGATTATTGGTATGATCATGACTATGGGTTCTCTTTGGCCAGTAGTGCAAAATTGAATTGTTAACTGGTATGATCATGATAATTGAATTTATAATTGAATATCTTTAGCTTAAGTGCAGGGGTGAATTGATCAACATGGTTATAATTATTGGTTATATAAATTCTGAAATGATTATATATTTCTTTGAGATATTAATATCTTTGGCCTATAGTGCAAAGATGATCTGTTGTTGAATATCTTTGGCCGGTAGTGCAAAGATAATATGTTGTTGAATATCTTTGGCCCGTAGTGTAAATATGACCTATTTTTGAATATCTTTGACCCGTAGTGCAAAGATGACTTGTTGATGAATATCTTTTGGCCCGTAGTGCAAAGATGAATTTATTAGTATGATTATAAACAGGAACTGTGATTTGGTATAACCATGATCTTTGATGTTTCAGGTAAAGACATGTGATGAAAATTAACTTCGCCCTGGATGCGAAGAGGAATTTAGAATTACAATTATGATTATGAGTTATTCATATAATTGTGGAAATGAACTGTTGATTAATGTTACAGGGATAAAACATTGTTGGTGGATTTTTAATGTGGAGAAGATAATAGACTTTATGGTCTATTTGATTCATCTAATGGATTGCTCGTTCCGCTGCAACTATGGTTGAAAAATTTTATCATCTACCATATGTTCTAAATCTCTGATTTATTATTGTTGAAGGCTATTGATAATTTATTTATCTTTAGTCATGATATTCTTTACTGAGCTAGTTGTGCTCACCCTTCCGTTTCAAAATTCCTTTCGTGTAATACTAAAGTAGTAATTTGGTCGAGCTGGGGGTAATGTGGGAATGAATCTATGGTCATCATTTAGTAGTTATATTTGATGAATCCAATAGGTGAAAGCGAACCCAACGTTGGAAGGGTGTTTTGCCACTATCATACAAGATGTCTAATGTCATATAACCTCATGTCATTATAATACAGGGTTGTGCACATCCACTTGCTGAGTATATCTACGAGCACTACCTATATGATCTTGGAGTTTATTTGAAATATAATTTTCAACTAGAGACAGTGGAGATAGTTATATGTCAAGAGAAGACTCACCATTGGAAAGAACATGATAGTAATCTTCCCGTTTTTATTTGGGGTCTATTGGGTCAACCAAGGATAATTTTGTGGACATATGATATCTATCATAACCTAAACGCATACTCTCCCATGTATAAGGGTTTCTTGAGCATTTCCCAAAGGTTTTAATTTCTAAAATAGTTTTTGACTATACCTTTATGTAAGGTGCCATTGTGACGTCTTATCCAAGGTTGGGATGAGAGTCACGCTTTTGAGACCCCAATTTTATGAAATGAAAGTATTCAAATTTTTTTCTATTTTGGTAAATAAAGACGGTATTATTGATTATTGATGCTTACGTGATAAGTCACCGATTATATTCAATTATTGCTACAAGAATTCACGTGATCATATCTCTCTCATATTATTGATTCAATTATTGTCACAAGATCATCATCAGATAATATGTTATATTATTAAATCAATAATTGAGACGACAAAGTTATTCATATTATTATTTGCAATATTGACAATGTCTAGAAGTTCTGTCAAGGAGAGGTTTGGTCACCTAATCAAGCTACCAATAAGGAGGAATCTTTATCTGGAAAGCCCTCTCTTCCGGGAACGACACGTTTGTTAAATATTGTGAGTTATAAAATTAATGATGAACAAGTTCGTGTTGATTAAAGATGAATTTGATAGTTCCATTGTGTTGGAATTATTAGTGTTAGTGAAATCGACATCTATTCCGATGATAATTGATGTCCGAGGGTTATATTGATAAATCCCGTAATTTATCTGGATAAATGAGCAATTAATTGCTACTAATTCACATGCTTATATAACTATTTGTTCACATGTGTGTACTATTGAATTACATTCTTGTACTATTAGGGGAGTTGGTGTAAGATTGATAATACTTGCAATGGACTAAGTTAAAATGGAGGTATGTATGGAGTACTATAATCGTAATTCGTATTTTCACAAGATTATAACTATTGGTTCACATGATTGAACTATTGATTCACATTATTTACTATTAGGGGAGGTGGTGCAAGTTTGATAATACTTGCAGGACTAAATTAAAAAGAAAAGAAAAGTTGGAGGTATTGTACTGTAATATTTCGAGCCACAAAACGTGCAATTATCGAAAATATATTTTTCTATAAATAGAAGCTCATTCTTCCTTTATTTCTCACCAATTCACTAAAGTTATAGATCATTTATTATAGAGAGAAAGAAGAAGAGAAGTCTGCTACCTCTCTATTCCAGTATTCAGTTTATTTCTAAGGTAAGGGATATCATTATTGTGGTAGGGAATATTATCTGTTGTACTCGTAAGGGGTACTCTTTCTTTCTTATTTATGAAGAGAACTTCTGTTATTCCATTCTTTATTATTCTGTTGAATAACTCAGATACGCTGCCACCCTATACTTGGTGAAATTCTTCTATTATTCCATTCTTTATTATTATGTTGAATAACTTGCCTATGCAAAAATCGCATACATGGTGAAATTATTTTAATATTCCATTCTTTATTATTCTGTTGAAATATCATGTCTGTGCGTTTTACGCCGGACCTGATTTCGTTATTTATTATTCTGTTGGAATATCCTGTCTGTGCGTTTTACGTCGGACCTGGTTCCGTTATTTATTAGTCTGTTGAAATATCCTGTCGATGCGTTTTACGCCGGACTTGGTTCCATTCTTTATTATTCTGTTGAATATTCAGATGTGCGCTTTTTTGCCGGACACGGTTCCGTTATTTATTATTCTGTTGAATAACTCGCATGTATGCGCCTATCGCGACGATGGTGATTTCTTTTGTTATTCCATTTTTATTATACTCAAATTGGTTAAAACTTTGACTTCTATACTCCATGAAATTAGTGGAATATTCTTGATATTTACAAGGCTTCATCCAAAGATTCTTTCATGGAAATATTCTTCCTAACATTCTTGAATTTTACGCTACAAAGTAGTATCATGTTGATAATTTGGACGTTATCAATTCCTAGATAAATTAATTCTTGAACATATTTTATTGAATTCTTATATCATTGTCATCATCCTCATGTTTATATTTTGTTGAAAGTCATCTGTGGCACAGTAGTGCATAGATGGACTTGGTATGATTATGACCGAGGATTATTATTCTATGTAATCATGACCGTAATGTTACAAATGATATGGTAAAAGTCCTCATCGCCCGTAGTGCATTGATGGACGATTTTTGTATGATTATGGCTATGGATTTTCTTTCTACCAAGGGTGCAAAGATGAATTGTTTTATGGCATGATCGTGACCATTGATGAAAACACGATTATCTTTGGCTCGTAGTGCATGGATAATTCATGGTCGTGATACTAAAGAATATCCTCGGTCGTAGTACGAGGTGTGATTTGATGATTTGATTATTTATTAAAATTTGAGTCCCAAATGATAAAAATGATGAAAAACCTTTTAAATCATAGAAGATAGTAGATTTTATTCCTACTGACTCTTCTAATGGATTGCTTGTTCCGTTTGCAATTAAACTTGATAGTTATTGTATTTTTTATCGCTTTAACATCGCTTGAAGGCTAACGATAAATTATTCTCGCATTATCTTAGTCATAATATTTTCATCGGGCTAGTTGAGCTCACCCTTTCTTTCTTTCACCGTTCTCTTCGTGAAATGAGAACGAATGGGACTAATGAGAATGAGAGTGATGGTCCTAGATGGTGCATTAGTAGTCCTCACTATTCGTGAAATAAAGGTGATATTAATTGTTATGAGGACTCCTTTTGAGTTTGTATACTCTCTAGTAGATAATATTTGTATTCAAACTCACAGCTTTATGTTTTGTCGTATTATACACCTACGGCTTGTATTATTAAGTTGTATTTGAATTTTGTACCACGATCCGATTTACTTAAGATGGGTGATGTATACCTCGCTTTGGGCGCCACAATTGGTATCGAGCTTAGGGATATGGTCACCAAGCGAGATAAGAGTCTGTAACTAGGAGGGGAGAGGAAGGTTATATACTTCGCTAGTGTGTGACTTACCTAAGCTAAAATTGCTTACTTGATATGTTGATAAATTATGATATGTCAATTAACCTTTGTTTTGAAGATATATTCTTGAATAATATCTGAAATACAGGAGATGGGCAATGGAAAAATTATGAGACAGAGGATATAACCGGGAAGGTACAATCCGAAAAGAAAGCAAGGTATTCTCATCTCTTCGAATATCAGGTACGTACGTAAATTTTGAGGGCAAAATTTCATAAGGAGGGGTGATTGTGAGACCCCCAATTTTATGAAATAAAAGTATTCAATTTTTTTTTCTATTTTGGTAAATAAAGACGCGTATTGATTATTGATGCTTACGTGATAAGTCACTCGCTTATATTCAATTATTGCTACGATAATTCTTCGTGATCATATCTCTCATATTATTGATTCAATTATTGTCACAAAGATCATCCAGAGATAATATGTTATATTATTAAATCAATAATTGAGACGACAAAGTTATTCATATTATTATTTGTAATATTGACAATGTCTAGATGTTCTCACAAGGAGAGGTTCGTCACCTAATCAAGGCCTTGCTAATAAGGAGGAATCCTTATCTGAAAGCCCCTCTTTCCTGGGAACGACACGGATGTTAAATATTGTGAGTTATAATATTAATGATGAATAAGTTCGTGTTGATTAAAGATGAATTTGATAGTTCCATTGTGTTGGAATTATTAGTGTTAGTGAAAATCGACATCTATTCCGATGATAATTGATGTCTGGGGGTTATATTGATAAATCGGGTAATTTATCGGATAAATAAACAATTAATTGCTACTAATTCACATCTTTATATAACTATTTGTTCACATGTGTGTACTATTGAATCACATTCTTGTACTTATTAGGGGAGTTGGTGCAAGATTGATAATACTTATGCATACTAAGTTAAAATGGAGGTATAGATGGAGTACTATACTTTAATTCGTAGTTTCACATGATTATAACTATTGGTTCACATGATTGAAATATTGATTCACATTATTTACTATTAGGGGAGGTGGTGAAAATTTGATAATACTTGCAGGACTAAATTAAAAAGGAAAGAAAAGTTAGAGGTATTGTACTATAATATTTCGAGCCCCAAAACGTGCAATTATCGAAAATATATTTTTCTATAAATAGAAGCTCATTCTTCCTTCATTTCTCACCAATTCACTAAAGCTATAGAGCATTATTATAGTGAGAAATTATAGAGAGAAAGAAGAAGAGAAGTCTGCTACCTCTCTATTCCAGTATTCAGTTTATTTCTAAGGTAAGGGATATCATTATTGTGGTAGGGAATATTATTTGTTGTACTCGTAAGGGGGTACTTTTTCTTTCTTATTTATGAAGAGAACTTCATTATTCCATTCTTTATTATTCATTGGAATAACTCAGATACGCTGCTACCCTATACTGGGTGAAATTCTTCATTATTCCATTCTTTATTATTATGTTGGAATAACGTGTCTATGCAAAGTACTGCATACATGGAGAAATTCTTCTAATATTCCATTCTTTATTATTCTATTGAAATATCATGTCTCGGTATGCGTTTACTGCCGGGACCGGTTCCGTTATTTATTATTACGTTGAAATATCCTCGTCTGCATGCGCTTTTGGGACTGGGTTCCGTTATTTATTATTCTCATTGAAATATCCTGCCGGTGCCTTTTACGCCGGACCGGTTCCATTCTTTATTATTCTCGTTGAAATATCATGTGCATCAGACGCTTTACGCCGGGACCGGTTCCGTTATTTATTATTCGCTGGAATAACTCGTCTGCATGGCGATTACGCGCGTACGTGGTGATTTCTTTTGTTATTCCATTCTTTATTATACTCATTAAGTTAAAACTTTGACTTCTATACTCCATGAAATTAGTGGAATATCCTTGATATTTGCATGCTTCATTTAGTATCTTTCATGAAAATATTCTTCCGAGCATTCTTGAATTTTACTCTACAAAGCGATGATCATGTTGACAATTTGGACGTTATCGGTTCTGAGATAAATTAATTCTTGAACTTGTTTTATTGAATTCTTATATCATTGTCATCATCCTCATGTTTATATTTTGTTGAAAGTCATCTCGTGGCACCAGTAGTGCATGATGGACTTGGTATGATTATGACTGGGGATTATTCGTGTAATCATGGCCAGTAATGTTACAAATGATATGGTAAAAGTCCTCAATGGCCCGTAGTGCATGATGGACGCTTTTTGTATGATTATGGCTATGGATTCTCTTGACCAGGTGCAAAGATGAATTATTTTATGGCATGATCGGGACCGATTGATGAAAATACGATTATCTTTGGCTCGTAGTGCATGAATAATTCATGGTCGTGATACTTAAAGAATATCCTCGGTCGTAGTAATGCAGGGGTGATTCGATGATGTGGATTATTTATTAAGTTTGAGTCTCAAAGAATAAAAGTGATGAAAAACCTTTTAAATCATGTAAGATAGTAGATTTTATTCCCTACTTGACTTTCTTCTAATGGATTGTTTGTTCACCGCAGCTTAAACTTGATAGTTATTATATTTTATCGCTTTAACATCATTGAAGGCTAACGATAAATTATTCTCGCATTATCTTAGTCATAATATTTCTTACTAGGCTAGTTGAGCTCACCCTTTCTTTCACCGTTCTCTTTAGAAAATGAGAACGTAGCTGGGACTAGTCGGGAAATAGAGTGATGGTCCTAGATGGTGCATTAGTAGTCCTTACTATTCTGTGAAATAGTGTGATAATAATTGTTATGAGGACTCTTTTTGAGTTTGTATACTCTCTAGTAGACAATATTTGTATTCAAACTCACAGTTTATGTTTTGTCGTATTGTACACGACAGTTGTATTATTTAGTTGTATTTGAATTCTGTACCATGTATCTGGCGACTCAAGATGGGTGATGTATACTTGTTTTGGGGGCGTCACACAGTTGGTATATATTTGTATCAAAACTCACAACATATGTGTTGTTGTTTTTTGCACGACAATTGTTGTAATAAAGTTGTAGTTGTTTTCTGTACCAAGTATTTGGCGACTCCGAATAGGTTGGATGGATTGGACCTATTATGGGGGCGTCACAGTAATCATGACCGTAATGTTACAAATGATGTGGTAAAAGTCCTCATTGGCCCGTAGTGCATTGATGGATAGTTGTTGGCATGATCATGACCATTAATGAATACACGAATGTCCTTGACCCGTAGTGTATAGATAATTTGTGGTCGTGATACTAAAGAATATCCTTGGCCGTAGTGCAGGGGTGATTGGATGATGTGGATTATTTATTGTCGAGTCCCAATGATAAAAGTGATGAAAAACCTTTTAAATCATAGAAGATAGTAGATTTTATTCTCTACTGACTCTTCTAATGGATTGCTTATTCATTGCAATTTTTGATCTAAAACTTGTTGTTTATTATATTCTATCAGTTGTTATACTGTTGAAGGCTATTGATAATTTATTCTGCATTATCTTAGTCATAATATTTCTTACTGGGCTAGTTGAGCTCACCATTTTCTTTTACTGTTCTTTTCAGGAAATGAGAACGTAATTGGACTAATCGGGAACATGAGTGATGGTCCTAGATGTTTGCATTAAGTAGTCCTCACTTTATTATGTGAAATAGTGTGATAATAATTATAATGAGGACTCCTTTTGAGTTTGTATACTTCTAAGTAGACAATATTTGTATTCAAACTCACAGCTTTATGTTTTGTCGTATTGTACACGCATACAGTTGTATTATTAAGTTGTATTTGAATTATGTACCATGTATCTGGCGACTCAAGATGGGTGATGTATACCGATTTTGGCGGCGTCACAAAATGTCTCAAATTGACTTTTAAAAGTCAATAATGATCATATAATTTGGAATGGATGAAGTATATTATGTTGGCTCCATTTCTTTTTCTCTACCGCACATTAATCATGTGTTTATAATTTTTTGTGTTTTTGAATATTTTTTATGATTTCTCTATGAATATAGGGAACTAATGTGGTGTTTGATTGTATTTTAACAGTCCTTTTCTTAATGCCTCTTAAGAGCTCACATTTTTATTTTAAGAGACCATCTGAAGTTTAAACTCATATTTGTATCTTAACTATATATATTCAGATGACCTTTTAATACAAATACGTGAACTCTTATAATTATAATCCTAAGACTATTAAGTCATTTTATAATCACTAGACTAATAATCCCAAGTCTAAATTTGAAAACAAACCATACATTTGAGATTCATTGTTCTATCCCAATTATAATACTTGCAAACAAATATAAACTAAGATTTAAGTTGAAAAAAAAAATGAAAAATAAATAACTAAAGTATTATTTCTTTACTTTGTCTTAAAAGTAGTGTTATGTTTGTTCTCAAAAGTATTTATAATCCCGAAATTATAATTATAATCTCAAGACTATTAAATTATTTTATAATCTATAGATTAATAGTCCTAAGTCTAATTTTTAAAATAAACAAAACATTTAAAATTAATAATCTTATCTCAAATATAATTGTTACGAACAAAGATAATCTAACCGTTATAAGATTGAGTATCTAAGTTAGATACCTTACCCATATCTCCCCAAACCCAATCACCAATCACCAATTTATGGAAGTGGTTAGTATGAAGTTTATTTTGGAGTAAGTTGATCAATTGACCAATAGAATACTGACACGCAGGCAAGGTTGTATATGTGTCTGTATTCTATTGGCCAATTGACCAATTTACCAAAAAAATAACTTCATGCTAACCGAATCCCCAATTTATTGATGTAAAGAACTGTGAAAATTGAATAATAATTTTTATGCTGAATTGCCGATAAAATAAAATAATAATTGATGTGTCATTTCTTATACTTTTTTATCTAATGTATTCACTTAATATGAATATAAATTTATCATCATATATTATAACACACACTCTCTCTCTCTCTCTCTCTCTATATATATATATATATATATATATATATATAAATATTAGATAATAGAAAAAAAAAAGTAATATGTCAGCATAATACTTCTCAATCTAGCATAAAAAATTAATAAACTTTAATAATATTTATATTTTTAACAACCAACTAAGTTTCCTTCATTTTAAATTATAAAATCAATATTCTCCTTTTGCATCCTTTTGAACCAACTCCTTGTCTATATCCCTACCTTCGGGACGTGGTGTAGTTTTGTACGACAGCAAAAGCTACATTAAATTTTAGAGATGTGAATGTTTTTTGATATTTTGATATAATTATTTTTTATATTATGTTCATGTAAGAGATGATTATTTATAAATATTAAAAATACATCTGAAAATCTGAAGCTTAGGATAGATGGGCTAAAAAAACATTTAGGCAAACAAAAATAAAAAACTCGTGGGTAATAGTCCAAAAATCCAAAAGCTGCTAACATTAACAAGCACACAGAGAACAGATCAATCGGGTACATCAGGAGTCTTAGTATTTTGATTGTTAGGTATTACTACCTCTTTACCAAAATTAAACCTTGCCACTCATTCTAATATACCACTTCTAATCGCAGGATATCCTAAAATTGATATGAAAATATGCCATGGCTGGCATTTCTGTTCAAGGACAAGATGTGCAGGAGACTGGCTGGCTGGCTGGCTGGCGAAGATGGTGTTTTTTCCTCAAATGGAAAATCAGTTGATCCGTATGGTGCCAAAGTCCTTATAGAATATGGTGTAGAGGCATATCCCTTCACGCGAGAAAAGGCTGCAAAGGAAAAACTAAAACATACAAGAATAATTGCCAGGATTATATATGGCATATCAAGGTTGAGCTAATTATTTTCATGTAAACATTTCAGGTTCACGTACGTTTGTTGGTGCTGTAACAGTCTCGTCTTTTTACCCCAACTCCTCAGATGGTACAGAGAAATTAAAAATAAAGATGATAACTTTGAAGTTAATAATTACCTCTCTAGGGACAAAGACCGATCCATGTTTAAGGATGTCTTCCGTGGCATACTTTCCCATACAGATCCAAGAACAGGCTCAGTGCCATGCTTGATGATGTGGAGGAGGTTTTTTTTAATGACTGCTGCTATCCTTTTAGACAATGTTACATTAGAACTAGCAAACCGACTCGTCTGGGTATTGATGGACGGACTAAGTCGGTCGCTCGTACTAATACTATACTCCTTTTGATCGATCACCCACACCCATCTCCAAGGTATTCTCACCCAAGTTTAGTTTTCAAGTGTGTGTTATGCAAGTGTCGTCTATTCATATTTATGAATATGATTATTGGCATTGGAGTTAATCTTGTGCAAGTTATGAATGTTGTATTATGGTTAAAACGGTAAATTAGTTGGATTGGATGGTTTTTGGGAAAAATACAAAATCAACTAGTATCAGACACTTACAAACCAATATTTATTAGAATTCCAGCCAGTAATTTAAAACATCAAAGTACATTTATTGAAATTCCAAGTAGTACTTTTCAACATCCAAGTACCAACTTTACAGTTAAAAATCTTAAACTATTGCAACAGAGAGTAGAGTAGCATAAACACAATTCCATAGGCCAAAAAGCATAGACTCCTCACAAAGACTGAAATAGCTATTGCCCACTCTTCACTTTAATCAACACTTCTCACCTTCCGTTTCTTTCCATGACCTTCATGTAGTCCGCATACCTGCTTTTCAAACTGTGTACAGCTATCAGTTGCAATCAAACTCATAACTCTCAAAAGGATAAAGCATCTTGAGAATCATGTCTTCTGGCTTTCTAGTACTAGTTCTACTTGGCTGCCCAATCATTCGCGCACACAACTTTTCGGGTCATAACTAGGCTGCTCTACGTAGAAAATGACCATACATGCACTTGCTGATGAACAATGCTGGGTGTAGATGCATAGTCGAGTAAACATTTCTGAGGAAGGAAGCTGACCTACAACCAGACAGCACTGAGAATTCTGGAATCTCCACAGAAATTTCTCCAGGGTTGATACTGATACATACAAATGGACATCACTATTATAATTCCTTCATTAGGTTCAAACACGGACTGTAAAATGTGAGAGATAAGAGTTCCAATTCTAAATATCAACTGATAGGAGTCAAGTACACCATACACTAAAAACTAGTCCACTGTACTATACAAATTATGTCTATGTAGTAATGCATATGTATGTACGTCCACATCCAACAAACATGATAGGTATTCCAGATATGTAAACCACTGATAATGCAGTAACAGCCTACAGCCCAGTCATCATTCCCAGTTATACACCAAAGTTGGCTAACATTAATACTTATAAAAACCTGTTCCACAACTTGTTTGCCTAGTCATCAATAGTATGAACTTTAGTTGTGAATTTCATAACAAGGATTTGGCCCAATTGGTAGCAAACTCTCCAGTTTGTCAAGTAATCAATAAGACAACATACAAACTGTAGACTTTTAGCACAAATATAGGCCCCACATGGCTACCCCATTCAATATTAATTTTAATTGTGAGGGCGTCTGAGAGACCCCTCTGAGCCTAAACACATAAAACTAACATCGGGAGAATGCCAGCACAAGAAGAAATGCTTGCAACTTGCAAGCCTATTAAAAGCGAAATATCAGAATATCTCAGTAAGAAAAAGATTTGAAATTAGGCCAACAATGGCTGAAAACTGCGTGGAGAACCTGATAGCAGTAGCTCGCCACATAGCCAAGACTCTCAGCCACACTGACAACACGGATTACGCCAGAGCTTCCGTCGCACTCGATCAAACCAGACCTAGATCGTCAGATCTCCCGCTACTTATCATCCGACCGTCCGATCTGGTCCAATTCTGCAGACTCCTCCTACCTCGACGCCGTCGACGAGCTTGTCTCCGCTATTCGAGACTGGACGCCCATGACAGCCGAAAAGCCTGCCGTCCTCCCTCGACCGCACCGAGGATTTGCTGGTTTGTTTTGCCCATACCTATTTGGGCTTCTCTTTCCTTTTTTGTAGTTTCGTTACATATTAATGGTTTCAGGGTCTTCTAGTGTTTGTGGGTACATAGTATCAGGAACTGGAGTTGTGGGTTTGGAGCATAAGCAAAAATTGGAGCTTAGGCTTGATTTAATGAATTTAATGTTTGCCGGGTCTTTTGGATGATATATACATATGGGTTTGAATAACCTCATTTGGATTTTTAGATATGTTTTTGTTTGTTTATTTTGGATTTGGATTGATTTGTTTGATTGAAGGAATTTGGATTGATTGAATAATATTTGGAGACCAGAGGGAAGGGGGGCAATTGGGGATTGATTCAAGCAGGTAAATTGAACATCTATCTAACAAAATACAATTGATTTAAAAAATTTCAACCGTTAAAAGTTTAAAAAAAATCTCACCATCTATGCAGTACCGAAGACACAACTTATACAAAATAAGTTCGGCAAATATGTTGAGACCATAGTGTGGAAATAATAATAAATAAATATGGATTTAATACTGTCTTTGGATGGAATGAACGGAACAGGGATTTTAAGTATATGATCGGTTGTTAGTGGTGATTGGTGATTGATATTATTATATAATGATAAAATTCTCTGCAGATATAAATAGAAAGTTCTTTTTTTACAAAAAATGGTTAAAAAATTATATTCGTGTTTACGAAAACAACGTTCTCCTCTTTTTCTTTATAAATTTTATTACACCTTCTTCACGTACAATAAAAAAAAGAAATTTAATGAATTTTCATTTTAATTCTTTCAAAATAATTATCAAATAAATTTATTTTATTTTATTTATTTTTCTATTCTATTTCCTCGATCTAAATGTAGCATTAGATTAGAGTCTATTATTACTGTTATATAAATGAACCGATATTATTGGTTCGGTAATCGGTACGATATACATCCACGATATCGATCCCGAATAAACAATATATATAATCGAATCTAAACCGGGTTCACTTGGTTCTGAATCGGCCAGATCCAACCTTTTGGATAGGGCCAAATACCGAAAAAATGTCCACCCCTGACCGTAAGTGTGCAAATGAAATGTTTTGGGCAGTTGAAATCTACTATAGTACATTTCAAAATTTTAGATTGGGCCGGTCCAATTTTATTCACATTCTCCTGACCGAGTGACAAGAGGCCCATATATGGTTGGTGATATTGTATTTTCCATTTTCAGAAATTAATCCCCGTACGTTTATAAAAATAAAATTATTTCTAATTATTTGAAATATTTAAATTCAAATTTGATTTAAAATATTAAATTGACTATAATCAAATAAATTTATATTAGTTTTAAATTTAAAAAAATCTCAAAATACCTTTTAAAAATTTAATATAATATCACATTTTAAATTCAAATAACTTTGAGGTAGATACAATTTAAAAATGTGTGGCGCAACATTAAATAAAGATTCTAATGATTTAACACAATTATTTGGCGCATTATGTGTTTTACCACTTTTACCGTAACATGGACAGTTGAACTTTTTTTCCTTTTAACTATATATGGTAGGATATACATACTCCCATCATAGTAAAATATAAGTTCATTAAGTATTTTTTCAAATCCACATTAATATCAATTACTAATTCTAATACAACTAATCCAAAGGTTTGTATACCAAAAGAAAAAAACATGCTTAATATATTATTGAATGACACAATTTTATATTATTTCTAATAAATATAACTTGTACTAAATATTAAGATTATCTCGTCATGCATTGCTCCCTGTCGCTACTGCATCTGCTAAATCATTAAGGTTGTGTTCGATAAATCTGAAAATTAAGATCTGAATGATTATGATGCCTTAATAAATTAAATCATCTGAATAGTTATGAGGTCTGAATCTAAAAAAATGTTTGATAACAAAAAAGTAAGTTGTCTCTTAATGACATTATTTTACCATTTTAAAGAGTAAAATTTTATTTAATAATTTTAAATAGTCAATTTAATAAAAATGAGTGCATAATATTGTTGAATATATTTATATAAAAAAAATTATCAAAAAAATTTCATTAAGAGGTACCTCTTAATTATTAAGATTTCATTTTCTGTCTTACCGATTAAGAGGCATTCAGAGGTAACAAAAAACAAAATAAATGCGAGATCACGCCTCTTAATGAATAAGAGAGATACCCATTTCAGAGCTATGCGATCGATATAAACAAACAACACCTAAGACTTAAAAGCCTTCAGATGAGCAAGAAGTGTACGAAAGAAGGGTAGGATCCTTGCATACTTACACATACATAATTGCCAATTTTCATTCAATATCCCAATTGACGTACGTATATATCAGTTTGATGGTTAAGAATATGTGAGCTTAGAAGTGTGTAGGTGTTCCTATATACTCAAATTTTAGCTATTTTTTTACTTAATTATAATATATATTAAAAAATTAATAATATAAAAAAAGCAACGCACGTTTTGTTTAAAGAATTAATTAAATTAGGAAAGAAAAAGAACATATATAATGGTAAAAGCAGTTTATGTGCAGTTTTGTGCCTATCAAGTGAAGACTTTTTGGGTCATTGGAAAAGATTTGAGAGGCCATTCCCGTGACTAGTTTTAGTTTTGCTAGCTTGTGTACGACTTTTATCCCTACTTTTCTCTTTTAATTTCCCGTGAGAGATGAAATAGAAAGAATGCCTAATTAATAAAGGCTAAAGGCAGGAAAGCAGTCCTTACGAAATAAACTTTTTCTTATCCAAAAACATTGGCCCTTTGAATTTAGACTAAACTACATTCATCATATATATCTGTAAATAACCATTATAACACTCACCATCTCTCTAGTTTTTTTAATAATAGTCAGTACCCCTCTAAACATTCACTACCCCTAGTATGATTGGCCAACTAATACTCAATAATATTTTTAATATAATGTCTAATACCCTTAATTTAAGTTTTAATGTTTAATATATCCAATAAATATAAATTTGTATGTTATAATTTTTACTTAACTTGATTAAATTATGAATTTGTGCAATAAATAATAAAATATCAAAAAATAATAAATATTTATTTTATCAAGAAATTAAAGCCATACACTTTTTGCTAATTAAATTTCTTAAAGATTAAAATTTACGTAATATACATTTAAATATATTTTTTTGTAATTAAAAAGTAAAATTTTAATAAGCATAAAAGCACAAATTAATGCCAAAAAATTTATAATTATTTTTCCAAATATTAAAATCTATATAAAATAAACTTATTATTACATACCGAATCTTATTATTCATATAAAAAAGTATTAAAATTATATTAATTATTTTTCTCAAATATTAAACTAGATATTAGTCACACTTGAGCATAATTATTTATAATAAAAATGACAAATTTTATTACTAAAAAAAGTAAAAATACATTAAAAAATTATTTTAATAAGATAGAGGTAGTAATAAATATTATTATATTTTCTTTTATTCAATATTTTATAAAAACAACACTAACTCAGATACTAAAAAAGCGTAATTAAAATCATAAACATCCCAAATTTTGACATATACTCAAGAAAATTAAACATATATATAATAAAATCATAATATGAAACTAAGAATTCAAATAATAATTTTTGTTGTTAAACACCAAAAACTAAACTATCAACATACTCAATCACTTGAATTAGAAAACCTCTATTAATAATTTAATTTAAAATTCTTAATATTTGTATCACTTATTCAAAAATATGTGTTAATCAAATTAAATTATTTGAAGGAGATAGTCTTAATTATAAATAAAACTATAATTAAAATGTATTGTATTAAAAAAGATAATTAAACACATACACACACACACATATATATATATATTATTCAGAAATTAAAATTTGATAACATATAAAAATAAATATATAATTTTATCTATTTATTCAATTCTAAAAATCTATATGATACTAACGGTTACTTAAAAAATTAGAGAGAATATGAATGTTATTATTATTATCTAAAATGAATGTGAGTGTATTTTACTCTTGAATTTATTGTGTGCCCGCCTCCAATCCATCTACATGGTCAATGTTGGTGCCTAGCTCTCTCTCTCTCTTCTCGCATAAATGTTAGTCCATCACTTTAACGTAATACTATATCACTTTTAAACATATACCAGTACTAGCTCCTACGATTATAGGAGTATATAATTTGTAGGAAATTAAAATGCTATCTATGATTGGAAATTAGATGTATGTTCGATCTGTTTTTTCTTTCAATAATGATATATCTAGAGCTTTTATATTTCGATTTTTAAGTTATTGAGTTGTGGATAATTATTGTTAATTAGTACTCCCTCCGTTCCATAATAAAAGTCCTTATTACTATTTTGGATAGTCCCATGTTAAATGTTTACTTTCCTTTAATAATCAATTTTTTACACATTTTTTTCTATTATACTCGTAACATTAAATATCTCATACTCTTCTTATTTTAATTCTCTCTCTATAATTAATGATATTATTATGGACAATTTTATCTTTTCATTCTTCTTCTTAATATACGTGAAAAGTCCACCAAAACTTTTATCCTGAGACGGAGGGAGTAATATTTTAACGATATATTTAATATAATAAATCAATTTTATAATTTTACAAAATTTTATAAATTGATATACGTCGCAATCGTAATTTGACAGAAAACTCTTACTATACATAACATATATATATATATATATATATATATATATATATATATATATATATATATATATATATATATACTGTCTCTGCAGAATGAATCAAAATGATTTAATCGATGTCTTTTTGATGTACTATGATTTGCCTCGATCCGTCGTCATAGCCATGTAGTATTTGGCGGACGAATTGAACCGTCATTATAGACATCAAAGACGACAACAGTTAATTTATTCGCTTTTAGAATTTCTCCATATATATATATATATATATATATATATATATATATATATATATATATATATATATATATATATATATATGAGTCTTTTTTTTAATACAAAAAAAAAAACCGGTACTTCAAGCATAAATGCAGCAAATGTCCACAAAGTTGAAAATATTTATATCATCATATTTGTGTTTATAAGTACAAAACACTGCTCTAATTTATAAATATATAGTCAATAGCCAATCTTAAAACTAAATTCGTTGACATGCATTAATGTTTTGCGGTATGTAAACCCCCTCTGAATGGTAATTGGTGAAAATAAATAACTTATATAATTATGCTTTTGGATTTTGGTACTTTTTCAGAAATAAAATTATCTTTACCTTTTGCCAATATATATGCATATACATACACACACACTATTATGCGTTGTGGTATAAGAAAAATAAGCATAATTAATGAAGCAATCTACCATATATATGATACGGTAAAACTATTTAAACATATTTCACAGTATAGTCATAATAACTAAGATAAATTATCTGATTTCAACATTATTTTCCAAATTAAAAATATGAAAGAAGAAAACACTAGAGAAGTGTCAAACGTTTCCAGGCATGCAGTTATACAGCCAAAAGATACTTGTGGAGAGAATGGTACACATAAAAATCTAAAACCTTTATCGATTTGTCACTATCCAATTCCAGTTTTTTCAATAACAGATGGTGAACAAGAATAATATACATATATATATATATATATATATATATATATATATATATATATATAATATATCATTTTAAGTCTCCCTTTTCAATGGTCGAAGATTTTTCTTTACTTATTGATGACAATTACTATTTTATATGAAGCAGACTGTTGTCAGTTTAACGTGTGTAACATTATTTGTTTGACAAATATTTCGTGTATCTTCATAAGTGAAGGTCCCTATGTTCATGATTAAGGACACATGTAATGATTTTAATTATTTAAATAATTTGTATAATGTGAAAGGGCATTTTGGATTAATTAATTATCTCAAATAATATTTCATCTGGCGTTGTTCTAACAATAAGATTATGCCATGTAATAGTTTTTTCAAGTAATTTTTTATTAATAAATAAAAGGGCGACTCAATATTATTTTAAAAAAAACTAAATTCTTTTATTTGTTGATAACAAATTATTTAAAAAAAAATCATGACATAATCTCTTTATTGTGACAATATATGTGATATTATTTGAGATAATTGATCCAGACTCATCTTGGGGAGGTTTTAGGTTTATCAGCATAAGACTTGAGAGGCAGTTGGTTGCTTTCCTTTTTATTATTATTCTATATATGATACTTAAATTTTTGTATATAAAAATAAAACCAACATCAATTCCTAAATTTTTCTTCAAAAAATACAATAACAAATAATATATAAAATTTGAAAGAAAAAAATATAGTAAGGGAAGTGAGCCAAGTGCCAACTACACCCTAGTGGCATAAATACAATACTCACTCCGTTCTTGTTTAATTAAGGTTTTAAGGATTTAATTGATATTTTATCTAACTGATTAAATTGAGTATAAATCTTAATATTAGCTTTCAAAACTTATTGGATAGATGAAAAAAAATAGCATTTATTGTTTAAACATAAATACATAATATGCGAATTAATTAATTAAGTCATGATTAGTTAGCATTAATTTAATTAATGTTGAAGGATATATATATATAATATGATCAAGAAACGAAGTTGCATAATCCTTCTATAATTAATCAAGATAATCTAAGTTATCAATTGAAAGATCTTGATTTATTTAATTTAATTAGTCAATAAGTTGAGCAATTAGGGACAAAACTATCTTCACACGTGACAACAACTACTTTGATAATTCAAGTAAACATTAGCGTTCCAAGTCTTACCATTAACACTTTGAGTTCATTCTCTTAACCCTCGTACTTGACGTTATGTATTTGCCCAACATTGTCAAAACCAATATGAAAAGAGAAAGAAGAAGCAAAATAATTCACGTCTTTGACTCTTTGTAACCTTTTTTTATTTTTTATTTTCAAATGAAATCGCGGCTAGTCAAACTATTCTTGCTACCTGTTCAAAAATAAATAAAAAATAATACTATTCTATAATTAAAATCGGAATTGATACTCAGCTCATTCTATAAAAAGTCTTATTTATTAAAAAATATATATATTTTACAAAAAAATCTCTTTTTATTAATAATAATATAAATAAATTGACACAATATTAATATATTATCATTATAATTTTATTATCATGTAACAATGACTAAATTAATAACTTATATTTTTAACAGTAAACACTGAATATATAAAACTATTCTTGATATTTAAAAATTTTGCCATTGCGAATATACATATTTGTGGAAAAAATTATTACAAGCCCATGTATATATATATATATTTATTTATATATATATATATATATATATAAATAAAGTGGTCCCATTTGTTTTTTAAAAAAGTTTTAATAAAGGAATGTTATTCAAGAGATCCGTCATACGGATCTAAAGCATACCTCTTCATAAAGAGTGCTATTTAAGTAGGAGTGCCAAATAAGAGGAGTGTTATTGATCATTCCTATATATATAGGATCCGGATCTTAAGCTCACCCCTTATTTAACATACCTTGTTCACCCCTTTTAGCGACGGACCGGACGACGATTCGGTCCGCGCTATATATAGAACCGTCGTCTTAATTTTTAACGACGAACAACGTATAGCGACGGACCGAACATATAGCGACATGCATGATTGTGAACTGTTATTATAGATTTTGTATTTTCGTGCATAAATTTACTACAAAAAATATTGAAGACTTTTTTCAACCCTAATCGATCGTATCTCATCGGTTAATTATTTAAGTTATGGCAGAACTGATCAAATAATTAAGAAAGAAGAACAAAATGACCGGAAAATTGGAAGCAAATCGATCTTGTTAAACATAAAACCAGGAGGACGTACGAGTTAATGCTACCCTAGATATCTTACAATAAGGACGCATGCAGAGTATTATTACAAAATACAAAATAAAAATAAAAAATGGAACCAAATTAAAGGAGGTAAAACACATTTTATGTTTTCTATATGAATTGTATGCTACGTTACATATTATTTGGTGTGATTCTTAAACAAGAGTTTCATTAATAAAATTCATTAATATCTATTTTTATTCTTAAAATAGTAAGTTAACTTTGTAGTATTGGAGTGTTAATAAAATTAACGTGACAAATTTAAAAAATCGGAGTTATAGAACATAATAATAAGCTAGACTCATGCGGCTATTGATTGAGACTTAGGTGATGCTAATAGATTAGTTATTTTTAAAAAAGTGAAGTTAGATAGTATTATTTTATACTACAATTAATATACCCTGATAAAAAACTTATGTATGAAACAAAATCTTTTAACAAATGACTTATTTTTTATTTTTTTTGGGGATAGACAGAATAATGAAATTGCTAATTGAAAAAGACCGAGTCAAATACATGATAAACAATGGAGGATATATGTAATAAAGGGCGGAAAATGTGATGCATTTGGTAACACTTTCATTTAACTTTTGAGTGAAAAAGAAAAATCAAATTTGATAAATAACTTTGATTCATAGTTTTACAAGAGGAGAGAGATTGGAGACACGTTATAAATTCTATCAGTTTCATAAAAATAGTTTATTTTATATACTTTCTTCATCTTCAAAAAAATATCTTTAAATATAAAAAAAATGTATTCATAAAAGATGTTTAAAAGTACACAAATCAAATATAAAATATGTTTAAAAAATTAGTTTACCCTAAAAATTATACTTGATTAAACTGAATTTACTAAATTTAGAAGAGACAAAAAATCATTAGTATAATAGTTACATAGATCGAGTCCACTAGGGATAAAATTAAAAATGATACTTAGTTTATTATCTTTCTTTTACTTTAGTTTTTATAATTTGTGTCAAGTATGTACTTTAATTTGGACATCGTTTTGAGGATTGAGAGTAAAAAAATTATTTTATTGAAAAAATCTATTTCAATAATAATAATATATAAATTATTCAATATTTTTAAATTTTGTAACATAATTTAATATTTTTAAAAAATATGTGAAAAAACAAAAAAATATTTTTAATATTTATAAATTTCAAATAAAACTATCTTCGTAGGACAGAACGATTAGTTGACTAGTTTAACTAGCCGACGAAGCCGTAGACTAGTTGAGGGAGAGGAGAACAAAACAGTCAATGTAAACACACACGTGGGAAGATGCCACTGGTGGCACCCACTTCCCACATACATCATCTTCATCACGCATATCTGATTTCTCCATCTCCCCTTGGCCTTCTCTTGTCTATAAAATGTCCCTCTAACTCCATGCTATTATTATCTCTCCTTAAACTCTTCAGTCTATATATATAGAAAAGAAGTATATACAAGTATAAGAAAGGCATTACCTAAAGTACGTGAGAAACATGGCCGGAGGAGGACTGGCTCCCGCCGGAGGGAAGGAGTTCGAGGCCAAGATTACACCCATAGTTATCATCTCTTGCATTATGGCTGCCACCGGCGGCCTCATGTTTGGTTATGATGTCGGTGTTTCAGGTCATTAATCTCTCTTTTGAAATTGTTTCTTGTTTATATATATATGGGTATTCATCCATGACAAACGTTTGTCGTGGACACTATTCAATAAACAAGTTGATTCACAGTTGATCTGCAGACGATGGAAGGTGAGATTTCATTTTTCTCCTCGCCGCTATTGACATGTGCCGATCCTTTTTTTTGCCGTTTGTCTATTACATTACTTTCCTAACTTATAATACATATCCTCATATAGATAACGTATGGTCTCACCCATATAAACTTAAAGATAAGTTTACATTTATGTATAATGATACATATACATAATAAAATAAAATATAATGATACATAATATAAAAATAAAAGATAATGATAAGATAAGTTTGAATAAAAGATAAACTTATTTTTATAAATACATAATGTAAAAATAAGATAAGTTTGAATAAAAAGATAAATTTATAAATGATAAGATTATAAGTTAAGGTTGAATAAAAGATAAATTTTGAATAAAAATAAGATAAGTTTGAATAAGTTTGAATAAAAAATAAGATAAGTTTGAATAAAACATAATTATCTTTTATAAATACATAATGTAAAAATAAATTTATCTTTTATTATAAAAGATAAATTTATTTTATTATAATAAAATATAAATTTATTTTATTATAAAAGATAAATTTATCTTTTATTCAAACTTATCTTATTTTTATATTATGTATTTATAAAAATAAGTTTATCTTTTATTCAAACTTTCTTATCATTATCTTTTATTTTTATATTATGTATCATTATTTTTTATTTTTACATTATGTATATAAATAAACTTATCTTTCTAGCCATATGGGATTTATTATTATGTATATAATTAGTAGCAATAAAAGGAAGGGATGGTTTTATATCGATTCAATCTTTGAATTATTCAATCAACTTGTTTGTTGAATAAGCCATATATATATATATATATATATATATATATATATATATATATATATTTCCATTTTCTAATTAAAATTAATCTTTATATATGCATGCAGGTGGTGTTACATCAATGGATGATTTCTTGAAAAAATTCTTCCCCGCGGTATACAGAAGGACTCAGGAGGAGAAGGGACACAAGAGTAATTACTGCAAATACGACAATCAAGGGCTACAACTGTTCACATCGTCGCTATACCTAGCAGGTTTAACGGCAACTTTCTTGGCCTCCTATACGACGAGGAGGCTCGGCAGGAAGTTCACTATGCTAATTGCTGGAATTATGTTCATAATTGGCGTGATACTAAATACTGCAGCACAAGACCTTCTCATGCTCATTTTGGGAAGAATTTTACTTGGTTGTGGGGTTGGTTTTGCTAATCAGGTACCCTATTTTTATCTTCTCATTATATTTACTACTTACATAAATGTTAGTTGTTCATGTTAGTTAGTTAGTCAGTCAAGGGTATATATATATATATATATATATATATATATTTGTATCTACCTATCAATGAGTTGTTGAATTAAACGTTATTTTGGGTCTACATAACTATTAGTAATACCAAGTTTTTGCCACATACTAATGTTGGTTGTGTTTAATATTTCTACGAGAACATTATCCTTATTTTCTATACGTACAGGTACAGTATTTAAAAACTGTCCTTTGTTTTCTTATATTATTATATATATATATATATATATATATATATATATATATATATTTATATTTATAAAATACAATATTTGGTGTCTTTAAGTCAATTAAGCAAGCAAGTATTGGTATATGTGTGAAAGGTCCAAAATAGTAGCCAAACCAAATAGTAGTAGGGGACTTCTGACACATACTAAGCTTAGGTGGGTTTCGAATCTCTATAGTTATTAATTTTATTTTTCCACCCTAACAAGTCTTAATCATCTACTCTTTCCAAATCTTCTTTTATTTTTCCACCCTAACAAGTCTTAATCACCTACTCTTTCCACCACCTTAATTTAATTAGTATAGTATAGTGGAGCATATGAAACACATAGTTATTGGTGGGTCGAGACTTATTTTTCTTGGTTTTGGTTGTAAAGTCTTGTAATTAATATTCATGTATCTTAGGGTCCTTTAACTTTTTGAATACTTTATTCTGTATAATGATAAAGAGGGTATGAATCTTGTGATTCTTATTGCTTTAATTTAGAATCATTATCCCTTTGATAAAATAAGTAAATAAAACAGACTTTAGTTTCATTCTTTTAAATATTCATTTTCTCTTCCAACTTTCTAGTATATATTCCACTATTTATTTGTCAAAGTATAACTACCATTTAATTGGTTGTTATTGGTAGTTTAACTAAAAGCATAAAGTAACACCATCAATTCATGATTGATTAAGTTGAAACTAATTTATAATATGTTTCCGTTGTGCCTTTTTTTTAAAATATCTAAATGCACTTATAAAAAGGGCTAAAGTAAAGTTAGATGGTGAGAATATCAATTAATTTGGCTTATTGGTCTTTATCATTTTATTAATAATTTCTCATGTATTTTGGATGGATTTTCAGGCAGTTCCTCTGTTCTTATCAGAGATTGCACCCACAAGAATAAGGGGAGGACTAAATATATTGTTCCAGCTTAATGTGACCATTGGCATACTTTTTGCCAACATTGTCAACTACTTCACAGCAAAGTACGTCTATTTTGAAATTATGTTGGACTTAATATGGCTTTAATGTTGCTTAATTTGACTTAAACTGGCTTTTGTGGGATTAACAAGCAACTTATTTTTGAAAATCTTACTACTTTTTCAGACTTTTAGGATTTAGCTTGGACTCCTATGGATAAAGGCCTCTTAGTGTAGGTAAAAAGTTGTACTTTAAAAGATCAAAATGAGACTACTTTTGTCCAACAGGAGACCTCTAAGGGTATTCAAACACCTCATTCTATTTTGATATTGACCCAAATTTTCATGTAGATTCTTTTTTGTATAATGGCACAACATAAAATCCTTGCAATGTTGCTTTTGCATAAAACAACACAATTAATTAATCCATTTTCTATCTCTTGCAAAACATTGTAGTGGATATTTTTATTTTATTTTATGATATTCATGATTTGTTACTGACAATGGTTTGTGAATTAATTCCTTAAAACTACAGAATAGATGGATGGGGTTGGAGGCTGTCATTGGGGCTGGCTGGAATTCCTGCAGTCCTCCTAACCATAGGTTCTCTCTTAGTGGTGGATACCCCTAACAGTCTCATTGAGCGTGGCCAAATGGAAGAAGGAAAACAAGTACTCAGAAAAATCCGGGGCACTGACAAGATTGAACCTGAGTTCTTGGAGCTTGTTGAGGCGAGCCGCGTTGCTAAAGAAGTTAAACACCCATTCAGGAACCTTTTAATGCGAAGGAATAGACCCCAACTAGTCATAGCAGTCGCGTTACAGGTTAGTTTTTGTGTCAAAATCCCCTGCATGCATTTTTTTTCTTGAAAATTGATACTAAATTTTGTTATTGGAATGTTACAGATCTTCCAGCAATGCACAGGAATCAATGCAATCATGTTTTATGCGCCAGTACTATTCGACACGTTGGGATTTGGCAGCAACGCAGCACTTTACTCGGCTGTAATCACAGGGGCTGTGAATGTGCTATCCACTGTGGTATCCATCTATGTAGTGGACAAATTAGGGCGTCGGATACTTTTGCTAGAAGCCGGAGTCCAGATGTTTTTAGCACAAATAATTATAGCCATAGTACTAGGAATCAAGGTGACGGACAAGTCGGACAATCTTGGGAGTGGATTTGCCATACTAGTAGTGATAATGATATGTACATTTGTGTCGGCCTTTGCGTGGTCTTGGGGTCCGTTGGGGTGGCTGATTCCTAGCGAGACATTTCCTCTGGAGACACGGTCAGCAGGGCAAAGTGTGACGGTTTGTGTGAATTTGCTCTTCACATTTGTGATAGCGCAAGCATTTCTGTCTATGCTTTGCCATTTCAAGTATGGGATATTCTTGTTCTTTTCGGGTTGGGTTTTAGTCATGTCGATATTCGTGGTGTTTTTGGTTCCCGAGACCAAAAATGTGCCGATTGAGGAAATGACTGAAAGAGTTTGGAAGCAACATTGGTTATGGAAGAGATACATGGATTACGAGGAGAATGATATCACGCCGCAAAATGGTCACAACAAACTGTTTGATCCGGTTTCTCAATTGTAGAACATCCGCTTTTTTTAGCTGTACTAGGTTCTGATATATATATATATACATAAATAATTTCACAAGCTCTACAGAAATTTTAATTTATAGCTCAAATGGAATTTTGGAATCCTACAAGCTTATGGAGTTTTGAAGAAGGAGCCAAGAAGAGAACATACCTTTTTAATTTTTGCAAGTGCGTTTCTTCAATTTCTAACTTCTTCCTGATTACTAGTCTCAAACATGTGACCTTATAATAAAGAGACATGTCTATCACATTTGGTCTTAACAGAGCTGAAACCTAAACTCAATATGATAATAATTTTTTATATATAAATGTGTATTGTCAAAAATTAAAAGATATGTGTAATACAAGAGATTCTAATCCGTAGTTTAAGACAAAAGAGAAAAATATTACTATTAATTAGTTAATATCTAAGAGAACATTTGAACATCCACCAGCTCTATATACGATTAAGAATTTATTTTTTTAAAGGATTATTGTGAAATTTAATAAATTTTAACCAACCAAATCCAATAGAAGAGAGTGTGAATTAATAAGTAAACTACCAAACTTGAAGGCTTATACTTCATCTAATCAAGTCTATTTTAGCACACCCCACCAACAAAGTAACAGCCTATTTGTAAAATATTCGAAGATGATAAGTGCTCTTTGGTTTAAATCCATTCCAATTTAATAATTTTATTTGATTTTAGTTATAATATAATAACGGATAATGTGACGCCCCCAAAATTAGGTATACATCACCCATTTTGGGTCGTCAGATACATGGTACAGAATTCAAATACAACTTACTAATACAACTGTCGTGTATAATACGACAAAACATAAACTGTGAGTTTGAATACAAATATTGTCTACTAGAGATTATACAAACTCAAAAGAGTCCTCATTACAATTATTATCACACTATTTCACAGAATAATGAGGACTATTAATGCTATCCTCTAGACCATTACTCCATTCCCCAACTTGTCCCAGCTATATTCTCATTTCTTGAAGAGAACAGTGAAAGAAAGGGTGAGCTCAACTAGCCCAGGAAGAAATATTATGACCAAGATAATGCGAATAAATTATCATTAGCCTTCAACAAAAGTTAAACCGATAAAATATAATAAACATCAAGTTTAATCTGCAATGGAACCAACAATCCATTAAAAGAGTCAAGTAGAAAATAAAATCTACTATCTTTTATGATTTAAAAGGTTTTTAAATCATCATTATAAATTTGAGACTCACTAAATAAATATTCCACATCATCGAATCACCCCTCATCTACGGCCAAGGATATTCTTTAAGATCACGACCACAATTATCCATGCACTACGGCCAAGAATATTTGTGTATTCATTAATGGTCATGATCATGCCAACAACTCGTCCATCAATGCACTACTACGGGCAATGATGACTTTTAATTTTCACATCATTTGTAACATTACGGTCGTGATTACAAAATAATCCTCGTCATAATCATACCAAGTCCATCTACGCACTACAGTGCCACGAGATGACTTTCAACATAATATAAACATGAGGATGATGACAATGATATAAGAATTCAATAAAAACAAGTTCAAGAATTAATTTATCCAGAACCAATAACATCCAAATCGTCGGCATGATCATTTTTGTAGAGTAAAATTCAAGAATACTTAGAAGAATATTTCCATGAAAGGATCTTCGGATGAAGCCATAAATATCAAGGATATTCCACTAATTTCATGAAGTATAGAAGTCAAAGTTTTAACCAACCGAATATAATAAAGAATGGAATAACAAAAGAAATCACCATGCGTGCGATGAGGCAATTACATGCGAGTTATTCCAATGAATAATAAATAACGGAACCAAGTGTAAGACCCCAAAAATTTTTTTAAATAAAAAGAATTTCCTTTATTTATTATAGTAAGGGTGGATTTGATTAATGTGGTTAGTTATGGGTAAAATGCATAAATATTTTAAATAAGCAAGTGGTGATATAATATTCATTATTGTTGGAGAATATTCGTTTGGTCGTGGAATATTCGTCTTGTCTTGAAATATTAAATGCGACCAAGCAGCCCATGTGTGTGGAGCCCCATAACGGAAAGCGATTGGAGGAAGAAAAGCGACAAATATAAGTTGTTTAAAAATAACGGCGTAATTGTTACCGTTTTACTCGTTGGAATACCCTATGGTTAAAACACAATGAATACGCGTTATTGCGACAAGATGATACCGGTATTGCACCAATTATTGATTCTTACGTAAAAGGCACTACTCAATAATGGTTACAAATAATTATTGCTTCGAGATTTTATTTTATTGATTCAATAATTATGCGTTGATATTTTATATTCTTTGTTTTTGAATAATTGTCATTACACAAGATTTTTTTCATTATCGAACCAATAATTCATATTATCCTCGAATAATATTATTAGATAACATTATTGGCAATGTCTAGAAAGTTCTCGTCTAAGGAGAGGTTTGGTCACCTAATTGCGCGCCAGATAAGGAGAAATTCTTATTGAAAGCCCCTCTTTCCTTTAAGCTATGCGGTTTGTCGAATATTGTGATTCTCAGAATATTATTTGTGAATAATTAATTATTGATTCACATGATGAGAAAAATATTGATTTTATGTGGATATACATGGAGAAAATTTTTAATGTGACAATTGTTGAAAATTAATATTTTATCTTTTTCTGATAAAATAATTCATTTAAATATATATTATTATATTTTAATAATATAATAATGGTGATATTTTTACAACGAATGTGGGATATATGAGTATATGAGGAGGAAGAGTATTTTTGTTACAATAAATGTTTAAAACATGTTAAACATGTCGGTGGACCCCATTTATTGACTGAAATTTGATTATAAATTTAAAAAATCGCCCGTTTGTGGATTTCGGCCAATTTTTGTTTGGAATTTGGAAAAACTTTTTTCTGCAAAGTTGTAGAGAATTGAATTTCCTATAAAAACTCGCAAGATTTGAATTTTCTGGCAAAAGGGCTATTTATTGTGAATTATTGAAGTTCCAAAGCTCCGAAATAATTAATTTTTGGAAGTTTAAAATATTTTTATTTACAAAAACATTTTTTTCATTTGGTTCCCTCATTTAACACATGACAAGTTGCTGAAATTCAAATTCAAGGTGTGCGTAGGAATTATTATTATAAATAATAATATTATATTAAATTTTCTCGCTTTTGGTGTTAAAGCAATTTCCTATAAATAAGTTAAGCTTAGGTTAGAATTGAAAATCACACCGAAACCAAGTTTTCTCTCTATATTATCGAGTGTATTCTTGTGAGTATTTTGAGTATACTTTGAGTATTGCTATACGGTGCAAGTTCAAGTCATAGCTTTATATCCTGTTTTTAACTAGTAAATCTTGTCTTTCGAGGTAAGGATGTTATTTTCTTCTCAAATGATATTATTTTTTCAATATCATTATGCTGAAATATTGGTTAGAACTTTTTATCAAATTTGGAACTTTTTCATGTCGGAGTTACTATTCATGAGTTACTATTCACGAGTACTATTCACGAAGCGTGAAGATGTTTTTTGTGAAATTTCTATCTTTTGGTGTCGGAAGTTACTATTCACGTATACGTCACTATTCACGTATACGACACTATTCAAGAATACGACACTATTCATCGAAAAATGAAATTTCTTCTTTTTGTCCAAAATATCTATTCTGGATACTAGCTTTGATTGTATCCATGTTTTGATCATTCTTGAATTTTAAGCCACTATGATTATTTTTGAGGGTATTTTTGGACGTGGATAAAACAAAGTACGAATCCTTAATCCTTAATCCTTGTCATTTTGTTTCACCGGATTCGCTTTTTAAAAAATATTTTCATCATCCTCGCCTTAAAAGATGAATGATTTATGATGAATATCTTTGGCCTTAGTAGTGCAAAGATGAATGATTTATGATGAATATCTTTGACCAAATGGTGCAAAGATGAATGATTTCGATGAATATCTTTGGCTGTAGTGCAAAAGATGAATGATTTCTGATGAATATCTTTGGCCGTGAGTGCAAAAGATGAGCAGTGTTTAGATGAACATGACCAATCGGTGAATGTCCTTGCTTCAGAAGTAGTGCAAGGATGAATATTTGATCCCGATATATATTGATTGATGTTACGAGGGATAAAAATAGGCGATGAACTTTAAAAATTCATACATAGAAGATAGTAGTTTGCATTCTCTACTTAACTCTTCTAATGAATTATTATTTCCATTGCGAATATTGATTTAAAACTTGTTGTCTATTGTATTCTATTATATTTTTCCTGTTGAAGACTAACGATAATTTTGTTGTATATTATCTTAGTCATAATATTCTTTACTTTGGGCTAGTCGAGCTCACCCTTTCCTTTTTGTTCCATTTTTCTTCTCGGGAGGCGAGAATGTAATGAAAGTACTAGTCGGGTATGGAATAAAGGTTCTAGAAAGAGTTGTTTAGTAGTCCTCACCATTTTGTAAAATAATGTATAAATAATTGTGATGAGGATTTATTTGGGTATGTATATTGTCTAAGAAAGACAATAATTGTTTTTTAAACTCACAAGATATATGTTGTCGTATTTTTTGCCTGACAAATGTATTAATAAAGTTGTAGTTATTTCATGCACCATGTATTTGGCGACTCGAGAATGGGTTGGATGGAATGGACCTATTTTGGGGCGTCGCGGTCAGTCCGACGTAAAACGCATGCATGTGATATTCCAACAGAATAATAAAGAATGGAACCAGTCCCATGCGTAAAACACACACGCATGACGGATGTTCCAATGAATAATAATAAAGGCGAACCGAACCAGTCCTGTAAAACACACATGCATGTGATGTTCCAATGTAATAATAGAAGAATGTCACCAAGTATAGGGTAAACCAAGCGTATACAAGTTATTCCAATGTAATAATAAGCAATGGAATAACAACATTTCTCTTCATGAATAAGAAAGAATAACACCCTTACTTTAGTAAGAGATTGAATACTACGAAGTGTAGAATGTATCATACTCTTCTTCTTTCTCTTATTCTCTCTATACTTTCTCTCTCTATAGCTTGAATGAATTCGTGAAAATAATGAAGCACTAAGCCTCTATTTATAGAAGATTTCTAGCTTAAGACCGCCATGTGAAAAGCAAGTGGCTCGACGACTAGTGATGTGAAAAGAAAAGTGGTTTGACGCACCAGAATGTGAAACGACAATTGGTTCGGCGCTTTGTAATGTGAAACGACAAGTGGTTCGGCGCTTTAATATGAAACGGCAAGTGGTTTGACGTCTGGTAAAGGTAATTACTATTGACGAAGGTAATTACTATTCACGAAGGTAATTACTATTGACGAAGGTAATTACTATTGACGAAGGACTCTTAGATGATGACATATGCCCCCCCCCCCCATAAAATAATCAAATTTACCACAAACGTCTCATAACAGACTCTTTATATGCATCAAGGATTGAATAAATATTACCACAAATCATTTTATTTTTAATCAACACATATTTAATCTTTCAACAATTATTAATCATTTATAACTTGTCGCCTCAATTATTGATTTAATAATATAACATATTATACGATGATACCTTGTGACAATAAATGAATCAATAATATAAGAGATATGATCGCAAGAATTATCGTAGCATTAATTGAGTATAGTGAGTGACTTCTCGTAAACATCAATAATCAATACCGCAGTGTTTCTATGCAACCACGCCAGACATCTTTGTACTTTTTACTACCGGTAGTTCAACAGTTTTAACGGTAACACCTCCGTAGTTATTTTCATAAAGTATTTTTTGTTGTTTTCTCAATCCGACAATAATAATTACATTGTGTCCACCACGATTGATTGTCTTGCCGTCATCGAATATTCTCCCACAAAACGAATATTCCCCGACCAAACGAATATTTTATAACAACTTGCTTACTTTGCAAAATTTATAAATATTACCCACAACTATAACATTATATCAAATTTATTCCATAATATTCAAAAATAATATTTATAGAAAATTCATCTTTATTTATAAAAATTGGGGTCTTACAGATAATGTAAATTATCTAAAAATATTATTAATTATAAATTTGTTTTTTTTCTAAAATTTAAATAAATTCACATCATTTTTAAATTTTAGAACAAGAATTGACTACTTAAAATTAAAATGTGACTATTTTTAATTTTTATTTTTGGAGTGAACGGAGTTCCTTTCAGCCGTTAAAATAGGAATAGACCTGAAGAACATACCGTACGAATGGATCCTTGACATGCAACAACCGACCATAGTTGCCAAGACAATCTTTCCTTTCAAGTCCTTCAACCATTGGGCCTCTTTACCTAATTGCTTGACTTGAACAAACATATATATATATATATATATATATATATATATATATATATATATATATATATATATTGAGAAAATGAGTTGAACAGTTTAGATGTGGGCCTCTTCGATCTTCATTTATTTTCATATCATTTTAAACATAAGAAGTTTCATGATTAGGAATTATAACCAGTACTACTATATTACTACATTTTTAGAGGCTAAATTAACCCCAATGATGAAATGTGGCTTATTATTTTTGAATCTAAACCTTGGTAACAATATAACCACCAAAAAAAAAAATTAGGTAGGTACAAATGAGTATTCTTTATAAGATATAATAATCTCGTGATCTGTACTTAATCATTAATCTTAGTTACTTCACAAATTAGAGTAATCAAATAATTAAAGATTTGATATCTAATTTAATAGTAGATTTCAACAAATAATAAACTAGTATGCATCCTAACAATTAAACATATCAATCATAGAATTTAAGCTACTCAAAATACAAATTTAACAATTAAAATCAATTAAATCTCACGGTGTAATAATCTGAGGCCTCTGTCTCCTTAAACCAAAAATAGAAGTTTAGCCACGCCTAAACACTTAAGAATACTCCATAGAGAGATCTTTTAGATAATTTTTTCTTTTCTTCATTGGATTTGACTTGTACACCAAGATTGTTCCACCTCCTTCTTAGCTTCTCCTTGTAGGATTCTTCTGGTTTCTTTCATTCCATGAATATGAACATTAAATAATGTTTGATCACCAAGATATTGACATTATTAAAATCCCGTGCTCGCGTAATTACAAATTTGCCCCTCCTTTTACTTGAAGTCCAATTAATTAATAATACTCAATTTGTCTCCAAAACACTTCCAAAGTCACGAAATCCTTTAATTGCACCTTAAATAAAAATATAAAAATAACGAGTGTATTTAATCACAAAATAAATATAAAAAATTAAACATTAAAAAATAAAAATGTAACACATTTTATTCTAATCACATCTCAATATCCTGTTAAATTGGTAACCTATATAGAGATATATAGCTTGTTAGTTGTCAACTTAATTCTCATGCTTGGCAGTTAATTGGTATATTCTAAATTAGTCATGTATATATATATATATATATATATATGGCTTGCTTCATGCATGATCTATTAATGTGTGATCTTGTGAATAAAGTATTAACATATATAGAGTTATAGTTTTTAAATAGGGTTTAAATATTATATCAATTAACTTCCAGTCGGCAAAGACTGTTAGAAACTTAGAATTGATTGTTTTTGTCTCAAAAAATTTAGCAACTCTTTGAAATTAAGTCTAGTGAATATTAATATAAATAGACTATGTTCTAGTATCTTAAAGATAATATTAAAAAATATTCTATAAATAAATAAAAAATCAAATATTTTTTATTTGGCTGACCAAATATGACTAATTAATTTTAGGAAAAGTAGGGAGTATTTGTGAAAGCAAAGCAAGTAATTGGCAAAATAAATTGCTTTAATTCCCATTGTTTAGAAAGAACAAAAGGGGGAGGAAAAAAGAAGAATGTAAGAAGCAAAAACATATCAATATTTTATTTTTTATTAGAAAAAAATAGTAGTAATGGAATAATATTTTTTGTTATAGGAGGACCACTATATACTATTGCTTTTCTCACTAAAAGCATGTGGCACGCCTATTTGATGAAGGTCCAAAAACAAACACTCCTCTTGCCTCTTGCCTCTTGGTGAGAAGGTCGGCATTGCCTCAAGACATTTGCTACTATAAAAACTGCCACATTCATATATACTCACATGACTTTTCATCTCGATCTCTTTCGATTCCCTTAATTCTTAACTCATTACAATACTAAACACAATATATTTATCGAGTAGTAGCTAGTTCTTGGCCATGGGTTCGTTCAATGGTACTGTGGCTCATCTGTTTTTGGGGCTGATCACATTTGGTTGCATGCTGCAGGTCTCCATTGGAGATGTGTACAAGGTTGGGGACTCTGCTGGCTGGACCATCATTGGCAATGTTGATTACAAACAGTGGGCTGCTCCTAAGACCTTCCAAGTTGGTGATGTCATTGGTAAGCTAGCTAGCTTTTTTCTCCATTTATTACTCGACTTCCCATTCCCAGCTATATATTTTATGATCCATCAATTGTTTCCAACAGCTAGGCAAATAAATTAATTAATTATTTTATATTTATTTATTTTCCTATATAGTAATTTGGTAGATAAAAATAAAGATATGGTTGTGTGTTTTTGTTGGTTTATTTGGGTTTTATTGTACTTCCATAACTCTCATCTAAATGTAGTTCAGAAAGGAAAGAAAGTTTTGATTTTTGATCTACTTAATTAATTATTAGTAATAAGTAGGAATAAGGGTACAAATTACGATCTATAATTATTTTTGGCTCTCAGCATCTAAATGAGGAACTAAACCTTTTTTTTTAATACAAGTTTTTAATGTTATGGGTTTTAGTAGATTTGGCAAATCAATAAGTATATGCGGAAAAGAATAAATTAATTAATTTTATTATTTGGATCCAATTTTTCTATCCAAAATATATTTTCACTCTTGCCAAATACTACTCCCTCTGTTAGGTCATTGATTAATTCCCCTGCTACTGCCTTACTAGCTTATTTAATTTAACCCTACTTATTCAATCTGTGTTTTTGGATGGATGAAAGCATATATGTATGACACGTGGGAGACATTACTTTTAAGGGATGTTAGCATTCATGATTTGGTGGGCTGTTGGAGGAGGCATGAATGAATGCATGTTAATTAATCAGTTGTTGTCCCCTCCGGCCTTCCCCACAAATCATCAATTTTCATGCTTGGCTTGGTTGTTAGTTGTTACTTTCACATGCTTGGCTTGGTTATAACTTTTTATTGCATTGATTAATATAACATTTTTTTATAATAAATGCAATAAAACTTACTACTACTATTATTAGTAGGGAGAAGTCTCTGCCGCCTTCAACTAATCTAACAACAACGTGTAAATGGTGTAAACAGTGTTCGAGTACAACTCACAATTTCACAATGTAATGCAAGTTACACATGCCGAGTACAAATCATGCAATGCATCTTCTCCAATTACCACACACACAACTGGCAACGACTCCATTACCATCACCAATCAGGGCCACCATTTCTTTATCTGTGGGATCCCGGGTCACTGCCAAGCTGGCCAGAAGGTTGACATCAACGTGCTGCTTCGCGTGGCTCCATCTCCTTCTACACCTCCTGCTGGCTCAGCTCCTGCACCTTCTCCAAGTGAGGCAGCTGCTAATTCCTTGTATGTGTCCAGCAGGTTTTTGGGTAGCTTTTGTTTGGCTATGACTCTACTAATTGCAGCTTTTGTTTGATCAGGAAATTTAACCCTTTTGGTGTTTGTTTTGTCTATGGGAATATTAATATGTTGAATGTAGATGGATTTAATTTGTGTTACAAATTAAGTAAATAATTCTATCACATGAATTAGATTTCTTTTTCTGTTTTGATTGGAGTTATGTTGGTTGGAAACATGCCTATTGTAGGTAAATTTTTCAACCGCCCAAATTGAGTGATATCCGGAAGACTAAAAAAAATTTTCAACAACCCACTGCGTGAACTATCGTCCTTTAGTGTGATGATATCATTTTCCAGATAAAATACATTTTTAATGAGATAAATTGATTTATTCAAGGTATATAAATGGTATGTTCTTGCAGATTTCGGGCCCTTTCTAGGGTACTTGACGTTTAGGTAATGTAGTATCTGAATCACATTAACTTTAATATTTACGTTTAACAATCTTCAAACTTTATACCCAGCCTTTTTTGGTAATGTAGTATCAGATTCCTGCTTTCTGGTGGGGGTGGGGGTAGGGGGGGGGGGGGGGGTGATATCACAAATTGCTTCTAACAGACGGTACAAAAGATCTAAAATAAAAGATCTTGAACATCTAAAATCTCAATATTGCTTTATGAAAACAAACCATCTCAATCCTACCTTTTTGAATGAATAATTAAATCACTCTTACCCTTGTAACAGAAACACCCATAAAGAACATTGTGGAGTAGGTGAATTAGAAAATTTCCTTCCATCATGGAAAAGTAAATTGTTTAATGTTCTCTGAGATCCTTGAATATTACACAAGCCTGATTTCATATCTTTATTGTTCCATCATCGTAGACTATCATTTGCGCTAACAAATTTTCTTCTCACTACAACTATTTTCACTTTCAAGAAACTAAGCTGGTGTGACTAGTGAACCTCTTGACATTCGAGGGGTTGAATAAGGAATGCACTATACACTATTCATATATCCTATGAGGTGAAACTGAACAAAGAATGACATTTTAGTGACAAAAAAATGGAGGCAGATGTTTGAGATGGGTTAGTAAATCCAGATGAAAATTAAACCAGAAGACCATCAAGTAGTGGGTGCTCAGCATCTGCATTCCTCTTCGCCACTCTTCTGTCATGTCCTTGAGTTCTGCAAAATATATGGAACAGACAGCTTACATTACATCTACAACTTGTTTTAAAATATAAATTGTAAACATCCTTCACCCTCAATCATATTGTGGAGATTATTTCTTAACACAAGATACACAGATGAACCAAGGGAAGGCAGACATAAATGAGAAACATATTGTCATGCTCTCATCAAATTGAAAACCACAAAACTGGGACATACATTATTTAATACTAGCTATGCAGTACTGTGACATATATCAATAGATACTATACAGGCATGAGTGCTTTATGACATGGCTATGTATGCAAGTGTTCCTTGCAAGCAATTTATTCCACGACTTTCGGCATAAAATAAGCTATGGTTACAATATATTATCATGATCATCCAATGCATTAATACAGAAGCTGATGGACTAATATGAATAAAGCAGCGTAGAGACCTTACACTAGTTGATTGAAGCTCTACTGCAGATGAATCCTCATCATCCTGCAATACATTTTGAAATTTTTATTACTGTCATGAGGTAAGGAGGTATATATCAACACGAAAGAGTTTAGTGCAGCTAAAATACCTCAATTAACAAATCCTTTCTGGTAATCACTCCAATAACGCGAGAAGCACGAGGAACAACAAATATATGCCTTAATCCTAGTTGGCGGAAAAGATTATATACCTGTACCATCAACCACATGGAATATTCATAAACTGATATGAGTATTTCCCATATATGTCTAATTACATACATAATAAGCTAATAGCAATTACAGGTCTGAAATCGTCACCTTTGTTAAAGACATATCATCAGGCACAACATAGGGAGAGGGGTTCACAAAAGGGGCAAGATCTATGTACATTTCCAGATCATCATGACTTAGATGGATATCATTTATTGATATTCCTTTACTAGAAACGGGCTTCACAAATTCAGAAATTCTGTGCCTGCGATTCAGAAAATCTTTTAATTTTAAGCCAGTAGATGAATTGGCAAAAGTTGAAATACTCTCAATTAGTATCATGCCTTACCTGATTGGCAAAGAATGACCTCTCAAGTCAGAGGGCAATGGACTATGCTGGAAATCTGCTTTAGACTGTAGAAGTACCAACAAATGACTGCAAAGATGAACAAAGTTACCAAGTTACTTCAATTTCATCAAATCGGCTAACCACAGCAACCAAAAAGAAAACATTTTTGAGTTCTTAGAAACATAATGTCAGCAGAAGTTAAACAAAACAGTATCTCCTACCTCCTTAGTACAAGTCCAATTACAAGTGTTTCTCCGCTTCTTGTGTGATCTATAACCTGGACATCAAGAAGAGTGAAGCATTAACCTCAAGTTTAGCTAAAGATTAAACAGTAGTACCAAAGGCACTATATCATCTGAAAAATTAACTTACAGGGAAGCCATTGTGGCCATTGCTCCTTAATATTGAGACTACATCTGCAACCTTGATAACGCGAGGGAAGTAAATAACCTACAAGAGATCAGAAATAAAGTAAACTGTGAGGGGTGGGGGAACAAAAAGGCATGTTAGAAATAGAATAAAAAAACTCTAAAATGTAGTAAATGAGAATAACCCAGAGTTCACAATTTTACTGGATGTGGTATATCCATTACTTCGAAACTAAGGAGCACCAGGGATTAAACTTTTGTTACATGAAGAACATCTTTAAACAAATTGGCACCCAAATCTCACAATTGAATTAGTTTACGAGGAAGAAAATTTTTTCTAGTGTAAAAATGTAAACGTCTTTCACATCAAAAGCCACTAATAATAAATTGACCTTCTGATTCCCACAAGCCTCTTTTGCAGTCATTTGCCGCATTTGGTACTTTGGTCTTGATTCAAGTAAAGGAATACCCCTCAATCGAGCTTGTTCTTCGTACAACCCTTCATTAAAAGCATCACCAACAGCCTGTGGAAGCTTAAGTAAGTAATGTACATGGTGTTGCTAGGTGTAGCACACAGAATGTTATAAGGGAATACCTTTGATATAAGAAGAACAAGCATGATGAGAGGCAAGAGCTTCAGATTATTTGTAATCTCAACCATAATGACACAGAGGGAGACTGTCATACGCATTGAACCTCCAAGAAAAGAAGCAGCTCCAAGTAGAGCATATCTAAAATTTGCATTGACATTTGAGCAACGTTACTTCAGATAAACACAAAGACAGCACATAGAGAATGTTGCAACACTTCAAATATGCATATAAATATACACACACATATATAATATACTCATTAATTTTCTGTACAGAATGCACTTTAAAACAACTCTAAAAACATTGTAAACAATAAATGCTAAGGACATGTTCATGAGATGTAGAAATATAGAAATGAACCATAATAGCACTCCAAAACTTGATGTAAATGTCCAGAATTCTAAAGTAAAAAAAAAGACTCCCATATTCTAGCTGTTAACTATGACCAAGATTACTGATCTCGCCCATGTTTCCAAAACATTTTCCAAATGAGATGATAAAAATTCTTGAATGAGTTTTCCATGATACAGAAACAGTCCCGCCTTGGAGAAAAGTAATTTTGAGATCAACTGAACTGCTGACAACCTTTTTCAAAGCTCAAGCTTTTAGAGCAGACTGATTATGTTTAACCAGTATTATCTGAAATGTGGTACGTTTCGGTATGCAGTACGAAAATGGTATTTTATATAGCTAAAACGTGTTACGCTAGGGAATCTTTTTAAGTTTTTATAGAAGATTTTTAGTTGAATCAATAATTTGATTGTTTATAAATATTTTAGTACAAAAGTAATGTTTGAGCATCCAATACTAAGTTATAATATTGATATTTGTGCAATTATAGTTAAACAATAAACAAATTTATGGGTACACTAAATTTAGAGTATTGGTACGTAAGAGTATCTTGTTTGGGTACGCAAATACCAATAAGCGGTTTGTTAGGTCTATGAGTATCTGGTAACTTTGTGTTTAACTATGAATTGGACAGAGCACACACCCTTCCCCCTCCTAGCAACGAGGGCCGATGACTTATTTTAACAAAGTGTGGATAAAAATCAAGTCTACTTAAAAGGATGACTTAATATCATATATGAAACTTAGAAAATGTTTCTATGACTGAACTCTGAACTCAAGAGAATCTTGAAGTACAACAGAACACCGCTCTTGGTAAATAGAAATGCCCTTCATCTCCATGAGTGAATCTGTTACCAAACACCAATCAATTTATTTACGGATCATTACATGTAAAAAGAGACGTTTTAAAAACTGGCAAAGAGTGGTACACCTTTTCTTTTCTAAGATATATGGCATCTAATGAAAGCAAATTCCTCAGGCGTGAAAACTCACTAGATAATTTCTAAAAACCAAATTCCATTTCCAAGTTGCATTTGACGTACAAGTGATTTGCTCAGGGGTAGATTTTGATTTGCTATTTTATTTCTTCATACCATTTTTTTCTTGATGGTCATATCAACTTATAGTATGTAGCTACTACTTGAGGTTAAAAGCAATAATAAAAATGCCAGTGAGTAGAAGAAATAGCACTCACGTTCCTTCTTCAATGTTCAGCTTCTTGTAAAAGCTAACTACAAACTTGCCAACAAGACGCCCATAGGTTGATCCAATCATTATACCAGGAACAAATTGACCAGCTGGAACAGCAGTACCAAATGTTACCACTGCTAAGGTATAAAACATAACCTGAGGATGAGAATATTAAATGAAGTCCTGGTCTCCTGGACAAGAAGTAAGAACTGAAAAACGATGTCATTGCATACATTAAATGAAACATCATAAGTTGGGATACTAATAACTCTAAATTTCTTTACTGAAGTCTAGAACAATTATAAAAGCAATATTCATAAAGCATCTGTTTGATATAACCCAGAATCAAACAAACAGACAAAAAATGATTTCAAAAAATTATAAAATTAAAACACATGTAATTATAATCCTGCTATTGTATTACATTTTCTTCATGAGATCATTTGTATACAAACATATGTGTAATCACTAGCTCACAATTAAAGTAAACATAAGAAGTAAAAATTTCCATGTCAATAAATTCCTAAAACAACAAAAAAACACTCTCACAGCAATAAATTTGAAGCTGAATGTTCTGAAAATGAAATTTTCAGAGAAGGCAACTTTAGTAAGTTAGATTAATTCTAAGAATTTCTCAATATACAACTTATAAATCTAACTCGTGTATTTCTGGAAGAAGATTCCTCAAGTTTCACAACAACAAATATGCTCAAAAGTATTCAAAAAAACAAGACAAATATGCTCAAGAAGTAGTATTTTCTATATGTATAAAAAAGCAATAAATGAATGAATATGGAACAAATTTATTCCTAACATACCCAAACTATAGTTTATAAAATAATCTGATCCTACTGTACTCAAATATAAATTTAGGTAGAAAAAACGCTAAGGGAGAACGTGCAACTACCAAAAAGGTCAGCAGGCTTTGGGCGCTGAACTCATGAATAGTTTTTGCACTAAACAAATTTCGTATGGCATCATCCTGCAATCAGATCAGACTTGCTTAAATGAAAAGGAACAATTGAGAGAGTGTAGGTATTAAGTTCTTAACATAAATAAAATAATTATAACAATAATAATAAGATGTATTTTGCCTGAAATGATCTCAACCTGTGTATTGAAGAAGATGGTTGCAAGGTCGTTGTATTCCTTGCCATTACTACAAAAGAACTGCAAACAGCAGAAAACTTATAAGGGCAAGAGCAAAAGTCGAAGGAATTTGTATAAAGAATAGTTTGAAAGAAAGTTCAAGAAGACAAGTAATATTTAATAATGTATATAAAGCAACAATACTTCATATAAGGTTAAATGGGTTATACTAAAAATGAGAGCGAATAGACTAACGTGCTGAACTAGTCACCTTTTTTACAGAAGCACAACCCAAATTAAAGAATCTGAAATTCAAGTACAGGTTAAAAAGAAATAAGGATTTCACTTATTGCAAGGTTTAAAATTATTTTTTTAGCAACTTATCTGAAATATGGGCCCCTTACACAGGATTAGTTTCACTTCCTTACTGGACTCCCTCAAATTCCCAAAATTGGACGAATACCACATGACAGATACGGCCAAACGTTCGATGATAATGATAGTTTGATGAACTCATTAGGCTGTACACTTCACTTTACGAATAGAATATGTTGGCCAAACTAGGTAATCAATAAGGGTTACTAACACTAAGAATCTTTAAATTCTCCAAATGTTGTCTTTTGGGTATATGTAAAGCCCAGCTTGTGCATGAGATGATAGAAGTTGAAACAATATTAGTGAAGTTAAGTGTCTGCTCATCTAAATAAAAATTTGCTTTGCTGCAGTAACTAAAGGGCAACAAATAACAATGAAAGTTATTCAAGGGTTGGTAAGTCTTCCCCGGATAATGCTGCGCTTTCAAATATTAACAATATATTGTTGCTTTATAATTTCGGGGGTCGTAAAAATATATTCTACTTCCAGAAATCAAAGACGTAGGTATATGCAACTCTGGGAAATTGTTGTTTCCACTTTATGATACCTAAATTGAAAGAAAAAAGTAATATATACTCATATTTACAGTATAATTAGCTCAGTGATAAAGATAGTTTGTTGCTTTAACATCTGGTTAAATTTTTGACATTGCATTATCAGTCTCATATAGGCAATACCATTAGGTTAATGATGACTAGCAGTCTAAGTCATAAAATCTGTCCTTATACTTGCTTCATTTTCAAACAGATGAATGGGAAGAAAGTTATAGGTTATTACACACCAGAAAACTGTATAAAGTAAAATAGCGCAAGCAGAGATAGCCAATGCAGTCATCAGTATCACCATCAAGCAATCAAGCTTTAGTCCTTTAGATGATGCTACAATTGTAATAAGCCAAAAGAGGTTCTTTGCCTTCCATTTAGGCATTTTTGTAACTTGGAAAATATAACAGGAAATGAAATCTAATAATTTATTGGAGCACTATTAATCTTTCATCAAAGTACACATTAATATTATACTATTCATATTAGATTTTATTAAAGTATAAATGATGAAACTTAATTATCATTGAGATAGTTTTTCCTTTTCCATTCATTTTTCCTTTAACAAGTTTCATATATCTTTTAGGGCAATTATTTGTCAAATACTAGTATATGAAGCATTATCAATTTACATACTGCATACCATCACAAAATTTGCAAATGTTAAAATTATATACATGGTAGACTGATAGAGTAAATATAGCCTAAACTTTTACCTAGACAGAATCAAAAGAAAGTAGAACAATATCAAATCTTACATTTACATAATTCCCATACATTCCTGGTGGACGAGGACATTCGATACCAGAATTAACATCTGCTTCAGGACATGGGCTGCACTTTCTAAAAAGTGGTAATCCAAAAGAAATAGCTGATGTTATCATGGAGACAAGACACACTTCAATGACCTGCAATATTAACAAAAAGAGAATCAATCATAAAGTCATCATTCCCAAGATAAACCTAAAGCCAAGACAAGTAAGTGGGCTCCAAAGTTTACACTCTGAAGCTTACTTTGACTCGGCTTCCTTTCTTGTGTAAATAGTTTCGGCGCCAACGAGTTATATAAAGAGTAAGCTGATTAAACAATGCTCCTGCAGAGAGAAAATTGGATGCCAGATCAGATTAACAGTTTATTTGTATTTTCATTTTTCCAATGTATGAATTGAAATTCCAGTACAAGATCATACCCAGAAGTCCACCAATAACACCAATAACTGCCATTGGCATCAACTCCACAAATGAGTAGTCCTCTTGACCACTAGAAAGAATAATAAATGTTAGAAAGCCAGTAAAGGCCTAAGATTAATATTAAATAAGAGATCCAGATAAAGTTAAGATAAGCCAGCAAAGGCCTAAGATAAATATTAAATAGGAGATCCAGATAAAGTTAAGATACTAACTCTGAGACATCCCATATTATGAAGCCTCCAGAGCCAAAATGTCCACATTTTCCACTCTTACACCATCCCATTGCAGTACGAACCACAACAGCCACAATAGCAGAAGTGAAAAAGACACGCCACATAAGTTGACTCCTCCACCTTCAGTAGTGAAAGACAGAAGATTACATAGTGATATGTTATAAAATCCCAGCACATTCAGATGAGTAGAAGCACTGGCTCATTTAGCTAATCATAAGATGACAGCATATTATACAATAATTAAAAATATATATACACATGTGGGTACATGCGAACACATTTTCTTGTATACGTGTACACATCAGTGTACTTGCATTCAAGGGTTTTCACTGATTAAAGTAAGTTGAGACAAACCGCATGCTGTGAGCATTTATGTATATACACAAACACGAATATATGTATGTATATATTTACACATATATATATAAAGTATCATATATATATGCATATGATACTTTATATGCAGAATGCATGTTGTTGGAGCTGCAACTTAATCAAAAGGGTGGGGGGGATTTACCAAGATGTGACTTCTTCTAATGCAAATAATACACCACCAACCGGAGCCCTGAAAGCAGCAGCAACGCCAGCTGCACATCCACAGGTTACCTTTTCAAAAAATTAGACCAAATAAAATGAGCACAACTCAGAGGTAGCGTCACCTCTACTGTTTTTCAGAACACATACGAGCACTATCTGAGAAATGTACAAGGTACAATTTGAACACTCTTTTTAATAAGAAAAACATTATCATTAGAAAAGGCCTTAAAAAGGGACAGCGCTTATGTATACGGGCGTATTCAAAAGCCCATTGGACTAGCACACAAAAACCACTACCCTAAAAATTTATTTGTGAGCAGAAGTATAGTATGCTAAGATAATTTTGTGATATGGATTTGACAAAGGAAAGGATGCGTAAAAGTCCACTATAGATAAAGCATATTACACCAATTCTACAAAGATTTTAGACTGAAGTGACGCACACCATATTTATACTGAAACACTGTACTGGCATTTTATACACATAAAAACATATTTTTAAAATGAATAACAGTAAGTAATGAAATCACTATGATGCAATATTTTAACTGCAGAATGTAAACTTGGAAAGGTTAGGTCACTCACAAGATCACGACGATCGCGGTCGCTCTTAAAAACTTGTAACCACCTTGAACTTAAATGATACTTTGTGGATCCACCCTTAACGTATGCATAAAAGGAACATAATTTTTAATCTCAAAGCAGAAAGTAGAAGGAAAATGATAGAACATCACATTCTTGAATCAAACTGATTACTTGCTAGGAAATTAAATATATGAAAGATAACTAGAACAAAAGTTAACAATTGCAAAAATTCTAATGCAGTTCACATTCCACAGAACTTAACATCCAAATGTAAATTATTTGAAATAGTTCAGCAACATAAAGTAATTTGGGAAATCAATAATCCAATATTACACATTTACTTGGTTTTAAAACAACTTCAAGGTTCAATCAGATACTAGATTTCATAATGTTCACGGAAAATAATAATAGTAGTTAACAATTGTTACAGTTCACTATTAAAACTACTATATCTAAGAAGAAATTGTACTTGGCAAATGCCATTTTCCTAATTTTACAAATCAATATGGTATTAAACTAATGAGGTATGAATTATGAAGTTAAACATTCATATAGACAAAACCTTTTGAACTTCTGATGCAGTGCAGACCATGTCAGCTATGCGCTAACCGCAGAAAACAGTTGTTTTCTAAACATGCAGTTATCATGAGCGATAACCTCGTTGAAGTGAAAATAAAGGCGCAAGAAAAACTAAAGTTTTGACTAGTATAAAATACTACCTATTCAACATTGTGTGCTTACCTGTCCAAGCAAAGAAGCAATACATGCACCAGTGTGAACAAGAGGTCCTTCTTTACCAAGCGCTAGACCACCTCCAACTGAACCAATACTTCCGAATATCTAGAGACAGCACAATGCCAGGAACATGAAAAAATTATATTGCATAATTTTTAACAAATTCTATTGAAATCTAGGAAATATCATCAGACCTTTCCTATTAAGGTTCTGAAGAGAAGGATTCCATGAGTGTCAATTCCTGCACAGTCAAATGAGTAACCGCTACTCAAATTACAATGAATTTCCACCATATGATTAAATAGTTATAAGAAAACGTTGATCGAAAAATAATGCTTACCATTTAAATAACCCTTGATTTCAGGAATACCAGATCCGGCAGCTGCTGGTGCAAATTGTGTGATTATATATACAGATGAAAAGACTAGTGCCAAGTTGATCAATAGGTATACCACAAATCCAGCCACATATGACTTCTGTATTATTGAAAATGTCAATGAATATTTCCATCCAGCAAAATTCTCTACAGAAATATTGATGAAAACAGCAGCTAAACCAGTGCCTGAAAAGAGACAAAAAGTCATATGAGCAGATTAGGTAAGACTCAATGACAGAAAGAGGTATGATCCAATGCAAATGTTCACTCTCCAACTCACAGTAACAATTGTTTGAAGTTTTCATAATCTCTCCACGAGAATATTAAATGGAATAGTTAATAATAAAATTTTAGTAAATGTAAGACCAAAAGAAAAGAATAAAAATGCATTCTCTACCATGACATGTTGTTCACTTTCTTAACACTTATTATTCTGACTTAATCCCAAATCTATTCGTGGATCAACAAAAGAATAATTAAACATTCATAAAACAAGTAATTAATGCTCGTCGTAATAAACTAATATTAATATATTATTGGCTCCAAGAAAGATAAATGTGGCCAAGATGGCATTTAATTAACAGGCATTTAATACATAGTTTGTTGAAAGCAGCGAATGCAAAGGTAAGCAAGAGAACAACGAAAAGGTAAATGATATTCATCTATAATATCTTTTTTTGATGCCCTCATGTCCATCTCATTTTTCAATTCCAACAAGAAACCAGTTTCTAAGATTTTTTTTTTTTTTAAATATACATATATATAATTCCTAAGGAATCAAGTCTACAAACATCAGGTCGGATATATAGCAAAGAAATCAATAGTCCACCCTAATTCAACAAAAAAATGGTCCAAATGATAAAAGCTGCTTGATCAACAGACCTTGGTTGATGTATAGTATAAAATAACTGAGAAGAACATTAGCTTACCAATGCCAATAAGCAACGCAAAAAACCATTTAACAACCGCATAATAACCAACATAAAGCTTTCCTCTTTGTGCCTGAAGATTCAATATCACAAATTACACATAGAATTGTAGCTCAAATCAGTAAATCATAGAATTGTAAAAAGAAAAAACAACTGTTACCTGTTCTTCCCTGTAAGCATAATTCTCAATAATTTCATAGTCAAGACTCTCCACACTGCTTCCATCAGTCTTCTTCGACAGGTCAGGCCCATCAAATTCACCATCCTCCGAGTTCGGCAGCCGAGACCACATTAGCTTTGCAGTCTCCATGCCGTTCTGGAGATGATTCGACAGCATAACTCTTCCAATACCCTATCTCTCTATATAAATATTACCAGCTCCGATCAAATCCTAAAACCCTAAAAGTTCCTAGTTTTGTTCATCAAGCTATGAAATTCATACAAATATAATCAGAATTTAGAGATCAAATATGAAGATTATACTTGAACATACAATTGAGTTTGGTGCAGAGAATTTGTCTTAAACAGGAAGGAGAGAAAGAAGAAGAGTCAGAATTATGGACGGGGACTGTTTATGGATGGAAGAATTGTGAATGACTCTTCTATTCTCTGTTTTCTCTCTTTTTTCACTGTCATTTTATGAAGTAGAGATGCACATTTGAGCTTTGATACTGTAGATCACATTTTTGGGTTCTCAGTTTATGCTTAATCTACGTCTAAAATGAGATTTCGAATAGTGGACTTTGGATAGCCATCCAATTGTATGGTTGCGATTGAAAGTGAAAAAAAAAGATATATAACTTGAACTATTATATAGTAGTTGTTAATAAAAAATTGTAACAGTTGTATATATATAAAATATTTTGATAGAAATGTGCAGAATAAGTTATGCGGGACATTTTATATATATAAGAAGACTTTATTTTTATATAAATAAAATAAAAAATTAAAATAAAATATTTTTTAATTTTTATTTTAGTTTTATCTTATTACACCAAACCCAAACACCATTATTTGCAACTCTTTTAGGTCCTTTATAATTTTTGTCTCATTTTTAGTGCTATACACTCGAACACCGTTAGGAGTCCTGCTGCAACCAAGCACTAAGCTGAGTTGGATGGTGAAATTGTCCACCACCTTCTAAGTTGTAGTCTCCACCATGAACATGAGGCTGTTGTAATCTGATGGAGCATTCGTTGGTACTTTCAATATGATAGGAGGGGTATGAATTATGGGTTCTATTAAAATAATTTATTATATATTGTGATCGTATACATAAATTTCATTTATTTAGGACCCCTCAAGTCAGGAAAGGGAATTTCTTTTCAGGTATGGGCACCTGCCCACCGTGTAGCGTAGGCAACCCGTCAAACTAAAATTATGTTATTTTCCACGCTTTCTAACAAATCAAACTCTCCACTAATTGTGGTCCTGCTGCTGCTAATATCTGTAACAGTGAAAAGAATGCTCCCATTCAATATCTTACGAAAGCTAATTTTGCAGTAAAGATCAGATCAAATCAAATCAAGTAGGCCGTGTATATATATATATATATATATATATATATGAAATGATTTATTTAGTTACTCTCCTGGCTCCTATACATCAATTGCACTTGTTTATAACATACAAAATAACATAACAGGTAATGGACAACAAACCAGTTAAAAGTTCCTACGAGCGGAGAGATCTAATATGAATTGATTTATTTTTTACCACAATCGGCCAAGGTCCAATAGACCCTCTCAAATTCATTATGAGCAAAAGACTGAGTTACGCCGTGAAAAATAAAATATCCCGCTTTAATTTAATACTTGCTTCTAGTGCTTTGTATGTTACAATAGTTTCTTGACAGAGGGATCAGAGGCTGCAACCTCTGCATACATGTCTATTATTGCTTTGGCAAAGTAGGCCTTTGCTTGAGGTCTCTTGATCTGGAAGAATAACACACAAGAAAGTGAAAATTTGTCGTTATGGTTAATCCCATATATAATATACAACTCTCAGGATTCTGAAAACTGATACTCACCTTAAATGTTGGTGTGAGCAAACCATTCTCCAAAGTGAAAGGTTCAAGCACCAAAGTCACAGCTTTTGCAAATTCAAAGCCTCTCAGCTGCATAATTTTTTGTAATTTTGTTGGATAAAATAATGATTTGAAAACATAATGGCAATACAATTTGCAGAGAAATAAGAGTGTACATGAGCTTCTCTGCCAACGGCATCCATGTCAGCTAGGACAGCAGCCTTCACTCTGGGGTCACTGCACAGTTGTCCTAAATTTTCAAACTGCATCCACAAACCACACAAATATTATAAAAAGATGGTTAAAAGACTCGTGTGTTTATGCATGCAATATTCTTTACTAAAAAACATTGATGACACTTTATGTTCATTAAACATATTCTCCGGTACACCTCTTACGTCATTTCCTAGCTCTTATGTTCATTAAAGAGCATTCAGTGGTACACCTCTTACGTCATTTCCTTGAGTGAAAGGAAGATTCTTGTAATGATTTTCTGAAAGAATTATGGATTAATAGAGATTAATAGCTTAGTTACATATAATTTTCAAATAAACTCCTAATTAGAACCCATTCGGTTTCCAGATCATTACTTGATCTATATTCTGTGGTGTCTTCTGTACAATTTATAATACAGGCAAGGCTTGCAGGGAATTGAACACAAGTAAATTTATGCCATGCTGGGTGTCTACATGTGTTAGTTCTTGCTAGTGTGTATTTCTTGTCTGCATGCACAAATGTGAATTTCAATATATTCAGAATGTGATAAGATTTGAGAGCATCCTTTGGCTGACTATATGAATTTAACGATGAAGAGCCTTTTATTTATTTGTTTTTGTAGTTTTATTTCCTTCAGCCTCACCAGGGTATTCCGAAGATCTTATTCAATAGAGAAAGAATAGTTGGAGGAAATCAAGATGCAAAGGACCCTAGTGCTCTTAATGACCCATGTATTGATTGAAGAAACAGCGACAATGCATGAGGTTCTATTTCTCTCTTTGTGTTTATTTTAAATCCAGTTTCTTGATTGTTGTGCTGATGCGTCAGCTTTGAAAGTGAATTTTGCCCAAGTAAATTCTTTCTCCCGTTAAAGTAATGTCAGGAGTTCTGAAATTTGACAAAAAAAATATTATGCAAGAGTTGTTTCAGTCTTAGATAATAAAATCTTCAGTAGGGTTGATTAAATTTGTGGTTTGAAACCATTCAGATGAGATGTACCCTTGGCCATCCTCATCAATCATCAACTATACATTGAACATGTTTCATGCATCGCTTTAAGACATGATTTTCACACAGTTGTGGTCTTAAAACATGTTTAAGCAAGTGCCTTAGTTTTAGAAAAAATTTGGTGAGTACCCTACTTGAAGATACCAAGGTTTTGAACAACATAAGCCAGAACTTTACCAGTCCGCAGAATAAGAAGCTTAATAACTCTGCACTTGTGAAATTTAAGCTAGCAAATTATTAAGTCACCTTAAGGCCTTCAAAGAAGAAATTTGAAGCTTTAAACACATCCAGGTCTACCGAGACAACAAATGACGAAAGAGGAGTTCAGTCACACCGCCAAGGAAACAAGTGAGCAATCAGTCTTTTAATACTCCTGTACACAAGCAAAGAGAATGGAGGTTTTCAGTTTTCAGCCCTCAATTCTTACCATATACAAAACACTGTGCAACAAACTTGCATTTGGCATATACATTTTCAATTTTCTCAGGAGCTATATATTCTCCTGCTTGACTTGAAAATGTTCTTCTTCCCTCGTAATAATTAAAAAAATTAAGTTCAAATGAAGATTATTCTTATTACACGTAAACAAATCAAAAGCAACTAGAGCCAACATCAATTCCTTCAAGTTTGTCACCAACTATATTGTGCTCTCACCTATCAATGATCTTTAAGCGGCCTCCAGGTAGCCATAACCCTATGTCTCCAGTATGAAACCATCCTTCGTCATCAATCACTTCTCTCCTGAAAATTTTGATTACATTATCAGATGTATTCAACTTTAATAAAGTCACTCACTCAGATCCCCCTCTCTCTCTCTCTCTCTCTCTCTCTCACTCTACACACACACACATACTCAGAAAAACACAAAGGGATCATAAAAGCAGGAACAAGACTTACGTCTGCACTTCATCTTTGTAGTAGCCTTGGAACACAACGGGTCCCCTTACACAGATCTCACCGCGAGGATGAGGTTGATCTTCCGATGTATAGTTCATTTCTGGAACATCTACAAGCTTAACTTCTGAAAGAAGAGAAAAACAAAAATAAAATTAGCCCAACGTAAGGGAACCAATCATTATTCATTACAAGTAGAATTACATCTTGTAAAAAGACGCCCCTTTTCATTTTTGTTAAAAAATTGGCTACTAATCACAAGACCTGCACCACGAATATTTAGTAAACAATAATTCTAGGGGGACATTGTTTTGCTGACATTCTAGCGACATTATTTTTTTATTTTTTAGTTTTTTTTTTGTAGTACCTCTCAAAAAATATGTAGTATTTATTTCAACTGAAATTTTTATAAAAAACAGTGTTTTAAGTGTAATTTAGATACATCTGAAAGCAAAATGCGAGTGCATACTGACCATGTTTCTTGTATGTATCCAAATTACACCTAAAACACTGTTTTTTACAAAAATTTCAGTTGGAATAAATACTACACATTTTTTGAAATGTACTACAAAAAAAAACAATGTCGCTAGAATGCCAACAAAATAATGTCCCCTGAAAGACTCTTTAGTAATTGCCCAGCTTAAGGGAACCAACATTATTACAAATATATATATATATATATATATATATATATATATAATGGATATGGGGGTAGTTTAACACTCAACTTTGAAGTGTCTTTAAATTGACACATAAATCATAATTGTGTTCCTTAGTTGTTTTCATTTATACACATGTATACTTGAAATTAAATCAGACATACCTGCACTACTATATGCAAGTATAATATAAATATATATATATATATAAACTGCCTTTAGCAAACAATTCAAAGCTTCACAGGATGAGAGAGAGAGAGAGAGAGAGAGAGAGAACAGCCAATTAAATGATCAATAATCCTAACACCAACAAAAAGGCGGCAATATGTGAACATGGCAACCTTTAAATCTTGAGGCCAATTGATAAATTGGTGATGTAAGAAATGATAGTTACTTTAGGCCAGCTAAATTTCGAGCACAACAATAACTGGTACAGGGTCGGATGGCCTCTATTTCACATAAGACTGTAAACGAGCCAACACAATTCGCGCTTGATTCGAAAAAATACGAGCGAGACTCGGATTCGTTAATAATATGATCCAAATCTGAGCATTAAAAATAGTTCGAATAAAAATATGAGTAGAATCTGAGCAAGGTTATACTCGACTCGCTTAAGATTCAAACTACTCGAATTTTTGATTGTGATTCGATACATACTCAGTTAATACACATTCGATTAGATGTTCGATACATTCTAATATATACAAATTTAAATCAAATTAGGATAATTAGTTATTATTTTGTTTTGTTTTTAATTTTAATTGTGATTTTATATTTGGAAAGTGTAATAATAAATATATTTTCTCATTTTTAAGTAAAATAACAAATTCAATTTATAATTATATTTATTATAAAACTAGTTATTATGCGGAGACTCGAATTCGAGCTTGAATTTGAAACTCGCGAGTAGTTTGAATAAATATTCGAGTCGAGTCGGATCGAATTCGAGTAATAAATATTCGAGTCGAGTCGAATCTGAGTATGATTTTTCAAATATAATTCGAATTCGAGTATGAATTTATAATTTCGAGTCGAATTCGAGTAGCTCTCTAATCGCTCCGGTTCGACTCGTTTACACCCTTAATTTCACATGATACTAGTAGAAAGTTTGAACAAAAAATTAAAGTTTTTGATAAGTAAATAAAAAACACAGCATAAAACTATAAATATAACTTACCGCATGATGGGCTAGGAGCACCCACATGGCCAGATAAGACATCCTCCTTATCTAAGGCGCTTATAACACAAGAAGTTTCAGTCATCCCATATCCTTCTATAACTGGACCAAAGCACCTGTGCAGTAAATCCGGTTGTCAAGGATATAAAAATTGATCATGTATATAATTTAGAATATTACTCATAACAAGTAGAGATTAAAGGCCGGGACAAGCAAAGCAACTTACACCCTCAGAAAGTCCATAACATCAGGAGACAAAGGCGAGGCACCTGAAACCATATAACGAACACGTCCTCCAAGTTTTTCCTTTATTTTATTGAATATCAATCTGTCCCACATAGGAGATGGAGTCTTGCCTGACATGGTGAAGCAGAACTAAAACTATCAAAAAAGAACAAACAAATCACTTTCTCTAAATTCTTATTATTCTTAAATGTGTTTCTGACTTTCTGGTATCATGGCAGTGCCAATTGGTCAGGTATACTAAGGCATAGTAAGGAATTTTTTTTAACAATTCACAAACACTACTATTAATTATAACAGTTTGTGTTTTCAGAATTTTAATCAATCACATCAACTTTAAAAAGTCAAAATTACTCTTATATTGAAACGGAGGGAGTAAATCATGATGTGCAAAGCCCATCTATCAAGGAAATTGCATCTTTGGGTCTAGTACTCTGGCTTCAGAATAACGAAGTGCAATATTTCCTCAAGAAAAGCAATTGCTTAAAATCTAATTTTACTAGATTGTAGTGGATCAATAATCAATTAAGAGCACTACATGGCATAGATTCTAAATAGTTCTAACCTTCCACTTCCTATAATCATCATCATCATCATAACTCTACTAGAACTTGTACTTCGTAAATGGAAACTGATTAACTTAATAGAAATATTTAAAAAGAAACTTACTAAACCATATAATATAACTTTGATAACTTTTTTACAAAAGGAAGGCCAGATTCAAAAGTTCAATAGAATTTAATTAATCAATACCATACCATTCAGTATCGCTTGTCTCTTAGCATTGTAGGCAGCATTGAAAAGCCTTTCCTTCAGACCACCAGATGTCTTTACAGCATTTGAAATGCTGCAACAATTAAAAGCTTCGATAATTATTTAAATTGTGACTGATGAAAAAACTATGCGATCTTACCCAGCATATATTCTATTATACAATCGTGGAACGCTGCAGAAAATAGTAGGTCTAAGAATTGCCATATCATCCATTAATTTCAAATTGTCCTGCAAATAAACAATATAAAGCAGTTAAGGTTAAATGGCAAAAGATCTGATATCTTACTCAATGATAATAGTTTAAATCAAATTTTGTATCACTTCCCCTTACTTTTGGTTGCCCTTGGGAGCATTCTTATTACTAGAAAACCATCAAGATACTTAAAGATAAACAATAATTCTCCAATGTGAATGTTCACAGTTACTTTCTCATGATATAGAGATAAAAGTTCCTATGGGAGCTATTACTTTACGACAACATCCTATGGAGGCTATTTTCAATTTTAATATGCAACCTCAGATCCATTTCATCTTATACATCGGTCAGAAAGGCATACAATTTAAGAAAACAAGATGTTAATCAACATGCATCACTACATTGCATGCATATGTGTGTTTTTATGATAAATCATACGATTATGTCATTAATTTTGCGGACAACATTTAAGTAAACCTAGATAATTAACTCCTTTATAATGAAGATATGCCACATAAAACCCATCTTACTATTAAGCTATATAGACCATACTAAGGATTAAGCTTCAAAACTTCCTTGCTGTATATGAAAGACCCAAATCCAAATTCAAGGACCAGTGGACCAGTATTCCATTCCTACATTATTATACATTAAGTATCAAGTACACTTCCTCATAAAATGAACAGATCATAAAGTGGACGTACGATATACTTGAGTTGTACTCCTGATAAGTGGGTTTCATACATATGAATCGAATAGTTTTTCAAGCTTAATCATTGTTATCTTAAGTATTTTTAGGATGATTTTATGTGTTTTTGGTGTTTGTGTATTGAAGGGACAGGTTGGGATGGCAAAAGCAGGATTGGGAACAAAAAGGGCAAAAATTGGTATTTTCAGATAGCATGTACCGCCGGGGCGGCAATGTCGAATTTAGAGAGAAGACTTCTGTTGTTGATAGGATTCTGCAGACCTTTTGGGGATAGATTTGGGGCGTGAGCAGGAGCGTGTAAAAGGCAAGTAAAAGGATAGACAATGTATCACGGTCGTTATTAGCAAATTTAATCAAACCCTAGTTTTGGATTACACTTTGGAGAATTGAAGCAAGGAGATTAGCGTGAAGAATCCAAGAAGAACGTGGAGAAGAGCAGCAACTTATTTATCAGTTTTAATTCTCTTTCTTCATCTTCTTGTATTCAGAATGTTTAATTACTTGTGGATTTTGAGTTTTATTTTGTCTAGCATTAACTAATTTTCTACTTAAACTCTAATATGGATCTTTTTCTTCTATGTTAATTCATTGAGACTATTTCCAGATTTGTCTGGTTTATGCTTAATTAATGAATTGCTTGATCACCAATTACTTGATAATCGGGATAATACACTTTTTGGTTACTGTACTAGGGTCCGATTTTCATTGTGGTCAACGAAACTTTTTTTGTTACAATCGAATAACTGTACTCTTAAAAATTATAAAATGGTCATTACTTAAAATTTCCGTCTGAAAAAACGGACAGAATGCTGACTATGCAAGTTGACCAGACTTTTTTGCTTACATGGAGCACAACTTTGCCATATCACTTCTCTTCTCTGTTATCTTTAAACAAAGTGGAGTAGTAAAATTTAATATCTTTAAATAATAATAATAATTTCAAAATAATAGTAATAGTACTGTAATAATAATAATTTTGAAATAATAATAATAAAAGTATTAATAATAATAATAATAATAATAATTTTGAAATAATAATAATTTCAAAATAATAATAATAACAATAATAATAATTTTAAAATTTAAAAAAGTTTATATAAATTATAAAATATATTTTTATATGAAAGTTTATGTGTATTTAAAAAATATTTTATTATTTTATTAATTTAAATTATTTGAGCAAAGGGTAAATTTGACAAATCATTTTTTATTCTCCATTAAAATTTAAAAAACAAATTTCATACAAATGACGTGTATTTCCTGAGAGATTTGTATGAAATTTGTTTTTTTTATTTTAATGGAGAATAAAAAATGATTTGTCAAATTTACCCTTGCTCAAATAATTTAATTAATATAATAATAATAATAGTAATAATAATATTATTGTCATTATTTAAAATTCTTATTATTATTACTATTATTATTATCAATATTATTATCAATATTATTACTATTATCAATAATATAATTATTACGCCATTATTATCGGTAATATTAAAACTGCTTTCATTAAGTAATTTCGTATGGTAAAAAAAAAGGTACTGTATGCAACAACAAAAAATTGTACTACATGTATGTATTATTTAATAAGTTTATTTGGTTTATTTAATTAGCACTAAAAAAAATTATGTACATGCAGTACGTATTGCATGTATTTTGAAATTATCCTGTCATTATTGTCAATAATATTATTATTACTATTATTATTATTTTGAAATGATTATTATTATTATTATTATTTTGAAATTATTATTAATATTAATAGCCACTTATATTTCTTGGTGGCGGCAAGTGCGTGGTTGTTGATTCTCCTAAGACTCTAATTAAAAAAAAGAGTTGATCAGATTCATTAGAATCAAGAAAAAGAAAGGGGGCTATTTGTATGAAATTTGTTTTTTTTAATTTTAATAGAGAATAAAAAATGATTTGTCAAATTTACCTTGCTCAAATAATTTAAATTAATAAAATAATAATAATAGTAATAATAATATTATTGTCATTATTTAAAAATTCTTATTATTATTACTATTATTATTATCAATATTGTTATCAATATTATTACTATTATCAATAATATAATTAGGGTTAAGTTCAGACGACCACCTGGGGTTTGGGCGGTTTTCCACTTAACCACCTGTAGTCAGTAAAGCTACATTTAAACTCCCGACTTTTTAAGTTAAAGTGAATAACTGCTTTCTGTTATAACTCCGTTACTTAATTTGGATAAAGACTTAATTACCCTCCATTTTCAGAGTTTCGATTCTTTTTTTCTCTGCCTCTTCCTGTAAAGAAACTACATACTTATAATATAAAAGAAAATCAAAGAGATCAAACTCATGCTAGTTAGCTAATAAACATGAAATAATCAAACTGAGATAATCATGGCATAAAACTACCAATGCAAACTGTTCAGTTATGCCCTACTTAAAATCAGCTCCCTCTGTACTTATTTTAAGCTTAATATTCTGTAATTGGGTGTTGAAAACTTAATAGTAAAAGTTTGATACATAAATGTTCAGAATAGAAAAATCATCTGGGGCACAAAAAGTTTGATACCATCAATTATGACGAAGAGGGAGTATCATACTCCGATGATGGCGAAATAATGTTATAAAATCATGAACTAAATTCAACAAAGATGCTCTCAAACCGCTTGAGCGCTATAAAATCATGGACATATGCGGTCTTTGAGAGATGGACCAACTGCAGATTGCTTTATGGAAGTTGTAGAATGAAAGCTTGCAGAGGAGCTATAGATGCCATTTTGTTGGTATAATTGGAAATCGGTGTAAAACCATACCAAATTGCAATTTGGTAGTAGCTCTTTTTATATGCAATATGTGTCACATATTCACACACATGAACATTAAAGCGATCGAACTTGTTTGTCAAACTAAACTGCAGTATACAAACCTGTGCTTGGTCTTTCTTCTATTAATCCTAAGCTTTGATAAATGAAGGTAAACGCTGAAACCTCCAGAACCCCTATTAAATCAAACAAGATCTAAACTCGGATCTTAACGAACAACCCAGATCAGATATTAAATCAAACACCTGAAGAGGTATTTTTCCCAAGCAAAAGATTGGTTCAGGAATTAGATCAAACTGTTAGAGCGCTATATTTGGATGACTAAGAAATTTACATTCCCATCGAATTCAGATCGCCAAGATCTCACGCAGATAAGCCATTGTCGGTCACGAGATGAGAACAGAGAGAGAGAGAAAGATCTCTGCAGATGAGAATGAGAGAGAGAGAAGATGGAGACTCATACTATCGGTTCCCGCGTTTTCAAAACCCTAATCGTGCTCGCACTTTCTCAAAAATCACGTAAAATCCAAACAATCCCGCTTCGATCAAATCAAGATTTTCAGATTACCCAATACAATCAACCCACAAACAACAAATACAACGAAAATTCTTAGATTTCCCTGAGAAAAATCAAAACCCTTGTAATTTTACCAGGAAAATTGATTTTCATATTACCCAATACAATCAACCCACAAACAACAAATACAACTGCTTTTTCTGCTGCTCCACCACCAGTCTTTCGTCCGCAATTGAGGACGAAGATGCTTCTTCAATGATATCCGGCTTTAGCTCTAACCCTAGCGCGTCAAAATCTCGGTCGATTTCATTTCCTTAAAGCGAGAATCGATGATAGGGTAGCCTTCAATCTCGTCTATGATGGAGGTGAAATGGGTAGAACAAAATGATAAAAGCCAAGAGGGGTATTTCGGACATTTAACAAAAAAAAATTACCGTTACAGCCCTTTTCACGCGCTTTTGGCGTCTGACATACACGCACAGTTAAGTTAGATGGAAAATGTGACGTTTTCACTTTAACTCAAAAAGTCGTGAGTTTAAATGTAGCTTTACTAACTACACAATTGGTTAAGTGAAAACCGCTTCAAACCCTGTGTGGTCATCCTCGAACTTAACCCATATAATTATTACTGTCATTATTGTCAGTAATATTAAACTGTTTCATTCGTAATTTCGTATGCTAAAAAAAGGTACTGTATGCAACAACAAAAAACTGTACTACATGTATGTATTATTTAATAAGTTTATTTGGTTTATTTAATTAAAGACTAAAAAATTATGTACATGCGATGACGTGATTGCATTGTATTTTGAAATTATCATGTCATTATTGTCAATAATATTATTATTACTATTATTATTATTTTGAAATGATTATTATTATTATTATTATTATTTTGAAATTATTATTAGTATTATTATTAATAGCCACTTGCGCTCTTGGTGGCAGGCAGTGGTTGTTAGATTCTCCGGCAACCCTAATTAAAAAAAAGAGTTGATCAGATTCATCAGAATCAAGAAAAGAAAGGGGGTTTTTTCTTTTTTAAATAATAAAATACTATTAATAATAATAATAAAATACTATTAATAATAATAGTTTTAATAATATGTAGAATTTCAGAGTAAAATTAATAGTATTGTATAACAATAATTTTAAAATAATAATAACAATTTTTAATAATAATAATAGTATTAATAATAATTTCAAAATAATAATAATAATTAATTTTATAAAATTAATTGTATTTGGGAGTTTGTTCCTACAAATTTGTATGAATTTTTTTTATTTTAATGGAGAATAAAAAATGATTTGTCAAATTTACCATTACTCAAATAATTTAAACTAATAAAATAATAAAAATATTATTTTTAAATACACATCGAAACTTCATATAAAAATATTTTTATAATTTATATAATCTTTTTTTAAATTTTTAAAATTATTATTATTGTTATTATTATTATTATTATTTTGAAATTATTATTTAAAAATTATTATTATTATTATTTGAAATTATTATTATTATTAATATTTTTATTATTATTATTTCAAAATTATTATTATTACTATTATTATTATTTTGAAATTATTATTATTATTATTATTTAAAGATAATAAATTTTACTACTCCACTTTGTTTAAAGATAACAAAAAGAGAAGTAATATGGCAAAGTTGTCTTCTCGTGTAGCAAAAAAAGTCCGTCAACTTGCATAGTCAAGATTCCGCCGCTTTTTTCTTTATTGTAAATATTAAGTAATGACCATTTTGTAATTTTTGAGAGTACAGTTATTCGATTGTAACAAAAAAAGTTTCGGTAACCACAATGAAAATCGGACCCTAGTACAGTAGCCAAAAAGTGTATTATCCCCTTGATAATCCATATGAACTCGAGAGACGGAATATGAGTTTAAACCTAATCATAGTAGCGTGTGATTGTGATTTCTGCATGATGTTGGGATTCATAATTTATGTTTAGGATATACCTACGAATCGCACGTAATCTCATAAGAACTTGTTATTAAACCTTCTTTAATTATAATTCACATATAGATATAGTGAATTAGTTAATTAAGGTGTTCATCTTAATTCTTTCAATTGTGGATTTTAAGTTAATATGGATATAATGCATTGAGAGATGGTTATATGTACATTCGTGTTCTTGATTAACAACCAGAGATAGTTAATTTGAATTAACAGGAAGTGTGTTGATCTGAGTGAAACATTAAGTAAAGTTGTAGTATTAAATATCCAATTTTTAATTGAAACTTGTGGTAATTAGTTAGTTTAAGTAGTTAGTAATTTTTCATCAAACTTCACAACTTGATTATTTGTTTAATAAAATTGATAGTTGTTAGGTTAAATTTCATTATTTTCTCTGTGGGAACGATACCCTACTCATCACTTTATTACTTGTTGACCACGTATACTTGCGTGTTGTGTGTAACTAGATTTTACCCAACAACTCCCCAAAAAATGGAAATAGGAAACAAGCCAAAGGTGAGTCTCATACCCCTTGGTAGAATCCAACTGCACTTCCAAAATATGCTACCAGGACCTGGTTAAATCGTTCATAAATGTGGGCCAAAGGCAGATAGGATATGTAACTGTCAAAAAAACAATAAAACTCAGCAAAAACCTGAATGTTCAGCTTATATGCAGAAACCAATTTGCAAGATAATGCAGATGCACTGTCCTCTAATTTGCCTCTTTCTTGGGGTGAGTGAGTGGGAATTTGTTTTGTAATTTCTGGTACATTAAAGCAATGATACTCACATATCTGAAGGGTAGAATGTCATACTAAAAGTTGCACCAGCAACATTTGCGATCAGGTTTCCATGGGATAGTACAACTCCCTTGTTAAAATTAGATTTGGATCAGAATTCATTTGTAATTAGTCATAGAACAATAAGTAGGATTGCAGAGAAGTTGATAAAATTGAACTAGTACCTTTGGAGTCCCAGTTGTACCACTTGTATAACATATTGTAGCAGTGTCTGCAGGTTTTGGTGCACAAAAAGGTTGAGGGTTGCTTTGGCCCTGAAAGAGTGCCATATAAAATGACTTAGCAAAAACTATATGCCAATATCTGAAATGAAAAGCAAAAGCTAGTGAAACGTGTTCACATGCATGCGAGACTCGTGTTGGATACTTGTGCAACTGGAGAATAGTTCAAATAAAAAATATACGCTGTGAAAGAGTAGACGAGTTGGGGAAGAAGAAGGTGATGCTTCTACTACATCGTAACTCTATTTCATGATTATCATGTTAACATGACCTACATGGAGTACGGTCTCGGTGCACAAAAAGGTTGAGGGTTGCTTTGGCCCTGAAAGAGTGCCATATAAAATGACTTAGCAAAAACTATATGCCAATATCTGAAATGAAAAGCAAAAGCTAGTGAAACGTGTTCACATGCATGCGAGACTCGTGTTGGATACTTGTGCAACTAGAGAATAGTTCAAATAAAAAATATACGCTGTGAAAGAGTAGACGAGTTGGGGAAGAAGAAGGTGATGATTCTACTACATCGTAACTCTATTTCATGATTATCATGTTAACATGACCTACATGGAGTACGGTCTTGGTCTCTCGGACACATTTTAATATAATAGACTAGCATTTCCTTGTCAAATAAACAGCTATGTAAAATCATATAAAAACAAGTTTTGAAAATATCACAAGTAACCCTATCAATAATTTCCATCAGAGTAACCAGCCTTCATTATTTTTTACATATCACTACAGCAGAGTCACAACATGAGGAAACTTAAACGAATACAAAAATCTGCAATCACCTGACGGAGTAGTTTTGAATATGACACAATTTCAACTTTGGTTGTTGATGGAAGCGATGGCATTTGATCATCTATCCCTCCAACCACCTATGCAACAGTTCAGTCAGTATTTCTACCATCATATTCACATTTAGATTCCCCAGTTCAGTTAAGCAAATGAAATAGATCTTCATACCACTATTAGACGAACAGAAGGAATCTCAGACAGGAAACTCAACAACTGCAGTTTCAAGCCAAAAATTAGTCAATGTAATATCTGTATGTATCTTCCAGTTCAGTGCTAAAAAAATTCCACAGCAACCTAATCAATTATCACTAATCATATCCAACTAACAGAACAATGAATTATACCGATCTTTCAAATTGGATGATTTATGACCCAACAAAAGTGGCTATCAAGTTCTTATAAAAAGTTCTCAATTTGCTATTACCTCTCACCATAAAAAAGGTAGAAACTGAAGAATTATCTCACCAAAATTCTGATTATTGACTGCAATATTAAGTGTAGATATGTGAGAAAATTGAAACTTGAAACAAGACAGATTTCCGGAAGAACTCTTCTCATGTAGTTGCTAATTCAATGGTGGTATTTCTCTACCAAATCTAATCAGTTATCCTTAGTCCTATTGAGATTTCAAAATACAGAATTCTGCACTTAAATATCATTTAGCATTATTTTCGACTAATTACAGATCCCATAGTACAAAATGTAGAAGTCAGACAGATATCTAATGCTATTTAAATAATCAAGAAACACCAAGATTTTGAACTGACTTTATCAATGTCTGACACCATTCTTTGGGAAAATTCCTCTTCCAATTCGGTCACAGCTTCTACCATTTGGCATTCTATGAGGTGAAGGAAAACACATGTTCCATGGTATAAAGTTGTTTGGCCTAAGCTCACAGTTCCTTGATTTTCTTTCATCTTATGGCTTGCTGCTCAAAGGAAACTTAAAAACTCTTGATGTTATTGCTAAATTTTCTCAATCCTGTGACTTCGTAAGTTATGCATGCTGCAGCTTGAGTCGCATGACCACATATTTTTTTATGCAATTATGCTCGGATAGTCCTCACTGGTGTACTTTCTTATGGAGGCTGGGTTGGGTTACCCGTATGATTGGTTTGGTTTTCTTCATTGGATCAGTGTTGGAAATAGCAAAGGCCTGAAAAGATTACTTATCAAACTTTGCCTTGCAGTTACTGTGTATTATATTTGGTTTGAACGAAACTCATGGTTACACGGCCAGCCTAGCATTCCTGCCCAGATTCTAATCAAAGACATTATTCATAAAATTAAATGTAGGCTAGACTCTTATGGCAAATTCACAAAGCAAAACTTTTAGATCATTCCTTATTTAGATGGGGTCTGTAACCTGTTTTTGGGTCTCTGTTTGTATAGTTGGTGCATCATTCTTGTTATGATGATCCCACTCTGTTTACTGGGGTATGCCCCTTAGCTTTTGTATTATTTTCCTCTTTGGTATATATATTTTAAATTTAGCGGGAAAAAAAAGAAGAAACACCAATTTCTTAACATAACAAAAAGATGTACTCCGCTGGAGCCTCATAGGGTTTCCCAATATCTAAAGACCACATCAGCTGAAGGTAGTAAACTCACAGTGTTTAATGTCTGCGGCACACAAAATATAGCTTGTACAGTAGCATGATTTACAATAAAGTTGACAGCATCTGAACCTGCAGAGTGAGCAATAAATGACAGAAGTGTAAGCCCTAGCCAAAGTAATCAAACATTGAAGTCACAGTTACTAACAACAGACCAAGGGTGTCGTATAAAGGAACTGATACGTAGGAATAGGCAGAGCAGGCATGATCAACTATTATCCACTCGGGTCTGTTGATAAAATATAGCCCTACACAAGATCCCTGTAGTGAGATCAAACCAAATGAAACAATCAGATTTAATGAGAAACAATCCAGAAACCAAAAATGTATTTGCAAAAAAAAAATTAATGAAAGAAAAGAAAGAAACATCTGCCACACTACATGTTAAATCCAATAAGAGAGAAGAGAGAAGAGAGGAGAGAGAGAGAGATGAATAGGTGAACGAAATAAATATCGATCAATTAATTTTTTATATTTTATTGATATGTATAAATCAATTGATTAATAGATGCTTTCATATAGATAACTTACCTCTTGTATTCCATGAGACACTAACCCAGAACCAATAGCTGACCGAGCAGTAGCTGCTTCCCCATATGTCATCCATTTGTACCTGTGAAGAGGGAATGCAGATGAATAACTGAGCTTCAAAGACGAATGACAAGTCACAAGAGTAATTTATATGATCAACTTACTCTCCAACTGTTCCATCCACACGAATTCGGGTACCCAAATACTTGTAATCCCTGAAAGACTCTGCTGAGCGCCTACACTCCGGAAGAGAAACCAAATCCTTAAAGTAGTCTTAATTTAATTAACAATGAAGCAAACAAAACAGAAGTTGCATGGTAACCAAGATGAATTCAATTATAAAATTGGGGGATGCTCACACAAAATTATCATGCATGGTACCGATTTCGGGACGGTTTGGAAATTTACTCACAAGCTTCAGAGGAGATTGAGCAGATCTGCCATTTAAGAATGGTATTTTAAAGACTACCTCAAACGATAAGGAGCAAATTAAAAGAATCTGACAATTCAAACCTGTATACATTCCATTTTCCTGTCTCCAATTTCTCCGGAAGCACAACACTATATCCCTGCTCTGCTCAATTTGAACACCAGGAAGGCGATATTAAATTAAAGATAGAAAAGCAGAGAACACTGAGAGAGAATATCCTCATAAGCAGTACAGACTTAACACGTAATAGAATTTGGACCAAGCTATATTATTCATCAAATGGTACATGCATAGCCATATTGATTAGGCTTCCAAAAAAAATTCACGACTCACAAAGGACCCTTGCACAAATATCTCTCATAATCAAATACAATATTAACGTAGTTACTGGGTTAGCACCTATTATGAGATATAAAGTATATCCTAATAGTTGCAAGCAAGTCATCCCCACTAGGCTAGTAAAGCTACTCAAAGAAATTATAAAGACAATTTACAACAAATGCACCTTCTTTCATTCCTCATAAAGCATTGAAACCACAAACAAGTGATTGACTGCAACAATGAGTTATCGCAACGATAAAACAAAATCAACTCGTTAATTAAACCCAACATTAAGTGACAAAAATTCACACCCAATTCTAACCTTCTGTTTGGCAGTTACTGAGTTGCATAAGAATGTGCCAACAAATCTTCTCTTATAAAAGAAACTACCAACCAAATTGGTCACAGAAAAGGATAATTGACATGTTTGGTGGCAGAATGTACACACACACACACACACACACACACATATATATATATATATATATATATATATATATATATATATATATATATATATTGTTATGGTTCATTTTACAACCCTGTTGCACAGTCTTCTAACAATAACATTAAGGCAGTCTTCTAATGGTTCCAAAATATGGATTGCCATGCAATTAATAGATACTCTTTTTAGGTAGATTAAGGTGGTGTTTGTTTACCTCTTTATATCTCTTAAGAGCTCCATATATGATTCGGCAAGATGGTAAAATTGTTTGGTAAAATTTTGTTTACCTATCGTCTCTTAGTAAAAAGAAGATATATGTCTGAATCATTAAAAGTTGCGTCTTAATGAAAATTTTAAATATATGAAACATCTATAAATATTGTACTCCCTTCATTCCAAATTTTAGGATCAATATTTGATTTTTAAAAAGTCAATTTAACATATTTTTAAATTTAAAAGTCATTCAAATGTTTTACTTTTTAGTTACCACACAGCTCAGACGATCTAATTTATTCATATCTTAATGTACAACAATTGAAATCAATTAAAAGTAGAAGTGGACTGATTTTAGGATTTACTTTGTAATTAAAGATGATATAGAGGTGTCCAAAATAAAGTACGAAAGATGCCTTATATCGGAAAGTATATTTTAAGTTGGTTGAATCGAAAGATGCACGGCGCTTATAATATGAATCAATCAATCAACATCAGACAATTAATTCCATATTATATGAATCAATAATCACATCAGACAATTAAATACACCTATTTTCCAGAATATTCACCGTTGTTAATCAGAGTTTTACTTTTAGACATTAAAATAAACAGAATCCAAATAGGAATCGACCAGCAGTGAATTCACGACCACGGATCACGTAGAAATAAAAATAAAAATAATTCAAAAAGTGCCAGGACCCAAAAGAATCGCATTTTAAGAAACTAAAGCAATTCTTCAATCCATATCACAAAAATTCAACTACCTCACTAAACTCTGGCTTTGTATTAGCTTATAGTATAATACACGAGTTATTATATATAAAAATATCAGATTATATAGAGCGAGATAGTGTCGTACCAAGGACGAATTCACCGGCGGTTTCGTTAGGACGGAGCAATGGCGGTTGATCATCGGCGGTGGAGGAGTTGAGGTGGTTTTGAATGGCTTGAAGGCGACGTTGAGCTGGTGAATCCATCCAAATTCTTCTGATAAAAAATGCCGATTGATCTCTCTGTAGTTCCTATCTATGTGGGTTTGATCAGATATAGATATATATTTGTTGTGTTGAATATTTGTATGAACGTTTCTAAAATAAAATGAGGAGTGTATGAAAAATGTGTTGGTAATATTTGATGTGAGGTGGATTTTAATTATTCTGGTATTTGGATGGAGTGAGAAATGCGTTGTGGATTTTAAATATTGAGTGCCGGCTGAATGAATGGGGAGGTTTATAGAACCACATCTTTGACTTTGACCCAAATAATGTACTACTATCAGCATTAACTACATACAAAAAAGAGTTGCAGCCCATCGTAACGTATATTTATTAATATAAAATTATAAATTAATTATATTTATTCACGTAATTTACAATAAATATTAAATTATAAAAGATCAAAAAATAAGTTAGTTTTGCCACTTACAAAATGATGAGTAAGAAAAACAAGTATTCTAATGCAAGATAAACAATGCTATGTATTTTGTGATTGATATTTGATTGTGCGAGAAATTAATATTCAAATATTCTTTTAAAAATGTAATTTAAATTTGAGACCTCAAAGTGTTATTCACTGTAATCTTAAATTTTTATTTTTTTATAATAATAATAATCTCGGCATGGATAAAAAAAAACATATTAATTACAAAAATATAAATGCATGTATAAGTTTTTTTTTTATAATCATTTTAAATAAGGATGGGTCGTTTAATATAGGAAGGTTATTAACATGACAAACGTTTAGGGATATGATAATTATTTTTTTATATCCTTAATAATTCATGTTAATGATAAGAGCACATCTCTCTAAATTAAAATAAGTGCATATCATAATTGAATTTAATTACATATCTCTTTCTTTGGAAATAGTCATGTCCCCACGGCCCCACTTATGTAAAAATTATACTACCTCTTATAAAAGAAAACTTTTATAATTATATAATCAAATATTATTAATATCCCTAACAGATATACTTTTAAATTAATATGCCTTCGGTGTTAGTCAAGATCGGAGTTCCGGCTCTGTAGTCTGCCAATATTTCCTATTAGTCACAGCCGCCGTTTAACAAAAGCCACAAACACATTGCCTTTACCTGAATATTTTTACTTCTTTCTCAAATTTAAACGACCAAAAATTTTAAACTCTCCCCGTCTTGTCTTAACAGCACCTTCAATATTTCATTTTTGTTCATTATTTTTTTAAAATTTTCATTAGTTAAAAATATAATTACACTGAATATATATACTTATTTTCAAATAAACATACTATTTAAAGATTAAGTTTTAAACTCGTGTGAGAATGTGTAAATTTAAACGTTAAGTTTCATTTAGATTGCGAGTAACGTAAAATTTTAAGTGATAAATAGAATAATAATATATGGGTCATTTCTTTTTTTTCTAATCTATGTATCTAAATACGTCGACATTTAATATCGACATAAATTTATTATCATATACTCCCTCCTATTCATATTAAATGATATTTTAGAGTTAAACACACTTATGAAGAAATAACACAAAATATCTTTTGTGTCCCTAATTAATTATTTCTCTCTCCACAATTGTCTCTTCTCATCTCCACAATTGTTCTTAATTAATTAGTTCTCTCTCCACAATTGCATTTATCGCTAAAGTTACAAACACGTTCTGAGAAATATTGTGAAATGAAAGTTGTTCAGAGAATATTACGAAATAAATGACGTGTGAAGTAATATTGTAAAATAAAATATACTATGGATTAGTAAAAAGTTTGCCGATAATAATCAGTATAAATTATCTAAAAAATACTATTAATTATAAAAATTAGTATTACGTAATTTCGAATAAATTTTATTAATTTTGAATTTAAATTAATTTTTAAAATTCAATAATAATGTTTGGCATTATACAAAAACAAAGCTGAAAACTAAAAGTACCCATTGATGATCTTTCCTCTCACAATAAAAGGCCTGAAGTGTTCCAATCAACGCACCACTCCGGCCCAATCCATAATAAACACAAACTGGTTATGGGCCTTTGGTACATTCACTGTATTAACATTACCTATTCATATTTTTATCAAATTATTATTAATAATGGCTATTTTAGCTATTTTGCACATGCCCAATCTTGTGGTCCTAATTAGACAGTCTGTCTTCTTAATTTGCTAAAACTTTTGTGGTCCACTATTTTGGGTGAAACTTCCCCACAAATATCCATATATACCTTATTTTTTACACAAAATTTCCTATTTTCAATTTTTTTAATCTAAAAAGAGTTGTTTTAATATTAGTATATAAAGTGATAAATACTTTTATTTTTTATACTAATGACTTAATTAATTAAGTTTTGAGAACAAAAATATTTATACCTTTAATTAGCTTTCGGAGAATGGAGCGAGTAATAATCTAACAAAGGGAGTAAACACTTAACAAAATACTTGCTTAATATTTGCAAATGGTGAAAATAGTTTTTTTTTGTGTGAAAATTAAATAATACTCCCTCTGTCCAAAATTAATTGCTCAATTTTGACCTTTTTAAATCAAATTGACTATTTTTAAAATTAATAATCAAGCATATATAAATATATTTCTAAAATTATAAAATTTGGGGTTAGTAATAAATTGTATATACTTTCTTTTGATTATAATCTTTCACCTATATATTTAGCAAAAACATAGTAAAAAGATTTCGTTTTTGAAATGGTCCATTTTTCATTTTTGAAACATCAAAACTAAGTTTTAATTTCAATATTTTTATGGTAGTATACTACTAACCTATTTTTAAAGCCAAAAGCTCGAATCGTCTTTGAGAGTCCCCGCCTTGAAATTCTTGCAGTTATTGTGCTTAAGGTTTTAGTAAAAGAAAAACAAAGTATAATTCCCAAATTAATAAAAGCTAAATTTTGATTTTTTTCTCAAGTCAATTTGACTATTTTTAGAATTTATAATTAATTACGCATACATAAATATATTTCTAAAATTATAAAAATTAGGATTAGTAATAAATTTTATATACTTTCTTTTGGTTATAATCTTTTCACCTATATTTTAGCAAAAATAATAAAAAATTAGTTTTAAAAATGGTCAATTTAACTTAAAAAAAATAAAATTGAACAATTAATTTGAGATTCGGTGTGCTTAAGGTTTTAGTAGTATAATCTAATCCTTAAACCTGTAAAAATAATTAATATTGCATTTCCCAAGTACTTTGTTAATTACATTTATGTGCCATATGATATGTTCTTGTCATCTTGTGTATGATGAAACCGCGTTTTAGAAAATAATCACTTTACTATTGTTGTTTCTTTCTCACTTTACAAATTATATGATAATTTTATTTTCTCTAAATTATTTGTGATCAACTGATCATTGTTCCATTCTAATTATAAAAATAAAATTTTGTTTGTATGTTAAGTGTTTAATTTATTTGTGATTTATCAAGATAATGAAATTATGATAATAAACTTTAGTACATTCTGTTATTTTATATTAATATTGACATAAATTAAACTTTTTTTTTGTAATAAAAAAAAATGACGAATGAGAGAAGCCAGGAATATTTAGTAAAAACCCAAATGGTATAAAATATTATATTTTTAGATCGAGAAACTAAAACTGCAGTGACCGGATTCCATTACATTTTTCTAATAGAATGCGACAGCAATTAGATGATAAAAATTCAGGAGAAAATGGGGGAACATGTAGTAGTGTATATAGTAGTAAGCGATTAATTAGATACTAATAAACAGTACAATTACTAGCAAACAGTCAATTATTAACTAGCTAGCTAAGCTAGCCAGGTTGACCTACTTTTCATTCATGTGCTGTGGTGGTTCATGGGGAGTTCTGACAAAGAGATGGTACCAAACCATGTACTACTACACTACATAAAATTAGGAGCACCATACAATTAATTAATCATGATTCATGACAATTGGCAAGCTAACTGTAAATTATTTTAGTTTTTAGTTTTGTGACATGCATGCATGTGATTTCATAATGAATATGGATATGGAGTAGTCCACTGTTCAGTTCATGAGTGCATGCATGCAAGTATAATAACAATACTACATGCATAGATTTCACCACAAAATCCATGCACACAGGCTTTTGAGCTACTGATTCATAGACATGCAGAATTAGACAGAACAAGAGAAATGATGGAACATTAATATATACTACATTATCGGAGAGCTCAGCTAGCAAATGAGACAGTTAGATTATTTACAAATGGAAGTTGTTTAGTTTTCTTTTGAAGACTACTGTAGGTTTACTAGCTATATATCAACTTATTTAGTGTGTACATGATAATTAATTAGAAAAATAAATAAATAAATAAATTATGCTAGTGTGCCAATAAACATAAAATAAAATGGATCTAATTTTAACTCAAAAGCTAACCTATTAGATTATGAAACTTTTTTTCTTTTTTGACTAATAAGTTTATAATTAATTAATTCAGTAAATCAGAAAACAACAATAGAATAGAAAGAATGCTAAAATAAACATCTTCTAACCAATACATAGGCATAGGCATTTGAAAATTTTACCACATCAAAATTACGCATTAACATCCGACCGATCGACGATCATAAATAATAGAAAAAATATATATGTATTATCTGAAATAGATTTCATGAATCTATCAATCATACTGCTACAATCACTTTCCAACAATAAGTATCTATACTAACTTCCCCACTTTTGTTGTCGTTGCAATTGCAAATGCAAACAAACATAGGTATGCATGTGTGTATATATATATATATATATATATATATATATATATATATATATATATATTGGAAAACATATAATTCTTAAATAAGATAACGCTTAATAAGATAATTTCATCAAAACGACGTAGTTTTGGAGGACGCGCATTTTTGTAAATACCATGCCACCGCCATTTATAAAAATACCACTGCCCCTCCAAAAACTACGCTGCTTTGATTTAAATTACGTTATTTAAAAGATATGCTATTTAAGACTATCTTCTCAAGTTTTCCCATATATATATATATATATATATATATATATATATATATATATATATATAGAAGCAGATATAAATGGTACAGAAAGTGAGGTTTCCAAGTTCCATGTGAGTCTTGGAAAGTTTCGGGATCAATTATGCACACTAAACTAAATGCTCAATTTCACACCCCCCCCTGGCCCTGCCCTGCCCCTGCCCTGCCCTGCCCTGCCCCTACCTATTAAACGTACAATCCACGTTCAAGCTTTTAATTCCTTTATTTTATTGGTTACGTAAACACTTCACTCTTCTAATGCAGTAGTACGTATTTCTTACGTACGTTCCATTGTTGCAAGAATTTTAAAATAATTCATAATTATATTCATTTGAACTGATCATGAATTTATAAAAAAAATAAAATGACTCTTAAATTTATATTAGACCATAAAATGCAAATAAACACATCAATTAACTATTTATATATTTGTATCAAAATATATACTCCTACTATAGTAATGAACTCCGGTATTCAGTAATATACCAATTACCATGCACCTGATTAATTGCTTACACTCACTCCATTGAAACAGCAAACTAACTGGATCCATTTATATATAAGGAAGGACCCATTAATTACTTCTTCTCTCTCTATAAGCGCCATTTCCATCTTCCCATCTTCTCTCTCTAAAATACATCAATCATCTCCCTTGATAATGTAGTAAGTAAGCTCTACTGCTCTAGTGATCTCAAAAAATGGGGAGATCATCATCAGCAAGACCAGATGTTCACAAAATTAAACCCAGATCTCAAACCCTCCCTTCCTCCCCAACCCACTCTTCCTCCTCCTCCGACTTCGAATTCACCGTCTCCCTCTCCCCCCGCAAATCCACCACCAGTCTCATCCCAGCCGACGAACTCTTCTACAAAGGCCAACTCCTCCCCCTCCACCTCTCCCCCCGCCTCTCCATGGTCCGTACCCTCCTCCTCTCCTCCTCCTCCACCTCCTCCTCCGACACCACCACCACCGCTTCCCGCGACTCAACCGGCAGCTCCTCCACTTCCTCCTCCGACCACCTCCTCCTTCCCGACTCCCGCGACTCCTCCCGCCGACCCAGCTCCGTCACCGAAGACGATTCCCACACCTACACCCGCCCTCTGAACTTCAATTTCACCACCAACCACCACCACCTCCCCCCTCACACAAAAAAGCCCAAATACTTTTCTCTCTCCAGATTTTCTTCCGTCTTCCGCAAGGAACCCAAACTCAGTAACAACAACCAGTCGAATCATACCAATTTGGTATCCGGGTCATCAGTAAAACGCGTGAGCTCAACCGCCAAAGATGTCATACGCAAGTATTTGAAAAAAGTGAAGCCTCTTTACGAAAAGTTGTCCCAAAAACAGGGTACCACTACCCCTTCAAGAGCTTCAGCAATATTGATGACAACAAATCCGTCCCAAATTGGAAGCTCAAAAGAAAATACAAGATTAAAGGATAGTAACGGAGTCACGATTTCACATTCGTTTTCGGGGAATTTGAGGTACCCGAGACGGAAAAGCTGCGTTTCAAGTTGCCCGTCTTCAATGCGGAGCTCACCGAGTCACTCGGGAGTTTTGTCTCGCAAGGGCGTTACGCTCATGAATAAGCAGTTTGGTACCGGTACATGTGGTGGGTCCTCGGAGTCGTCGTCAATGGAGGAGTTACAGAGCGCGATTCAAGGCGCAATAGCGCATTGCAAGAATTCCATGAATATTCAGGCTACTACTACTACGAATAATAATAATAATAATTGTAATAATAATAAGCCCAGTACTCTAATCATTATGGTTGGTAATGAGGTTTGATGATTTTCATTGAATTTCTATTAACTTTTGATTTTTATGATTGAGATGCTATGTTGAAGTTCATCTCTCTTTTATTTAATTATTTGTATCTTAATTTGTACTATTTGGATCTAGCTAGTAAAGACTAGTAGATTGAGTAATGTAGGAGTAATATTTTTAACTGGATCGAGTTGCATGTGAAGTTATTATGGGTTACTCATTTGGATTTTTGTTCATTGTTTGATGCATCAAATCTTGGAAATCTCAACTTTGTCAGTGTTAACGTCTCCAAATTTGAGATTTATGTCAGTAAGCTGCAGGCTTTTTGGACCTCTGTTTTTTGTTTCTGTTTCAGTTTCAGCTAGTAACCCATCCGAAATTGGCCGAATCGCATACCTTATTCAACCGGTGGTACACCGATCCTTAAATTGCTCTTGCATCGTGTTTTGAACTACTTTATATATATTTATTTATTCTAATTATATCTTTATACTCCCTCCTATTTAGATTAAATCTCATTTTAGAGTTAAGCACACTTATTAAGAAATAACGTAAAATATCTTTTGTGTCCCTAATTAATTATTTCTCTCTCCACAATTGTCTCTAATTAATTATTTCTCTCTCCACAATTACATTTACTAAACATATTAAATAAAGGGGTAAATTAAAAAAAAATAGTGCAATATTGCATAGAGATTCCAAAACGACACTTATATAGAATAAAATTAAACTCCATAAACGTCATTTAATCTGAATAGGAGGGAGTATTTGATAGTATTATTATTTTTATATATAATTAGTATATTTTTATTATTTTTTCATCATGGTTCATCCATTTCTAATGATATGGAATAGTGTTATTTATCATAATTGGTATTACTATTTAGAGTTTTTCATTATTAGCATTTAGTGTGTTTTAAATCCAAAAGCATTGTATTACGTAGTAGTGTATCATATAGTAGTATTCCCTCCGTTCTTTAATAGTATAAGTTATTTTAGAAAAATATTTTTGTTCTTTAATATAAGTCGTTTGAGAATTTTAAATAAATATTAATTGTTTTTTTTAATATTATTCCAAATAATAAATATAATTTTGGTTCTTTCACTATTTTTTACCCAATAAATAACACTCTTTTTCTAATACAAATACAATATAGACAATTGATATTATATTTAATACTATACAATCATTTCCTTAATACTTGTACACAACTCTAAAACGACTTATATTAAAAAACGGAGGAAGTATTTTTAATACTCTAATTTTTTGGTCATTTGATTTTATAAATTTACTATTGTTAGCTCAATTTTCTCCAATGTTGAATTTAGGGAATAACCAAGAATCTAACCTAATTATAACGACGATTTTTTTTCGTCGCTATAACATAAAAATCGATTTTCTATGATATAAATGACAGAAAAAATCGTCGCTATAAATTGCTTGCTTTTTTAGCCATTTCCCCTCCAATTCTTAAAAAAAACGTAATCCACTATTATTAATGGATTCGATTAACATGAAATTTATTTGTTGATAAATTGATTAATTGACTAATAAAATAATGACACATATAAAACTTCGTCTGAATATTATACTCTATTAATTAATTAATTAATTTATTCAAAAATAAATTTGATACTAACTACTTTGATTGTTAATAGTATATGTTACATTAGCATTAATGTCCTCAACATTCATGAGAATCTTTCACGTGCGCTTGCCAAATTAATGGTACTTCAATCAATTTCTCTACAATCAGCATTGACTATACGAAATATTGTTCTACTCCCCCGAACTGTCTAAGATAGGGCCCTACCTAATATGAGTTCATAATAAGTTGTACTCAACAAATCAAACAAGTAACTAATTGATTGATCATTTAATTTAAAATAAGAAATTGATTATATAATATTAAATATATTATTAATTATCTATAATATTATTATATTCTCACAGTTATCATATTTATCTAATACTCTCACATCTGTAATATTTTTCTATGAGGGTAATTTTGAAAATATTATAGTTAATTCTCCTAGATTATATAAAATGATAAATAATTTTAAAAAAATTATTTATCTAAAATGACATATATATTAAAAGACAATAAATAGAGTAGTTTTGATATAAACTTTTCCTTTTATGGTAGTATAAAACATATTTTAACAATCGTTCAATTTAAAAGTATTGATTATACTTCATGTGTCCCATAATAAATGTTTTAAGTTGATTTTAGTAGTTAAATTGATTAATTTTAAAATAAATAATTAAAAATATCTATATAGAATATTTAAATTACGAAACTTGACATTAATAGTACGTTTTTTTTGTAGTTTATTTTGATCCTAATTTCTAGGCATATATCTTTAATTTTTTTAAAATTTATTAATTTTAAAAATAATAAATTTAATTATGAAAGTCAAATTAAGACGTTTATTAGGAGATGGATGGAGTAATATGTATAGACAGTCTGTTTCTAATGCATACCTATTTATTTTACATAATCTCGGTTTGACCCGTAGCCATAGAACAGATGAAATGTTTATATAATATTATGGCGATGGTTCGATGCGTCGCTAAAAACTAAGATGACAGTTCTCTGCCGAACAAAAGTGATGAGCAAAAAATGTTAAATAAATGAGTATACACTTGATATATATATATATATATATATATATATATATATATAATCACAATTTGTTAGTAGCTAGCTAACGTCTAATAAAGAGTGTATAAAAATCGTCCACATATTATTACCAATTGAACATCGATTACTAACTGACATGGTCACACACGTATATAAATATATAATAAAATAAAATGAACAATTAATATGTATGAGGGGATCGACAAACTTAATAATCCAAATTTTTGGGTCAACTTGAGTTATGAACATGTGAGTTATGCGCAGTGGCGGAACCAGAATTTTTTTGTAGGGAGAATAAAATTTTTAAATCAAGCGGTGCCTACGACGACGACGGCAAGTTGAAAAAGAAGAGCAGAGCGATGGATGTGAAGTGTGAAGAGAAAAGTACCAAGAAAAGAAAAGAAACGTGACGCATGATCATTATATTAACTTTTGATTTTTAAATTAATTTGATTTATCGACATTATTTTACGCCAATGGACGTGTCTTCATAGTTGATAGGTGTCAATATTAACCAAAAAACTCATTTGTTATACTACAATAATTGCTAATCAATAATTTCATCATTCATCAATTATTTAAGAAAACAGAAATTAAACAAATTCTAGCTAATCTACTTGAATTTTAATGGGTGAAATCAACACTTTAAGCAAGGCTTTCTTAATTTAAGGTATTAAACCATCTTAATTTTTATAATTAAAAATAAAATCAATTATTCCTAAATTAATGTAAAATTAATTAAAAATAAAATCAAATTTTATTCTTTTTCTTATATCTCTAAATTTATTTGTCAATTGTCATCATCAAAATTACATACAAAGTGGAGACCTAATTAATGTAAAAACATTAATAGTATGCATATTTAAGCTAAATTAAAATTAATAAGATCAAATTTGAAAGACATTTAGGCTAAATTAAAATTAAAATTAATTAAATTACTTACCAAATAACCAAAACAAAGTCCAAAATAGAGGAGCAGATCACCAAGTGCTATGGGCAAGCATGAAATGAAACGGAGGCTTTGAGCAGTGGTCCCGTGGATGAAGGGCGACTCCAAGAAAGGAGAAAGGGCAGTCGTCAAGTGTCGAATGATGAAATGAAGAGAAAGTGAGGAAGAGATTAGAGTCTGTAGATGAAGAGTCGAGAAAAAAAAGAAATGAAGAAGCCGCCTAAGAAGAGTCTCTGCTCTCACGGGAGAAGAAGAGTCTCGCCACTCGCCACTGGCCGCCTCACTGCCCGCCTCCCGCCCTACCCCCTACCTCTCTTGCCACTTGCCACATCTCACCGGGCAAATACCGCCTCGCCTTTAGTTCCGCCATAATCGGTTATGCGAGAACACGAGTTCTGGAATCTCCTCCAATGTATATACCCCATGAGAACGATAAGGTTTTTATTCCGGAATACAATTTTTAAATGAATTTTTGATATTTTTACATGATCTATCACATCAAAGTAAGATCTATTTCTTTTCCATGTGAAAGATGACTATGTAAAAATATTTAAAATACGTGTAAAAATTAAAAGATGAATTCGAGTAAAAAAAAGAATAAGAAAATCTAATGATTCTCATGGATTAACGATAAATTGGTAAATTAACCAATACAATACTGACACGCTGAGAAAAAAATTACCTCTCACATACACGTTCAAACTGTATTAACCAATACAGTTCTCATGGGATAGCTATAAGATTCTTGGAGACCTTTTTGTGGTTACAATTTTTCCATACTTTAGGAAAATGACAAATGAATTCGAGTAAAAAAAAGAAAAAGAAAATCTAATGATTCTTATGAGATTTGATTAACATAAAATTAACTTGACAATAAGTTAATCAATTAATTAATACAATACTGATACGAAGAAAATAAGATCATCTCTAACATACATGTCCACTGTATTAACCGTTCTCATGGGATAGCTATCAGATTCTTGGAGACCGTTACAATTTTTCCATACTTTAGGAAAATGACAAATGCATTTTCTTACTTTACCGAGTTGTTAGTACGGGTACAATTCATGTGGGTGGCTATAGCCTATAGCTTTATTTGATGATTATATACGTACTGACATACTGTGTAGAAAGATCCAATTCACAACGGCCAGCTGCCTCTTTTTTGTGAAGGACAAAGGGGAGATCTAGCAATTCACTGCTTTGAATCTAACAAAGCTTCTTAGTGGGCCCAACCAAATGATGCAAATAGAATGTACGAACAGTACTCCTTTGGGCCATTTAATCTAATCCGATGGAATGGATCAACTTTAACCCACTGTTTTTTTTCATATATATTAGATTGATAACCATACAAGACAAGGATAATGTCAATAATATAATTTAAAATTTTGGTGTTAAATTTTTTTTTAACATTTGGTTTTATATAATTTTAGTATAAATAATATAGTATGTATGGTAGTAATATATTGAATATAAAATTTAAAAGTTGTATGTATATTAAATTATTATTTATATTTTTTAATACATGCATGTATACATCTGAAACAATACAATACATTATATTAAAATTTGGTATAATTATGAACATGATATATATTGTATCCATAAAAATAATGAACGAAACTGACTCATGACCAACTAAAAATAATTCAGCCAATTTATTAAGCGGTTCAAGATAAAATCTTTATTTGTCTTGTTATACATAATATCACACACACACACACACACACACACACACACACACATATATATATATATATATATATATATATATATATATATATATAAAGTATTAAAGTTTTGTGGATATGAGTTATATTTGTTTGTAAAGATTATACTTGGGATATGACTATTAATTTTAAGTGTCTTGTTTGTTTTTAAATCCAGATTTGGGACTATTAGTCTCGCAATAATAAGTTGACATTATAATTACTCCCTCCGTCCCAAATTAATTGCTCAGTTTTGACTTTTTAAAGTCAAATTGACCATTTTTAAAACAAATCTTTTTACTATATTTGCTAAAATATAGGTGAAGAGATTATAACCAAAAGAAAGTATATACAATTTATTACTAATCCCAATTTTTATAATTTTAGAAATATATTTATATATGCTTAATTATTAATTCTAAAAATAGTCAATTTGACTTTAAAAAGTCAAAATTGAGCAATTAATTTGAGACGAATGGAGTATAATTTTAGAATTATAATCATAAGATTAATAATTTTTGCAAATAAACATAAGCGTAGAGTATAGAGTATTAGTGTGTAACATAATTTGATATATAGAAAGGAATAAGGATGGGAGTGTTTGATAGAGAGAAGTTTCCAAGGGGTGTGGGGGCGTATGGTCCACGGTACCAAACGGTGGGTATCTTCATGTTCCTAATCCTATCATCAGCTTTGGCCGGTCACTGCAACAGCTGGTTGCCTTATCTACTTGCTATCCTTTGACAAAAGAGAAAGGATTTGCCATCAGAAATAAATCTAGGAAAGAGTGAATTAGGATGGGTAGGTACCAACCGTGCAGTGCATTAAGGAGATCAAATCTCATAATTAAAAGCCTTTATTTTTACTTTTGTGACACTACATAAATTTAAATTCTAATGCACCTTTCTTAACGCCTTACATTAAACTAAAAGATATCATGTCATGCCTTTTTTCATGTCTTTTCAAGTGTTTATGTTACATTAGAAGGGTTATTAATCCCTCCTATCATTCAAATTCAAATATTTTCAAGTATTCATTTCTTAGTACATTTAGAGAGAGAGTTTTGAGCATTATATTTGGTTAGTTGAGTATACTATTTGTAGTGGTGTTATAGTATACATTGTCATTATATCTTAGAAGACAAGTGCTATCAACCGTAAATAAGTTTATGAATCATGAAAACTAGTTCAAAATACTAAAAGTCAGAATATGTATATCAATCATTAATTGATTTATTAAGATTTTCACTCAATTCTTAGTGATAAAAGAATACATTGTATTTTTAATAGTATATTAAAATATTGTGAAAAACTTAGTTTTTAAGTTATTACAAAATTTATTATCAAGAAGGTGGGAAAATAAAAATTTAGAATGCTAAATCATTAAATTTGAATTGTTGAATTTACTCGATGTTTAATTAAATTTAAATTATTGAGTTTACTCAATGTTTAATTTATTATATTTTAATATTGATCATAATGACTTTGATGGTGCACATCCTAATAATCTTTTAATTAAACTTGGGTGTTGTTTTATATGTACACAATCAATACACGTATAAGTATTCATTACAAAAATGTGTACTATAAAAATATCATTTCTCCTTTTGTTCTCTACTCCTCTCTTTTTCATGATTTATTACAAATTGACACCTCTTGGAATTTAGTAAAATCCTAAGGGCAGTCTACATTCTCCGTGTACTCAACTCATTTTACCAAGTTAATTAATATTTTATCTATTAAACGAAAAAGCATTACAATTTTTTTATTCTTTTAAAAGAAAAATGTTATAAAATGATACTGTGACGCCCCCAAAATTGGTATACATCACCCATCTTGGGTCATGCCATACATACAGATGTAATACAAATACAACTTAATTATACAACAGTCGTGTAAAATACGACAAAATATAATCTAAGAGTTTTTAATAAGAATATTGTCATTTAGACAATATACAAACTCAATGGAGTCCTCATTACATTTATTATTACACTATTTCACGTATAGTGAGGACTACCAATGCACCATCTAGACCATCACTGCTCTTTACTAATCCCAACTACGCTCTCATTTCTGAAGAGAACAATGAATGAAAGTAAAAGGTGAGCTCAACTAGCCCAAAGAAGAAATATTATGACGAAGATAATGCGTAATAAATTATCGTTAGCCTTCAACAATAGTGTTAAACCGATAGAATACAATAGACATCAAGTTTAACTCACAATGAACAAGTAATCCATTAGAAGAGTCAAGTAGAGAATAGAATCTACTATTTTCTATGATTTAAAAAAAAATTCATCACTTTTATCACGAGACTCGACTTTTTAATAAATTATCCACATCATCAAATCATCCCCGCACTCTGACCCAAGGATATTCTTTAAGATCACGCACCACGAATTATACATACACTACGCGCCAAAGATAATCGTGTTTTCATAAACATCTCCGATCATGCCATAAAATAATTCATCTTTGCACCTTCGTCAAGAGAATCCATAGCCATAATCATATCAAAAAGCGCCCATCAACCACTACGCCAATGAGGACTTTTTTCATTAAGATTACAACCACAAATTATCCATGCACTACGGGCCAAAGATAATCGTGTTTTTATCAATCTATTCCCGATCACGCTTATAAAACAATTCATCTTCAGCACTACTACCAAAGAGAATCCATAGCCATAATCATATCAAAAACTGTCCATCAATGCACTACGGGCCAATGAGGACTTTTTCCAAATCATTTATAACATTACTAAGTATGATTATACCGAATAATCCTCGATCATAATCATACCAAGTCCATCTACGCACTACAAAAGCCACAGATGACTTTTTAACATAATATAAACACGAGGATGATGACAATGATATAAAAATTCAATAAAACAAGTTTAAGAATTAATTTATCTAGAACCGATAACGTCCAAATTGTCAACATGATATCGCTTTGTAGAGTAAAAAATTCAAGAATGCTCGTAAGAATATTTCCATGAAAAGATACCGGATGAAGCGCAAATATCAAGGATATTCCATAATTTCATGGAGTATAGAAGTCAAAGTTTTAACCAACCGAGTATAATAAATAATGGAATAACAAAAGAAATCACCATGCAATGCGATGTAATCAATACGTGCGAGTTATTCCAACAGAATAATAAATAACGGAACCAGTCCCACGAAAACGCATGCATGTGATATTCCAAATGTAATAATAAAGAATGGAACTGTGTCCCATAGAAAACGCACCGATAGGATATTCCAATGTAATAATAAATAACGGAACCAGGTCCGGGGTAAAACACACAGACAGGATATTCTAACAAAATAATAAATAACGGAACCAGGTCTGGCGTAAAACTCACAGACAAGATATTCCAATAGAATAATAAAGAATGGAATATTAGAATAATTTCACCATGTATGCAAAGATTTCATGATGGTTATTCCAACATAATAATAAAGAATGGAATAACACAAGAATTTCACCAAGTATAGGGTATTTCATGATACAAAGTTATTCCAATGTAATAATAAAGAATGGAATAACAAAATTCTCTTCATAAATAAGAAAGAAAGAGTACCCTTTACGAAAGTACAACAAATAATATTCCCTACCTTAAAAAAAAAAACGGATAATCGGAATAAAGGAGGTAACAGTACTTCTTCTTCTTTCTCTCTATAATTTCTCTCTATAATAATTGCTTTCTAAAGCTTTTGTGAATTGGTGAGAAATGAAGGAAGAATGAGCTTCATTTATAGAAAAATATAGTTTCGATAATTGCACGCTTTGGGGCTCAAAATATTACAAAGATAATACCTTCCTCTTTTTTCTTCATTTTTAATTTAGTCCCGTAAGTATTATCAAACTAGCACCAACTCCCCTAATAGTAAATAATGTGAATCAAGAGTAAATCATGTGACTCAATAGTTCTAATCATGTGATAAAAATAATTACAATATAGACTCCATCTATACCTCCATTTTTAACTTAGTCATGCAACTATTATCAATTTTGCACCAACTCCCCTAATAGTACAAGAATGTGATTCAATAGTACACACATGTGAACAAATAGTTATATAAACATGTGAATTAGTAGCAATTAATTGTGTTAGTTCCCAGAGGGCACAATAGATCTGTAAGGGGGGGGTTGAATAGATTCTTTTTATTTCAAATACTTTTCTGGTTAATGTTGTATTGTTCATATTTAAGTATATGACAAACATAAGAATCTTTTCAAGCACATCAAAATAAGTAAAAGATTCTCCTTCATTGATATATTCATAATCATACATACATTGTCCGGTTGGGTTAATTTAGTTAAAGCGGTTAGAAACATTCATAAGAGCTTATAGCAGCTTATAGACATAATGTAAATGACATAATGTAAACGACACAAGGGGTTTTAAGTGGTTCGTAGACTCAAGCTCCTAATCCACTCTTCCGCTTTCAACTAGCGAGTTTCCACCAAGGAAGGCGGCAAGACCGAATCTCTACGATTCCTTCAAGCGCCGCTGACACTTGGGACTTTAGTTCACTAAGAACTCTTCAAGGCCGCCACTTTGGACTCTCTAGTTCTAGAACTCTTCAAGCCCAAAGAAGCTTGGAACTTCGCTTTGTCCTCCTAACAAGGACCCTTTGGCCCTGCTTTGTTTAGTCCCTCCGGACAAGGACCCCTCAGGCCCTGGCTTCGTTGAGTTGTTTGTTTGTTGTTGTTGGAGCCGGTGCTGAGCTGCTAAGATGTCTTCATGCTCAACATCTTCTATCCTTAGCATCTTGGCTTGATCATCCTAGAAGAGTAGTTGAGTATTGCATGATGCTCAAATTTCAGGTTGCTCAACTACTCCGGATGACCCCTTGATGAGCTGCCTTGAAGATCATTCTCCTTGGTACTGATGGTCACGACATGAGAGAGGTGTGACGCCCCAAAATAGGTATACAACACCCATTCTGAGTCGCCAAAATACATGGTATAGAAAAGCAAACTATAACTTTGATAATACAGATGTCGTAGAATACTTACAATACAACTCATGAGTTTGAATACAAATATTGTCTTCTGTATAATATACACACCCATAAGTCCTCATTAATTATTCATACACTATTTTACAAAAATAGTGAGGATAAATAAAACATCTTCCTAGAACCATCACCCATACCCCGACTCGATCCTCGCTATGTTCTCACCTCCCGAGAAGAAAAATGGAACAAAAAGGAAAAGGGTGAGCTCAACTAGCCCAAGAAAGAATATTATGACTAAGATAATATACAACAAATTATCGTTAGTCTTCAACAGGAAAAAATCTAATAGAATACAATAGACAACAAGTTTTAGATCAACAAATGCAATGGAACAATAATCCATTGAAGAGTCACGTAGAGAAAGAATTCTACCGCCTTCTAAGGTTTAAAAGTCCATCATCAATAGTTTATCCTCGTAATAACAATCAATATACATCTTTAATTATCTTTGCACTACAGCCAAAGATATTCATTTATATCACCAAATTGGTCATGTTCATCTCAACACTGCTCATCTTCGCACTACAGCCAAAGATATTCATCGCTTAATCGCTCATCTTTGCACTACAGCCAAAGATATTCATTTATATCACCATTTAGGACCGAGGATGATGAAAAACATTTTAAAGAAACGAATCCAAAGGAAACAAAATGACAAGGATTAAGGATTAAGGATTCGTACTTTATTTTACCCATGTCCAAAAATACTTCAAAATAATCATATTGGTGTAAAATTCAAGAATGATCAAAACATGGATACAATCAAAGCTAGTATCCGTAATAGATATTTTGGACAAAAAGAAAATTTTTTATTTTTCTATGAATAAAGGTCGATTCGTGAATAAGATCGATACGTGAATAAAGGCCAGATACGTGAATAAGAACTCCCACACAACAAGTTCCAAATTTGATAAAAAGTTCACCAATACTTCTTATAATGATTTTGAAGAAAAATATCATTTAAGAAGAAAATAATACCCCTTACCTCAAAATAACCGTATTTCCGATCGAATTTCTAGATAAGTCTCGATGTAAACCCGCACCAGATAAAGAACACTCAAAGTATACTCACAAGAATACGCTCGATAATTTAGAGAGAGAAAGAGAGAAAACTTTGTTTCTAGTGTGATTTTCAATTCTAACTTAGCCCTATATTTATAGGAAAATGTTAGAACGCCAAAGGAGACTAAAATAATAAATTAATATTATTACAAAACTTATTTCTACGCATGCCTAAAGACTAATTCAGCCACCAAACCAACCTTGACCCAATTTCCAAAGAAATTTCACATGTTCAAACAAGAGTGGGTCCCACCCATTATTTAATAAAAATTATTTTATCTTCCTAAACTTCAAATAATTCGTAGAAAATAGCTCGCTTTATCGTAAAAATTGAAACTCATGAATTTCCATGGGAAATTCCATTCTCTACAACTTTGCGTAAGAATTTTTCCAAATTCCAAATGTAAATTGACCAAATCCACAAACCAAGCGATTTTACGATCTATAATCAATTTTCTACAAGAATCAGTGTCCACCGACACACAAAACATATGTTAAACATTTAATGCCACAACATACTCTACCTCCTCATATACTCATATATCCCACATTCATTATAAAATATCACCGTTAATATATTATTAAAATAATATATTTAAATGAATTATTTTATCGTAAAAAGATAAAATATTAATTTTCAACAATTGTCACATTAAAAATTTTCTCCATCTATATCCATATAAAATAAATATTTTCTTTATCATAATAATCAATAATTACTTATTTAAAAATAATATTACGTAATCACAAAGATCGACAACCAAGCCGCTCCTCAGAAAGAGGGGGGCTTCCAATAAGGATTTCTCCTCACCTTGCGCAATTAGGTGACCAAACCTCTCCTGTATGTAACTTTCTAGACATTGCCAATAATGTTATCTCGATAATATTATTTAAATAATATGAATTATTGATTTGATAATGAAAATATCGTAATGACAATTATCAAACAACAAAGAATACAAAATATCAACGCAGAATTATCAATCAATAAAATATAATATCGAATAAGAATTCATCGTAATAATTATTGAGTAGTGCCTTCTTACGTAAGGATCAATAATTCAATAATACTGCAATACCGCGTGCCATCGCATAAACCACGCCAGACATCAGATTTTAACCACCAGTAACCCAACAAAGTTAATTCAGTAATAATTTACGCCGTTATTTATAAAACTCAATCTTTGTCGCTTTCCTTCATCCAACCGCTTTTCCGTTATGGGGCCCACACAATGATCAAGGCCACTGTCATTTTTGAGATTCCCTTGACAAAAAGAATATTCCACCACCAAACGAATATTCCCCAACAATAATGAATATTTTATAACCACTGCTTATTTTGTAAACTTTGCACATTTCACCCATAACCAAAGAATTATATCAAATTAACCCTTATTAATTTAGAATAATGAATAAAGGAAAATTCAATTTTATTTATAATAAGTTGGGGTCTTACAAACTCCCTCCTTATGAAATTTCGCCCTCGAAATTGACGACGCACTCGGTATATCGAAAAGGTGAGGGTACCTCGCTTTCATCTCCGATTCCAACTCCCATGTCATTTCCTCAATTGCATGGTTTCTCCACAAAACCTTAACTTCGTATAACCTTCGTATGTAAGACATGCTCTTCCTATCCAAAATCTCAACAGTATCTCCTCGTAGGGTTAAATCTTCACTATCTCGTCTGGTTCTAATGCAATAATGTGGTTCGGTCTTTCACATATTTACGAAGCATAGATATGTGGAATACATCAGAACACGAGACATACTTGGAGGTAACGCGAGTCTATAGGCTACGCTTTCTATTCGGTCAAGAATCTCAAATGGACCAACAAACCTTGATTGAGCTTTCCTCTTTCCCAAATCTTGTAACTCCTTTCCATGGAGCAATACGTAATAATACATGATCTCCAATATTAAACTCCACGTTCTTTCTATGAAGATCGCGATAACTCTTTTGTCGATCTTGTGAAGTTTGAATACGTTGTCGAATCATTTGGATCTTTTCTTTAGTCATGCGTACTAATTCTGGTCCCAACAATGTTGCTTCTCCCACATCGTCCCAGCATACTGGAGAACGACATTTTAGTCCATACAACGCCTCAAATGGAGCCATGCCTATACTTGCTTGATAACTGTTGTTGTAGGAGAATTCCACTAGTGGTAGGTACTTATCCCAACTTCCTTTGAAATCTAGGACACAGAGTCTTAATAGATCTTCAAGGGTTTGAAAAGTCCTCTCTGATTGTCCGTCCGCTTGAGGATGGTATCTTTGAATCAATCAGAAATCCGCGCCCATAGCTTTTCTCGCAAGCTAACCCAAAATCTTGAAGTGAATCTCGGTCACGATCCAAACTATGGATATCGGCATGCCATGCAATCGCATAATCTCATTCACGCATATACGAAAGCAAGACGCTCAAGGGATAAGTCTCACGACGGTAAGAAAATGGGCGAACTTGGTTAATCTATCAACAATAACCCAAATTGCATCTACGCCTTGAGAAACTTTGGGAAGACCTCAGTAATAAAATCCATAGTAATGTGTTCCCATTTCCATTCCTAATCTCAAGTGGTTGCAATGGACCTTTTGGCACTTGATGCTCCGCCTTTACACGCCGACAAAGTTAAACATCTTGAGATAAACTCCGTAATCTCTCTCTTCATATTGTTCCACCAAAATGTATGTCGAATATCATGATACATTTTGGTACTCCTGTGATGGATTGCAAACGGGGTGTTGTGTGCCTCCATCATGATTTTATGCTTCAGTCGTAATCGTTAGGACGCAAAGTCTAGAATTGACTCAAGTATTCATTCCTCATCAATTCTTGCTTCCTAATAGCTCCTTCTTGCACTTTCTTCTTCATAATGCATCAGTTCCAAGTCCGTAGCTTGAGCAACTTTTAACTTTATCGATTAAAGCCTCGCTTCTACTCAGTATATTCGCCATCATTATGTGGGTCCTCGAGTCTTTAATTCTACCTCCATCCTTTGCAAGTCATACAAAATTGGCCTTTGCGTGACAATATCGCACTCAGTATTTGCATATGATCTTCTACTTAATGCGTCACCACTACGCTCGCTTTTCAAGATGATATTGAATAGTGTGATCGTAATCTTTTAATGTACTCGATAACGTCGTTACCGCATGTTGAGTTCTTTTGGGTGAAGAAATATTTGAGGCTTTTATGATCCGTATAAATCTCTACTTTCTCCCCGTCTGAAGTAAGTGTCTCCATATCTTCAACGCAACACGATCACGCTAACTCCAGGATCATGAGTAGGATAATTCCTCTCATATTCTTTGAGTTGTCGTGAGGCATAGGCTATGACTTTCCCATGTTGCATGAGAACACATCCTAACCCTTGCCGTAAGCATTCTTCAGAGATAACAAATCCATCCGAACCAGATGGTATTGTCGTAACAGTCTTTAAATGAGTCTCCTCTTGAGCTCTTGGAAGCTCTTCTCACATTCCTCGCCCATAAGAATTTTGCATCCTTCCGAGTCACCGAGTTAATCTGAGTAGCGATTCGAGATAATCCTTCCATAAATCTCCGATAATAACCAAATTAAACCCGTAAAAGTCACAGACTTTGGCCAATTAATTTTGGTTCTTCTAACTTTGTATTGCTTCAATCTTCACGGTCAACAGATACTCCTTGTTTTGACACCACGTGCCCAAGGAATGCTACTTCCTCGAGCCGTAACTCGCATTTCTTCAACTTTGGCATAAAGCTTGTGTTCACGAAGTCTTTGTAGTACCACCTTTCAAATGGTGCTCATGATCTTCACGGCTTTTGGAATAGATGAGGATGTCATCAATAAAGACAACAATGAACTGATCCAAATATTCCTTAAATACACGGTTCATCATATCCATGAAAGCAGTAGGAGCATTAGTCAATCCAAAAGACATGACCAAGAATTCATAATACCCGTATCGAGTCCTGAATGCCGTCTTTGGAATATCCTCAATTTTAATCTTCAAATTGATGATATCCGTAATCGAAGATCGATCTTTGAAAAAGAATTGCCTCTTGTAATCGGTCGAAACAGTCATCAATGCGAGGTAGCGGATACTATTCTTGATGGTGACATGGTTCAATTCTCGATAGTCAATACAAAGTCGCATACTCCCGCCTTTTTCTTCTTTACGAATAAAACAGAGCACCCCAAGGAGACATACTAGATTTAATGAAACAGATGTCTAATAACTCCTGTAGTTGGACTTTTAACTCACGAAGTTCAATAGGAGCCATTCGATATGGGGTTTTAGAAATGGGCTTTGTACCTTGCTTCAAGGTCAATAAAGAATTCAACATCACGCTCGGGGTAGACCGAAGCTCTTGAAATACATCGTGAATTCTCTAACCACGTAAATATTATTCAAATCGACTTGTCTTTATTCAAATCCATAACATGGACTAAGAAAGCTTGACATCCGCTTTTCAATAAACGAATAGCTTTGTGGTTTGATATGACAAAGGACCGATTTTAGTGGTTTAGTGGTTTGAATTGTATGACAAAGTTGGTTAGAATATGAAAACTAACAACCTTACGAAAACAATCAATTTTGGCATGATGAGTGGTTAACCAATCAATTCCTAAAATCACATCAAAAACAAGTATCTTTAAAGAGATAAGATCAACAGTAATGTGATAGTGCCAACTTGGATCATGCAAGATTTATAAACCAGATGTAACGAAGGTTTCACCCAACGAGTTTTCAACAGATAAATCAAAATCTAATTTCTCCGAGTCAAGTTTAAACGTTGAGCACAAGCAGAGAGAGATAAAGAATGAGTAGAACCGTTATTCAGTAAGGTATAAACTTCGCAAGAATTCAAGATTTGCTTACCCGTGATCACCTCGTTTGGGTTCCTCACGTTTTGTCCAATCATGACAAAACGCCTTCCGAGAACCACCGATTTCGACTTATCCGGATGTACTTGGAATCACCACTCTGCTGAACTTGGTTTCGCGATAAGACAATCTCGAGCGATGTGGCCTTCCTTTCCACAGGTTGTAACATACCTTGGATTGTTGTGGACAAATGGGGCCACGATATGTCCCTCCTTCCCGCATTTGTAACATCTAAATGGCGGTCGCTTCTCCTCCCCAGCATTTGTTATTGGTGTTGGTCGCCGCTTGATATCTTCCCGCTCATTGTTGAATCTTCTTTTTCCGAAATTTCCACTTGAGTCACCTCTCCTATTATCATGTCCACGATTACCACCGAGTGGTTACCGCTTTGTCCGTATTCTTTCCTCCTCACCCGTTATCATTGTTACGATGACTACCTCGATTGTGGTCCCTCGGTTGAGTATACTCACTATCTCGCCTCTAATAATCGAACCACCTGCTGACAACATCTCAATAATCTGAGAAAATTTATGAGAGATAAGGTATTGACGAATCTCCGGTTTTAGACCTCTCGAAAACATACGCTGCGTCATTCGCTCCTCATTCTCCACCAAATGAGGTGCAAAGCACGATAATTCTGCGAACCTTGCCTCGTCTCGAGACACCGCAATGTGTTGTTCTGTTCGAGTCTAATAAACTCTACCTCCTTTATATGACAAATACTTTACGGAAAGTACTTGTCATTGAACAGCTCTCAAATCTTTCCCAAGACATGTTAAGTGCATCCGGTCAGTACGCTTCACGATTTCCACCAAGAATCTGCTTCACCACGAAAACATAAAGGTGGCGAATGGAACCTTCATTCTCCGTGCACCCCAAGACATCGAATATCTTGGTAATTTGCTTGACCCACGCTTACGCTTTGATCGGATCCGAACTTTCCATGGAAATATGGTGGTCCCAACTCTTTGAATTGTTTGGTAGTGATAAACCGCACGCGTTACTATCATTTCCACCAGTATTTTGTAGGCGAGTCTCCTCGTCTCGATTTATGCATGAACCGCAAAAGCTTCTAAACATCCCGTCGTTCATCATTTGCTCGATTGGCGTTGTTCACGGGAGGAACATTACCGACTGTTGCAGACGTTTCTCCTCGTTGGTGAGTCTTGCGATTCTCCTTGGGTCTCATAAACTCCATTGTTAACGCTCTCAAAAAGCCCGTTCTTAAATCTCGCCATAAAACAAGGGTTAATTAAACAAATTAACATATCACATAATATCCTATATTATGACCGACCAACAAATAAGCTTAGTAGGACACACTAAATAAGGATTTACTCGTCTCTCCTCCTAGTTCTATTCCCGATCTCCGCCAGAGATCATATCCCTAAGCTCGATATTAATCATGGCGCCCCAAAATAGGTATACAACACCCATTCTCGAGTCGCCAAAATACATGGTATAGAAAGCAAATTACAACTTTGATAATACGGATGTCGTGTAGAATACGACAATACAACTGTGAGTTTGAATACAAATATTGTCTTCTGCATAATATACACACCCAAATAAGTCCTCATTAATTATTCATACACTATTTTACAAAAATAGTGAGGAGACAAATAAAAACATCTTCCTAGAACCATCACTCCATACCCCGACTCGATCCTCGCTATGTTCTCCCTCCCGAGAAGAAAAATGGAACAAAAAGGAAAAGGGTGAGCTCAACTAGCCCAAGAAAGAATATTATGACTAAGATAATATACAACAAATTATCGTTAGTCTTCAACAGGAAAAATCTAATAGAATACAATAGACAACAAGTTTTAGATCAACAAATGCAATGGAAACAACAATCCATTGTAAAGAGTCACGTAGAGAAGAATTCTACCGCCTTCTAAGGTTTAAAAGTCCATCATCAATAGTTTATCCTCGTAATAACAATCAATATACATCTTTAATCATCTTTTACTACTGTGCCAAAGATATTCATTTATATCACCAAATTGGTCATGTTCATCTCAACACTGCTCATCTTTGCACTACAGCCAAAGATATTCATCAGTTCATCGTTCATCTTTGCACTACAAAAGCAAAGATATTCATTTATATCACCATTTAGGACCGAGGATGATGAAAAACATTTTTAAAGCGAATCCAAAGAAACAAAATGACAAGGATTAAGGATTAAGGATTCGTACTTTGTTTTACCCATGTCCAAAAATACTTGAAAATAATCATATTGGTGTAAAATTCAAGAATGATCAAAACATGGATACAATCAAAGCTAGTATCCGTAATAGATATTTTGGACAAAAAGAAAAATTTTTATTTTTCTTGAATAAAGGTCGATTTGTGAATAAAGTATCGATACGTGAATAAAGGTCGATACGTGAATAAGAACTCCCACACAACAAGTTCCAAATTTGATAAAAAGTTCACCAATACTTGACATAATGATATTGAAGAAAAATATCATTTAAGAAGAAAATAATACCCTTACCTCAAAATAACTGATTTCGATCAGTATTTTGATATATAGTCTAATGTAAACCCGCATCGTATAACAACACTCAAAGTATACTCACAAGAATACGCTCGATAATTTAGAGAGAGAAGAGAGAAAACTTTGTTTCTAAGTGATTTTCAATTCTAACTTAGCCTATATTTATAGGAAAATGTTAAACGCCAAAGAGACTAAAATAATAAATTAATATTATTACAAAACTTATTTCTATGCATGCCTAAAGACTAATTTAGCCACCACCAACCTTGACCCAATTTCCAAAGAACCCACATTTCAAAACAAGAGTGGGTCCCACCCATTATTTAATAAAATTATTTTATCTTCCTAAACTTCAATAATTAAGTAGAAAATAGCTCGCTTATCGAAAAATTGAAACTTCATGAATTTCCATGGGAAATTCCATTCTCTACAACTTTGCGTAAGAATTTTTCCAAATTCCAAATGTAAATTGACCAAATCCACAAACTGACGATTTTACAATTCTATAATCAATTTTCAATCGAGAATTGTGTCCACCGACACACAAAACACATATTAAACATTTAATGCCACAACATACTCTACCTCCTCATATACTCATATATCCCACATTCATTATAAAATATCACCGTTAATATATTATTAAAATAATATATTTAAATGAATTATTTTATCGAAAAAGATAAAATATTAATTTTCAACAATTGTCACATTAAAAATTTTCTCCATCTATATCCATATAAAATAAATATTTTCTTTATCATAATAATCAATAATTACTTATTTAAAAATAATATTACGTAATCACAAGATCGACAACCCAGGTAGCTCCTCAGAGAAAGAGGGCTTTCCAATAAGGATTTCTCCTTACCTATGCCGCAATTAGGTGACCAAACCTCTCCTTAGACATGTAACTTTCTAGACATTGCCAATAATGTTATCTCGATAATATTATTTAAATAATATGAATTATTGATTTGATAATGAAAAATATTGTAATGACAATTATTGAAACAACAAACAATACAAAATATCAACGCAGTTAATTATTGAATCAATAAAATATAATATTATCGAATAAAGAATTCATCGTAACAATTATTGAAAGTGCCTTCTTCACGTAAGGATCAATAATTCAATAATATCGCGCAATACCGTAGTATATATCGCAAACCACGCCAGACATCGTATTTTAACCACCGTGTAACCCAACAAAGGTTAATTAGCAGTAACAATTTACGTCGTTATTTATAAAACTCAATCTTTGTCGCTTTCCTTCATCCAACCGCTTTTCCGTTATGGGGCCCACTTAATGATCACTACCAGTGTCATTTGAGATTCCCTAAAAAAAAAATATTCCACGACCAAACGAATATTCCCCGATAATAATGAATATTTTATAACCACTTGCTTATTTTGTAAACTTTGCACATTTCACCCATAACCAAAGAATTATATCAAATTAACTCTTATTAATTTAGAATAGTGAATAAAGGAAAATTCAATTTTATTCATAATAAGTTGGGTTCTTACAAGAGGCTTCTAAGATGACTGTAAGCTTTTCTATAAGGTACTTAGAACCTTTCTCATGTTTGACACCAAGATGGCTTTTGTGATCTCCCTTCTTGCTACTCGATGCCTTCTCATGATGGATGTAGCGAGTACTAGTCGGGGTATGGAATAAAGGTTCTAGAAAGAGTTGTTTAGTAGTCCTCACCATTTTTGTAAAATAATGTATAAATAATTGTGATGAGGATTTATTTGGGTATGTATATTATCCGTAAGACAATAATTGTTTTTTAAACTCACAAATATATATGTTGTCGATTTTTTGCGACAAATGTATTAATAAAGTTGTAGTTATTTCATGTATCCATGTATTTGGTGACTCGAATGGGTTGGATAGAATGGACCTATTTTGGGGCGTCAACGGTCAGTCCGACGTAAAGCGCATGCATATGATATTCAAATGAATAATAAAGAATGGAACCAGTCCCACCAGAAACACACAGCAGATGTGATGTTCCAAATGTAATAATAGAAGAATGTCACCAAGTATAGGGTAAATCACAGATCTGAAAGTTATTCAAATGTAATAATAAGCAATGGAATAACAACATTTCTCTTCATGAATAAAAAAAGAATAACACCCTTACTTTAGTAGAGATTGACTACCGCAGAGTAGTAGAATGTAATATTCTTCTTCTTTCTCTCTTATTCTCTCTATACTTTCTCTCTCTATAGCTTGAATGAATTAAGTGAAAATAATGAAGCACTAGGCCTCTATTTATAGAAGATTTCTAGCTTAAGCACTTGCCATGTGAAAAGGCAAGTGGCTCGACGACCGTGATGTGAAAAGAAAAGTGGTTTGACGCCTGTAATGTGAAACGACAAGTGGTTCGACGCCTGTAATATGAAACGGCAAGTGGTTTGACGACTAGTAAGGTAATTACTATTGACGAAGGTAATTACTATTGACGAAGAGACTCTTAGATGATGACATATGGGCCCCCCATAAAATAACCAAACTTACCACAAACGTCTTATAACAGACTCTTTATATACATCAAGGATTGAATAAATATTACCACAAATGTGACACCCCCAAAATAGGTATACATCACCCATTCTGAGTTGTTAATACACGGTACAGAAATAACTATAACTTTATTATTACAACAGTAAAACTGTGAGTTTAAATACATATATTGCTATCTAAACAATATCCACATACAAATAAATCCTCATAATAATTATTGATACATTATTTTACAAAAATGATGAGGACTACAAAACAACTCTCTAAAACCATTATTCTATACCCCGACTCGTACTCGCTACATTCTCGCCTCCTGAGAAGAAAAATGGAACAAAAAGGAAAAGGGTTAGCTCAACTAGCCCAGTAAAGAATATTATGACTAAGATAATATACAACAAATTATCGTTAGTCTTCAACAGGGAAAAATCTAATAGAATACAATAGACAACAATTTTTAAATCAATATTCATAATGAAATAATAATTCATTAGAAGAGTTAAGTAGAGAATGCAAACTACTATCTTCTATGTATGAATTTTAAAGTTCGCCGCTCATCTTTTATCCCCGTAACATCAATCAATATATATCCGAATCAAATATTCATCTTTGCACTACTGTGCCAAAGATATTCATCGATTAGTCATGTTCATCTAAACACTGCTCATCTTTGCACTACGGGCCAAAGATATTCATCAGAAATCATTCATCTTTGCACTACAGGCCAAAGATATTCCATAATATCATCATTTAAGACTGAGGATGATGAAAAATATTTTTTAAAGAAACGAATCCAGTGAATCAAAATGACAAGGATTAAGGATTCGTACTTTGTTTTATCCATGTCCAAAAATACCTCAAAAATAATCATAGTGATGTAAAATTCAAGAATGATCAAAACATGGATACAATCAAAGCTAGTATCCACAATAGATATTTTAGACGAAAAGAGAAAATTTTTATTTTTTGATGAATAGTGTCGTATTCGTAAATAGTGTCATATACATGGATAATGCCAGATATCGTGAATAAGAATCTCACACCAAAAAGTTCTAAATTTGATAAAAACTTGGATCAATATTTCAAATAATGATATTGAAGAAATAATATCATTACAAAAAAAATAATATCCCTTACCTCGAAAAGACAGTATTTTTAACTGGAATCTTTGGATATAAAGTTATAACTTGAACTTTCACCGTATAGCAATACTCAAAGTATACTCAAAATACTCACAAGAATACGCTTTCGACAATATAGAGAGAAAACTTGATTTACGGTGTGATTTTCAATTCTAACCTAAGACCCTATTTATCTAAATTGCTAGACACCAAAGCGAAAATTTAATAAATTAATAATATATTAATTAATATTCCTACGCCAATATTTGAAGAACTGAAATCAGTCATTAACATCACATGCAAGACCCACCATTAATGCCAAAAACGTTTTTCAAATTTAAATTATTTTAAACTTCCAAAAATCAATTATTTCGGAGCTTCAGAACTTCAATAATTCACAATAAATAGCCCCTTTGTCAAAAAATTCAAATCTCGCTTGTTTTTATAGGAAATTCAATTCTCTACAACTTTACAGAAGGAAGTTTTTCCAAATTCCAAAATGAAATTGATCAAAATCCATAAACTGGACGATTTTACTGTATTATAATCAAATTTCAAATTCGAGAAATGGGGTCCACCGACATGAAAAAAACATGTTTTAAATATTTTTGGTAACAAAAATACTCATCCTCCGTATATACTCATATATCCCACATTCATCGTAAAAATATCATCATTATTATATTATTAAAATATAATAATATATTTAAATGAATTATTTTATCGAAAAAAGATAAAATTTCAATTTTCAACAATTGTCACATTAAAAATTTTCTCCATCTATATCCACATAAAATTAATATTTTCCTCATCATATGAATCAATAATTAATTATTCACAAATAATATTACGTAATCACAATATTGATAACTAAAGGCTTCTGTGAAAGTGGGGGCTTTCGAATAAGAATTTCTCCTTCTCGACGCGCAATTAGGTGACCAAACCTCTCCTTAAATGTAACTTTCTAGACATTGCCAATAATGTTATCTAATAATATTATTCAGATAATATGAATTATTGCTTCGATAATGAAAAATAATTGTGTAATGACAATTATCAAACAACAAAGAATATAAAATATCAACGCAAAGAATTAATAAAATACTCGAACAAGAATTATCAGTAACCATTATTGAGTAATGCCTTCACGTAAGAGTCAATAATTGGTGCAATACTGGTATCTTCTTCGCGGCAACAACACGACATCGTGTTTTAACCAACGGCATTCCAACAATTAAACTAAGAATAACAACTACGCCGCTATTTTTAAACAACTTATATTTGTCGCTTTCTTCATCCAATCGCTTTTATGGGGCCAACACATGGTCAAGGCGCTGGTCATTTAATATTCCCAGACGATTTAATATTCCACGACCAAACGAATATTCCCCGACAACAATGAATATTTTATAACCACTTGCTTATTTTGAAATATTTGTGTATTTTATCCATAACTATCCACATTAATCACATCAACCCTTACTATTTCAAAATAATAAAAAATTCGGGGTCTTACAACAAATCATTTTATTTTTAATCAACACATATTTAATCTTTCAACAATTATTAATCATTTATAACTTGTCGCCTCAATTATTGATTTAATAATATAACATATTATATGAGATGATAATTGTGACAATAATTGAATCAATAATATAAGAGATATGATGCAACAATTCATCGTGAGCAATATTTGAGTATAAATGAAGTGACTTCTCACGTAAGCATCAATAATCAATCATAGTGTCTTTAAGATCACGCCACTAGCGTATTCATCAGACTTTTACTATCGGGTAGTTCATATTTTAACGGTAACACCTCCGCCGTTATTTTTATAGAAAGATGATTTTGTCATTTTCTAACTACGACAATATTTCCGTCGTGGGGTCCACCAATGATTGAGCCGTCGTACGAATATTCCCTGACAAAAAAAATATTCCCCGACCAAATGAATATTTTATAAAAACTTGCTTACTTTGCAAAATTTATAAATATTACCCACAACTATAACATTATATCAAATTTATTCCATAATATTCAAAAATAATATTTATAGAAAATTCATCTTTATTTATAAAAGTTGGGGTCTTACAGTGGAGTACCAATTGCTTGCAGAGGATGATGGAGTGTCTGATAGCAGTGCTTGATCATAAGAAGGCTTTTGCTTTTGGACTTGGGCATCAGCAGTAGTAGAGTGAACAGACTCTACGATTAGCTCCTTGGTCATGTTCCTTGTAAGACCCCAAATAATTAATAAATGAAATTTAATTTCCTCTAATTATTATTTTGAAATAGTAAGGGTTGATTTGATTAATGTGGATAGTTATGGATAAAATACGCAAATATTTCAAAATAAGCAAGTGGTTATAAAATATTCGTTGTTGTCGGGGAATATTCGTTTGATCGTGCAATATCATCTTTGTTGAATATATTAAATGACAAGCGACCATATATGGCCCCATAACGGAAAGTGATTGGATGAAGAAACGACAAAAATAAGTTGTTTAAAAATAACGGCGTGGTTATTACCGCTTAATCGTTAGAATAATGCCCGTTAAAACACGATGAATCTGCAATTTGTTACAAGAAGACACCATATTGCACCAATTATTGATTCTTACGTGAAAGGCACTACTCATATAATGGTTACGTAATTACTGCTCAATATTTTATTAATTGTCTTTGCGTTGATATTTTATATTGTCATTGTTGTTTCAATAATTGTCATTACACGATATTTTCATTATCGAAGCAATAATTCATATTATCCTAATAATATTATTAGATAACATTATTGGCAATGTCTAAAAAGTTCTGTCTAAGGAGAGGTTTGGTCACCTAATTGCGCCGTTGAAGAAGGAAAAATTCTTATTGAAAGCCCCTTTTTCTCGGTAAAAACCGCTCGTCATCAATATTGTGATTCTCATAATATTATTTGTGAATAATTAATTATTGATTCAAATGATGAGGAAAATATTGATTTTATGTGGATATAGATGGAGAAAATTTTAATGTGACAATTGTTGAAAATTGAAATTTTATCTTTTTCTCGATAAAATAATTCATTTAAATATATTATTATATTTTAATAATATAATAATGATGATATTTTTACGATGAATGAGGATATATATGAGTATATGTGGAGGAGGAGTATTTTTGTTACAAAAAAATATTTAAAGCAAGTTTTATGTGTTTGGGACCCCATTTCTTGATTCGAAATTTGATTATAAATGATAATCGCTTGCTTATGAATTTCGGTCAATTTTTGTTTGGAATTTGGAAAAACTTCCTTCTGTAAAGTTGTAGATAATGGAATTTCCTATGAAAAGTCGCACGTTTTGAATTTTTCTGATAAAAGAGCTATTTATTATGAATTATTGAAGTTCTGAAGCTCCGAAATAATTAATTTTTGAAGTTTTAAATATTTTTAATAAGAAAAACGTTTTTTTTGATTTAGGCAAGGTGAATCACTCTTGGTGGCTGATGGTTTGAATCAGATTTTGTGTGCGTAGGAAAATTTAATTTATATATTAATATTATATTAAATTTTCTGCTTTGGTGTTCTAAGCATTTTCCTATAAATAGGGTGCTTAGGTTAGAATTGAAAATTACACCGCTGATCAAGTTTTTCTCTATATTATCGAGCATATTCGTGTGAGTATTTTGAGTATATTTTGAGTATTGCTATACTATGCAAGTTCAAGTCATAGCTTATATCCTGTTTCAAATTGAAGACTTGATCTTTCGAGGTAAGTGGATATTATTTTTTTTAAAATGATATTATTTAATCTAATATCATTATGCTTAGAAGTATTGATCCGAACTTTTAATCAAATTTAGAACTTTTAGTGTCGGGTTACTATTCACGTATACGACACTATTCACGATACTGATCTTATTCACGAATCATTTACTTTATTCATCGAAAAATAAAAATTTTCCTTTTCGTCAAAATATCTATTCGGATACTAGCTTTGATTGTATCCATGTTTTGATCATTCTTGAATTTTACACCACTATGATTATTTTTGAGGTATTTTTGGACATAGATAAAACAAAGTACTAATCCTTAATCCTTAATTCTTGTCATTTTGTTTCACCGAATTCGCTTTTTTAAAATATTTTCATCATCCTCGCCTTAAATGATGATATTATTGAATATCTTTGGCCCGTAGTGCAAAGATGAATGATTTCTGTTGAATATCTTTTGCCGTAGTGCAAAGATGAACATGTGTTTGTAGATGAACATAACTAATCGATGAATATCTTTTGGCATCAGAAAGTGCAAAGATGAATATTTGATTCCGTATATATATTGATTGATGTTACAGGGATAAAATATCGACGATGAACTTTTAAATTCATATATAGAAGATAATAGTTTGCATTCTCTACTTAACTCTTCTAATGAATTATTATTGTAAGACCCCGAATTTTATGAAATAAATGTATTCAATTTTTCTTATAATTACAATTCAGTAAATTGTTAAATTGATAAAAAGTTAAAGTTAAGGGTGATATATGAATTTTTTTCAAAAATACGCAAGTGGTTATAAAATATTCATTGTTGTCGGAGAATATTCGTTTGATCGTGGAATATTCTTTCTGTTGGGAATATTCGTATTTACGATTCTGCGACCATTTGTTGTCCCCATAATGTAATAACCGCTTGATGAAAAAAAGACAAATTAAAGTTTTTATAAATAATGGCGTAGTAGTTCTTTATGTTAACATTGTTGGAATACCGGGTGGGTAAAGTAAAATAATACGCGTTGTTGCACAAGATAGCACACAAGATTGCACGTATTTTTGAATTATTAACTCTTACGTAAAGAAGCCTTTTCAATAATTGTTAAAGTAATTCTTTATTCAATATTTTATTTTGATTCAATGATTGTGCGTTGATATTTTATAATTGTCACTACACAAGATTTTTCATTATCGGATCAATAATTTATATTATTTGAATAATATTATTAGATAACATTATTGGCAATGTCTAGAAAGTTCTGCATCAAGAAGAGGTTTGGTCACCTAATTGCGCGTCGATGAAGAGAAATTCTTATTGGAAAGCCCCTTTCCTGGGAACGGCTTTGGTTGCAAAGATCTTGATTCTTCTGTAATATTATTTGTGAATAATTAATATGATGAGAAAAATATTAATTTTATGTGGATATAGATGGAGAAAATTTTAATGAGACAATTGTTAAAAATTAATATTTTATCTTTTTCGATAAAATAATTCATTTAAATATATTATCATATTTTAATAATATAATAATGGTGATATTTTTACAATGAATGTGGGATATATGAGTATCTGAGGAGGAAGAGTATTTTTGTTACAATAAATATTTAAAACATGTTTTTCATGTCTGTGGACCCCATTTCTTGGTTGAAATTTGATTATAAATTGTAAAATCGCCTGCTTGTGGATTTCATCCAATTTCATTTGGAATTTGGAAAAATTTTCTTACCGCAAAGTTGTAGAGAATTGAATTTCCTATAAAAGCTCTCAAGATTCAAATTTTCGATAAAAGGCCTATTTATTATGAATTATTGAAGTTCTAAAGCTCCGAAAAAATTAATTTTTGAAGTTTTAATTATTTTTAATAAGAAAAACGTTTTTTATATTTTTTGGGCCACATTTAACATGTGTTAGGGGCTTATTTCAGTTGGCAAAGGTGTACGTAAGAATTTGGTTAATAAATATTATTAATTTATTAAATTTTATGCTTTGGTGTTCTAAGCATTTTCCTATAAATAGAGAGCTTAGGTTAGAATTGAAAATCACACCGTAAATCAAGTTTTCTCTCTATATTATCGAGTGTATTCTTGTGAGTATTTTGATATCTTGAGTGTTGCTATACTTGCGGTTGCAAGTTCATTCAAATATTATTCTAGTTAAATCTAATCTTTTTTTTGAGGTAAGGGATAATAAAGGATTTTAAGGGTTATTATTTCGAAATTCTTTTGAACCTTCAAAAATTCTGGAAAAATTTGAAATGATATTTTGATGAGTTTTGTAGATTGTGTCCAAAAATTGCAATTTTTGGATGTATAGATTAAGAGTTATGAATTTTATGAGGAAAGGCTATTTTAAAAGAAAACCCTTATAACTCCTTGTGATTAACTCCAAAATTGATTAAATTTTTATTGGGAGTACATATATATAATATCAGTATACCGTGTAAATTTCAAAATTTTTGGATAAAAGTACAATTTATGATAAATGTTTAAATATTCAGTGGTTTTGGCCATGTGAAAAATAGTAAATGACTTTTAAAAATCTTTGAGAAAATATATGTTCAATATAGGACTATATTCTGCTAAATCCCGGAAAAGAAATATTTTTGGAACTGATTTGTTATTTTTCATGAAAATGGACTAGTTATGAGTAAATGAATTAAATATGTTATGTAAAGTAAAAAAATTAGAAAATAGAATTTTATGGCTTGAGAATCCTACATATGCAGATTTTTGATGAGGATTTTGGTTATTGGTGATGAAATCTTATGAGTTTGTGGCATTTTAGAATGATTAAATGCATTATTTAGTAAAGTGTAAACAATTAAAATAAATTGTTTATAAGCTTAAAAAAATATATTATACTTTCAATATCATTATACCGAAATATTGGTATGGATTTTATTGTGGAATTTCTACCTTTTTGAGTCGGGTTTACTATTTATGAGTTACTATTCACGAAGTTACTATTCATGACAAAATTGGTTTCTTTTTCTAACCAAATTATAGTTGATTTATGAATATTACTCGAGATTAAAACTATATATTGATTATATTGATTTTATTATCATATATAATATTTTTATAACCTCGATGTTGAAATTCTCTTTCACCGGAGTGTAAAGATGGGTAGATTATTGGTATGATCATGACTAGGGTTCTCTTTGGCGAAGTGAAAAGTTGAATTGTGGACCGGTATGATCGTTGACCATTGAATTTATAATTGAATATCTTTAGCTTAAGTGCAAAGGTGAATTGATCAACATGGTTATAATTATTGTTTATATAAATTCGAAATGATTATATATTTCTTTGAGATATTAATATATTTGGCCCGTAATGCAAATATGAATCGTTGAGGAATATCTTTGGCTCAGAGTGGTAAAGATGAATTGTTGATGAATATCTTTGGGTCGTAGTGCAAAGATAACTTTTGTTGTTGAATATCTTTGGCCCGTAGTGCAAAGATGAACTGTTGATGAATATCTTTGGCCCGTGAGTGCAAAGATGAATTTATTAATACGATTATGAGCGAGGCGTGATTTGGTATAACCATGATCTTTGATATTTCGGTAAAGACAAGTGATGAAAATTATCTTCATCCGAATGAGAAAAGGAATTTAAACAACAATTACGATTATGAGTTATACATGTGATTGTGGACAGGAATTGTTGATTGATGTTACAGGGATAAAACATTGTTGATGGACTTTTAACATGGAGAAGATAATAGACTTTATGGTCTATTTGACTCTTCTAATGGAGTGCTCGTTCATTTACAACTATGGTTGAAATTTTTTATCATCTACCATATGTTCTAAATCTACGATTTATTATTGATGAAGGCTATTGATAATTTAATTATCTTTAGTCATGATATTTTTTTATTGAAGCTAGTTGTGTTTCACCCTTTTGCTTCACAATTCCTTTCGGTAATAAAAGTGTAGTATTTGGGTCGAAATGGGAATAACAAGGAATAGAATCGGTGGTCTATAGATGTTAAGGGTGAGGTGAATTTAACTTGGAAGGTGTTTTGCCACCATCATACAAGATGTCTAATGACATACAACCTCGTGTCATCATAAGAGACGTGGTTGTCTTTCATCCACTTCTTAAGTATATCTACCAAAGACTACCTATATGATCTTGGAGTCTATTTGAAATTTAACTCTCAATTAGAGGACAGTTGAGATAATGATATGTCAAGAGAAAACTCACCATTGGGAAGAATATGATAGTAATCTTCTCGTTTTTCTTTAAGGGTCTATTAGGTCAACCAAGGATAATTCTGTGGCCATATGATATCTATAATAACCTAGACGCATGGCCTCCCATGTATACGAAGGTTTCCTTGAGCACTTCCCAAAGATTCTAATTTCTAAAACAGCTTTTCGACTTATACCTTTATGTAAGGTGTCATTATAAGGTCTTGTCACGGTTGGGACATGAGTCATGATTGATATATATTTGTATCCAAACTCAGAGTATATGTGTTGTTATATTTTGCACGATAATTGTTGTAATAAAGTTGTAGTTATTTTCTGTACCATGTATTTGATGACTCAAAATGGGTTGGATGGAATGGACCTATTTTGGGGTCGTTACAATTATTTCCGCTGCGAATATTGATTTAAAACTTGTTGTCTATTGTATTCTATTAGATTTTTCATGTTGAAGACTAACGATAATTTGTTGTATATTATCTTAGTCATAATATTCTTCTTTGGGCTAGTTGAGCTCACCACTTTTCCTTTTTGTTCCATTTTTCTTCTCGGGAGGCGAGAATATAAGCGAGTGCGAGTGGGTATGGAATGAAGGTTCTAGAGAGAGTTGTTTAGTAGTCCTCACCATTTTTGTAAAATAATGTATCAATAAATGTGATGAGAATTTATTTGAGTATAGATATTGTCTAGAAGATAATATTTGTATTCAAACTCACAGTTTCTTGTTGTAATAATAAAGTTGTAGTTGTTTCTGTACCATGTATTGACAACTCAGAATGGGTGATGTATACCTATTTTGGGGGCGTCACATTCCTTCTTCCTTTAGAATCCACTCTACGATCGTAGGGGATATAGAGATTCTCACCGTCGATGAGACCTTGAAGTGAGGTGGTCTTTAATCGGTTTGGTAGCAAACTTCTTTACTTTTGTAAAGTTCGAAAGCCACCAGCTTCTATGCTTGAAAATCGCTTGTAACACCAACCAAGGAGCTTCCATCTTTTTCGATTGTGGGCCTTGAGCCATGGCATCCACTTGGAAGAACCATCTTTCAAAGGGAGCATCTGTCGTAACATTTGATACTTCCTCTACGATACTTACATCAAATCTTTCGGAGAGGGAATCGGATAATCTTCTTGTTAAATGCATTCTTGAGGTGCGAACCGTAATCTCCTTTAATCTCTTCTCTCTGAGCCTGAACTTTCTTGATTATCTTCAGCAGGGAATTCCTCTAACTGCATTTCATTATCACAACCTTTTTCAGCATCTTCAACAGAAAAACATTCTTGCTGAATTTCATTATCAGAACTTTCTTCAGCAAGTCTTTCCTTAGATTCTTCTTCTTCACTGCTGGCTTCTTCTTCAGCATCTTCTCCTGGGGATACAGATTCATCATCACTTAATTCAATGATGGCATTTGATTGGCTGCTGTTCCTTTTGGAGGTAAACTGGGCTTGCAGCCTGTAACTCTTCCTTCTTCGTGGAGGTTCAACTATTGGAGATACAAACTATTCTTCTTCTTCTTCTTCTTTAGTCTCTATTTCCTCTTGCTCATTAGATAAACTTCTTTGGAGATCAGCACTGGCAGGAGCAGACTCTTCTTTGTTAGCCTCATCACTTTCTGAGCCATCATGAGAGCTTTCTTAGTTTGAGGGGACATGTTCTTCTTCTTCTTCTTGAATAGCATTTTCTGACCCATTCTCCAGAAATTTGGTTAGGGGCGATTGCATTTGGGGATTTACTTTGATCATCATGAATTTCTTTTTCTTCATCAGAGTGACTGCTCTGAGGATTGGCCATGGGGCTTGAGCACTTTTCTTCTTCAGCAGTTTCTGCACTTTCCTTCATCACATCTGCTTCATTCTCATTCTTTGGATCTTGTTGTGAGGGGACTAGACTACATCTTCTGTTTCTTCCCTTCTGCACGACTCCACGTCCCTTTCTTGATGAGATGTATTGATTTGAGAAGCTTAAGGCTTGTTTGTCTTCCACCTTAGCTTTCTTGGCGACAGAGCCCTTGAAGCAACTCCTTCCGCTTCTTCTTTTATGGTTTCAAAGAGCTTGGTCCTTTTCTTTCTTATCTTTGTTCAAGGAGGAGACTCTCCTTGGTGGGGCTGGGCTTTCTTCACATCACCAAATTTTTCACCACTTTTGATTTCTTCCTGGTGGTGTGATTTCAAATTTCTTCTTGAGTCATCGGACTCGAGCTCTCTGTCTCTACTATCTTCCTTTTTTCTTAGCAGAGAGGCTCTCTGCTGCTCCCCAAATTGTCGACCTCTTGTTCTCCCTGGGGTTCTTCTTCTAGTTTTTAAATAACTGTGGAGACATTACTTTGTGCATATTCAGGGCTTCTCCCTCATCATCCTTGATCTTTCCCCCTAGCTTTTTCTTCAGTATGATACTCAGCAACCTCCCACGAAATACCTTGGTCAGGGGCTTCTTCTCAGCCTTCTCTACCCACTTGGAGATCTGATCAAACAAGATAGCTCCAAAGTCGATTTATTTTTTCAGAACTATTGCTGACATGATTTTCAATCTTTGCCGATCAACATGTCATATGCGGTGTTCTTACACAAATGACTTTCCAACTATTTCATTGAAGAACTCATATTGCTCAGGAAACTCCTTCTTCTTCATGTCCTTGAAACTAGGGTTTCTTTGATACTCCATAACTTCCTTTGCTAGTTCAGTGTTGACATTATCAAGGTTTTTTAGCCCTTGGTTATTAAAACCTAGGCATTGATTGAGGTCAGAAGATTTTAACATGAGAGACTGACCTTTAACCTTGGTAGAAAGAGATCTAGAGTTTATGGAGACGTTTGAGTAGAACTCCTTAACCAGGTTAATGTATACACGAGTACTCGCCTCGAGACATTCTGAAAACCCAACTTCCTTTACGAGTCTAAGTATGTCCCTGAACTTCTTCTCCGACTTCTCAAACGATTTGCTTCCAAGTTGAATGTCGGTAATAACTTGCCAGTTCTCCATTTGAATCGTTCGAAGACTATGGGTGTTTGATTTAGATAGATTTATGTGAGATGGCTGTCTGGTTGGTGAGGCTCTGGGGGTTAACTAATTTTGCTCTTGAAAAGCTTTCTAGGGTTTTGAAAATGGGAGGGAGAAAGGTTCAATATCTTTCGGTAACTGTCTGCAGATTTGAACTTGTCTTTATGGCAGTTCCTTCTAACTCTGCATACTCAGTGATGTGTCAACTGTCCATTGGTTGCACGTTGCCCAGTAATGAGCTGTAACTCCCCACAAGTTTTCAGTTATTTGAGGAGTGGAAGTTTAATTGACGTGGCTTTGACCGTTGACCTTTTGATTCGTAGAGTAACATGATGAGATAGCTATAGACTCTACGATTTTATTTGATGACTCAACGATCAATTTCTGAGAGATGCTGCAGTGGATAGCTTTGTCTTTTCTCCTTACTTCGATGCAGCATAGCTCAATCACTAATGAATTCGAACTTATCTCCTTAACTTGAATGACTTAGCAGATGTCTCATTCTTCATGCTCCTTGTGAACTGGAGTACCCTTTGGTAGAACTACGATCGTTGAGTTGTCTTCTACGATCCCTGCGGTTGAACTACGATCGTTTAGTCCTTTTCAAACTCAACTCTACGATCGTTGACTGACTTGATTCTTCTGAGATGAACTAGATCAATTATTCCTTCTGGGATAAGGTAGCTCAAGATGGGCCAACCTCTTAGAGAGAGCTAAGGGTCAGGTTTGTCCCTGAGGCGCTTTCCATATGAAATACTATGGCAGTGGTTTGCACTGACATCTCATTAGACCTTTTCTGATGGGACGATCTTCTACCAGCTTTAAGTATCTGCATTCTTTGAAATCGTGGTGTCCTCCTATTTTACTCTACGATCATATGTTTGATCGTGAGGCACTTCATGATTATGGATTGGGTGGTCAAGGGTTATCGGTAGTACGTTTTGAGACATTCCTACTGACTATGGATCTTCATTTGGTTCATCAGCCACAAAGTTTTGGGACTCTGTAGCTAGTACATCTCTTCAAGGTTTATTAGTGCTGTTATTCCTTAACAGATCACTGCTCCCCCATTGTTGATGCTGTCTTCTCAGATGGATGTGATTCCTTCTTCTTCATGTTCATTTGAAGGTCGCCAAAGATTTCTCCTTACATTTGAAACATCATCATTGCCTAATTTTCCTTGTATCGTAGAGATGAGTATTTTCAGGATTGATCACTCTACGATCATTTGACCGCACTACGAACGTAGTCTCCTTTGATAGTCCTTTGTTTGAGAAGTTCTGCTTCTTAAAGAACTTATTTTGTCTTAAGCTCCATGATCTTCTGTTGTGAGCTTTCCTTGAGGATCCTTTTCATAAAGCTTGTCTTTCTTGATATGAGCACATAGAATCCTCTTTCTCTTCAGTTGCATGGCATGCTCTCATATACAGATTTGCAGCGATGTGAGATCCATTCCGGTTAGCTCGGAGGGTCTTCAAGGATAGGCTTGGACATTTAGATCCTTTATAAGACTTAGTTCTGAACCGTCCTTAGCCTTCTGCTGGTTGAGTCTTCTTGAATGAAGTCTTCTGCTTCAACATTCATTCCTTAGTGTGGTCAAATTTCCCAAGTACTTGCAGGTTCAAGTATATTTCTACTTTTGGTCCCCATATTTGAATCGGTCGTGCTAGGTTAGTTTTCTAAACCCCTGTTCCTCTTAACTGGATAATCATCATGTTTATCACCAACAGACATATTCAAGTATGCAACTATGTTGAGATAATACATTTGAGATGCATGATGGTGAGTGTGAGTAGGAATTGATAATTAATGACACACTCTTTATCTATGATGGTTTCATCATTTACTGAGTTATGTTCACAATGTTTAAGTGTTCACAGAGTGTGAATCAACTCTACGATTTATGAGTATCTAGTAGATTTATGGATGTGGTCAGTTTCTACAAATCAGCAAGATCCTCTTGTAGAACTGATCATTCTCTGTGTGTTGTCAAACATTTAGAACATAGGCTTGTACATACATACTAGCACATCAACAATGATTACTTAACAAAAAAAAATTCATTTGGTCTGTGATACTCTTATGATCTATTTCAGATTTTCTTCAAGATGTCATCTTCAGCCTAAAACTTGGTTATAGAGAGAGTTTGTAGACATTTGAATTTTCCATCTCCAGACTACTTTCTCTCTTCACCTTTTTAGGTAGATTATGACTTCTTGACAGAATACTTTCATAGTTCATAAAATGGTGCAAATATGATGTATACATTAGTAATGGTGAGGAACCGTACCTTTTTACTGTCAGTTTCTTAACAGTCATTTACCTTAGATATACTGAGTTTAGGTATTGATGTGCATAGCTTTTACTTTTGCTCCTTTCAGCTTAATGCTCTTGTTAGCCTCTCGTCAATCAGTCGTGGTCTTGAAGATGTAGATCAAGAGAATCGTAAGAATAAAATCTTTGACATCTTTGAGTTTACAAAGATAGCACCCAGTTGTTGGTTGATCACTCATAAGTTTGAGAAGATCTTCTTTCTCTTCTCGATCAGCATTTCTTAGTACGCGTGACCTCTTCATCTTTCAGACTGATGAGTGTTTTACTCTTTGTCACTGATGTCCCTTGCTTTCTTTCTCTCGTCTGGTCATCAGACAACAAGATTGACTGCAGGCTATGATTGGTCTTGTTGATATAGCAATTGAGGATATGGACCAATCTGAGCAGCTTTAGGTGTATACACATTTTTACCTGTACAAAATATTTCCAACGTGTGAGCTCTTCTGCATATAACAAGTTACTCATTACTAAACTAAGTTTAGAAAAATGTTAGTGCCTGGGATCAGACTCAAAGCGATTAGCTTTTGAATATAGCATGAGAACCTGCTTTGATACCAATTGTTAGTTCCTAGAGGGCACAATAGATCTAGAAGAGGGGGGTTGGATAGATCCTTTTTATTTCAAATACTTTTCTGGTTAATGTTGTATTGTTCATATTTAAGTATATGACAAATATAAGAATCTTTTCAAGCACAGCGAAATAAGTAAAAGATTCCCCTTCATTGATATATTCATAATCATACATACATTGTTCGTTGGGTTAATTTAGTTGTAAGCGGTTAGAACATTCATAGCAGTTATAGACATAATGTAAATGACATAATGTAAACAACACAAGGGGTTTTAAGAGGTTCAGAGACTCAAGCTCCTAATCCACTCTTCCGCTTTTAACTAGCAGGATTTCCCACTAAGGAAGGCGGCACCAAATCTCTCTGATTCCTTCAGGCCCAAGCACCTTGGGACTTTAGTTCACTAAGAACTCTTCAAGGCCCGGCAGACCTTGGGACTCCTCTAGTTCCCTAGAACTCTTCAAGCCCAAAGAAGCTTGGAACTTCGTTTGTCCCTCTGAACAAGGACCCTTTGGCCCTGCTTTGTTTAGTCCCTCCGGACAAGGACCCCTCAGGCCCTGGCTTCGTTGAGTTGTTTGTTTGTTGTTGTTGGAGCCGGTGCTGAGCTGCTAAGATGTCTTCATGCTCTGAACATCTTCTATCCTTAGCATCTTGGCTTGATCATCCTAGAAGAGTAGTTGAGTATTGCATGATGCTCAGCTTCTTAGGTTGCTCAACTACTCCGGATGACCCCTTGATGAGCTGCCTTGAAGATCATTCTCCTTGGTACTCGATGGCTGCACATGAGAGGTGTGACGCCCCCAAAATAGGTATACAACACCCATTCTGAGTCGCCAAAATACATGGTATAGAAAGCAAACTATAACTTTGACAATACATGTATGTCGTAGAATACGACAATACAACCTGTGAGTTTGAATACAAATATTGTCTTCTGCATAATATACACACCCATAAGTCCTCGTTAATTATTCATACACTATTTTACAAAATAGTGAGGACAAATAAAACATCTTCCTAGAACCATCACTCCATACCCCGACTCGATCCTCGCTATGTTCTCACCTCCCGGAGAAGAAAAATGGAACAAAAGGAAAAGGGTGAGCTCAACTAGCCCAGTAAAGAATATTATGACTAAGATAATATACAACAAATTATCGTTAGTCTTCAACAGGAAAAATCTAATAGAATACAATAGACAACAAGTTTTAGATCAACAAATGCAGCGGAAACAACAATCCATTAGAAGAGTCACGTAGAGAAAGAATTCTACTGTCTTCTAAGGTTTAAAAGTCCATCATCAATAGTTTATCCCTGTAATAACAATCAATATACATCTTTAATTATCTTTGCACTACAGGCCAAAGATATTCATTTGTATCACCAGTTGGTCATGTTCATCTCAACACCTGTTCATCTTTGCACTACGAGCCAAAAAGATATTCATCGATTAATCGTTCATCTTTTACACTACGGGCCAAAGATATTCATTTATATCACCATTTAGGGTCGAGGATGATGAAAAACATTTTTAAAGAAACGAATCCAATTGAAACAAAATGACAAGGATTAAGGATTAAGGATTCGTACTTTATTTTACCCATGTCCAAAAATACTTGAAAATAATCATATTGGTGTAAAATTCAAGAATGATCAAAACATGGATACAATCAAAGCTAGTATCCGAATAGATATTTTGGACAAAAAGAAAATTTTTATTTTTCTATGAATAATTAATAGTCGTATTCGTGAATAGTATCGTATCGTGAATAGTCTTGATATCGTGAATAAGAACCCCAACACAACAAGTTCCAAATTTGATAAAAAAGTTCACCAATACTTGGCATAATGATTTTGAAGAAAAAATATCATTTAAGAAAAAATAATACCCCTTACCTCAAAATAACCGTCTTTCGATTGAATTTGGGATATAGTCTTGTGAAACCCATATGATAAAGAACACTCAAAAAGTATACTCACAAGAATACGCTTCGATAATTTAGAGAGAGAAAGAGAGAAACTTTGTTTCTAGTGTGATTTTCAATTCTAACTTAGCCTTCTATATTTATAGGAAAATGTTAGAAACGCCAAAGGAGACTAAAATAATAAATTAATATTATTACAAAACTTATTTCTACGCATGCCTAAAGACTAATTACGCCACCATAACCTTGACCCAATTTCCAAAGAAATTTCACATGTTCAAACAAGAGTGGGTCCCACCCATTATTTAATAAAAATTATTTTATCTTCCTAAACTTCAATAATTAAGTAGAAAATAGCTCGTTTATCGAGAAAAATTGAAACTCGCGAATTTCCATGGGAAATTCCATTCTCTACAACTTTGCGTAAGAATTTTTCCAAATTCCAAATGTAAATCGACCAAATCCACAAACAGGCGATTTTACGATCTATAATCAATTTTCGGTCGAGAATTGTGTCCACCGACACACAAAACATATATTAAACATTTAATGCCACAACATACTCTACCTCCTCATATACTCATATATCCCACATTCATTATAAAAATATCACCGCTTAATATATTATTAAAATAATATATTTAAATGAATTATTTTATCGAAAAAAGATAAAATATTAATTTTCAACAATTGTCACATTAAAAATTTTCTCCATCTATATCCATATAAAATAAATATTTTCTTTATCATAATAATCAATAATTACTTATTTAAAATAATATTACGTAATCACAAGATCGACAACCAAGCCGCTCCCGAGAAGAGGGCTTTCCAATAAGGATTTCTCCTTCTTGCATAAGCAATTAGGTGACCAAACCTCTCCTTAGATGTAACTTTTTAGACATTGCCAATAATGTTATCCGATAATATTATTTAAATAATATGAATTATTGATTTGATAATGAAAAATCGTTGTGTAATGACAATTATTGAAACAACAAAGAATACAAAATATCAACGCAACAATTATTGAATCAATAAAATATAATATTGAATAAGAATTCATCGTAATAATTATTGAGTAAAGGCCTTCTTATATAAGGATCAATAATTCAATAATACTTGTAATACCGCAAAGTGTCTTCTTTGTCCACGCGTGTATTCTTTGTATTTTAACCACCGTGTAACCCAACAAAGTGTTAATTCGGAACAATTTACGTCGTTATTTATAAAACTCAATCTTTGTCGCTTTTCCTTCATCCAACCGCTTTTCCAGTTATGGGGCCCACTAATGATCGCTACTGCGGAGATTCCCGACAAAAAAGAATATTCCACGACCAAACGAATATTCCCCGACAATAATGAATATTTTATAACCACTTGCTTATTTTGTAAACTTTGCACATTTCACCCATAACCAAAGAATTATATCAAATTAACCCTTATTAATTTAGAATAATGAATAAAGGAAAATTCAATTTTATTTATAATAAGTTGGGGTCTTACAACCTCCCTCCTTATGAAATTTCGTCCTCGAAATTGGCGTCGCATACGGTATATCGAAAAGGTGAGGTACCTCGCTTTCATCTCCGATTCCAACTCCCATGTCATTTCCTCAATTGCATGGTTTCTCCACAAAACCTTAACTTCGGTATAACCTTCGTATGTAAAGACATGCTCTTCTTCCTATCCAAAATCTCAACAGTATCTCCTCGTAGGTTAAATCTTCACTATCTCGTCTCGGTTTCTAATGCAATAATGTGGTTCGGGTCTTTCACATATTTACGAAGCATAGATATGTGGAATACATTGTGAACACGAGACATACTTGGAGGTAACGCGAGTCTATAGGCTACGTTTCCTATTCGGTCAAGAATCTCAAATGGACCAACAAACCTTGGATTGAGCTTTCCTCTTTTCCCAAATCTTGTAACTCCTTTCCATGGAGCAATACGTAACAATACATGATCTCCAATATTAAACTCCACGTTCTTTCTATGAAGATCAGCATAACTCTTTTGTCGATCTTGTGTAGTTTGAATACGTTGTCGAATCATTTGGATCTTTTCTTTAGTCATGCGTACTAATTCTGGTCCCAACAATGTTGCTTCTCCCACATCGTCCCAGCATACTGGAGAACGACATTTTAGTCCATACAACGCCTCAAATGGAGCCATGCCTATACTTGCTTGATAACTGTTGTTGTAGGAGAATTCCACTAGTGGTAGGTACTTATCCCAACTTCCTTTGAAATCTAGGACACGAGTCTTAATAGATCTTCAAGGGTTTGAAAAGTCCTCTCGATTGTCCGTCCGCTTTGAGGATGGTATCTTTGAATCAATCGTAAATCCGTGCCCATAGCTTTCTGCAAGCTAACCCAAAATCTTGAAGTGAATCTCGTCACGATCCGAAACTATGGATACCGGCATGCCATGCAATCGCATAATCTCATTCACGTACATACTGAGCAAGACGTTCAAGGGGATAAGTCTCACGATCGGTAAAGAAATGGGCGGACTTGGTTAATCTATCAACAATAACCCAAATTGCATCTACGCCTTGAGAAACTTTGGGAAGACTCAGAACAAAATCCATAGTAATGTGTTCCCATTTCCATTCCTAAATCTCAAGTGGTTGAATGGACCTTTTGGCACTTGATGCTCCGCCTTTACACGCCGACAAAGTTAAACATCTTGAGATAAACTCCGTAATCTCTCTCTTCATATTGTTCCACCAAAATGTATGTCGAATATCATGATACATTTTGGTACTCCCGAGATGGATTACAAACAGGTGTTGTGTGCCTCCATCATGATTTTATCTTCAGTCGAATCGTTAGAACGCAAAAGTCTAGAATTGACTCAAGTATTCCTTCCTCATCAATTCTTGCTTAGGAATAGCTCCTTCTTGCACTTTCTTCTTCATACGCATCGTACCCCTGTGTCCAGTAGCTTGAGCAACTTTAACTTTATCGATTAAAGTCGGCCTACTACTTGTATATTCGCCATCATTATGTGGGTCCCCTGAGTCTTTAATTCTACCTCCATCCTTTGCAAGTCATACAAAATGGGCTTTTGCGTTGACAATATCGCACTCGTATTTGCATATGATCTTCTACTTAATCGTCGACCTCACTACGTTCGCTTTTCCAAGATGATATTGAATAGTGTGATCGTAATCTTTTAATGACTCAAATAACGTCGTTATCGCATGTTGAGTTCTTTTGGGTGAAGAAATATTTGAGGCTTTTATGATCCGTATAAATCTCTACTTTCTCCCCGCATGAGTAGTGTCTCCATATCTTCAACGCAAATGACGATCGCTTTGCTGACTCCAGGATTATGAGTAGGATAATTCCTCTCATATTCTTTGAGTTGTCGTGAGGCATAGGCTATGACTTTCCCATGTTGCATGAGAACACATCCTAACCCCTTCCTAGAGGGCACAATAGATCTAGAAGAGGGGGGTTGGATAGATCCTTTTTATTTCAAATACTTTTCTGGTTAATGTTGTATTGTTCATATTTAAGTATATGACAAACATAAGAATCTTTTCAAGCACATCAAGATAAGTAAAAGATTCTCCTTCATTGATATATTCATAATCATACATACATTGTCCGTTGGGTTAATTTAGTTGTAAGCGGTTAGAACATTCATAGCAGTTATAGCAGTTATAGACATAATGTAAATGACATAATGTAAACGACACAAGGGGTTTTAAGTGGTTCAGAGACTCAAGCTCCTAATCCACTCTTCTGCTTTCAACTAGCAGGATTTCCACTAAGGAAGGGCAGCACCCTGAATCTCTACGATTCCTTCAAGGCCAGCAGCCTTGGGACTTTAGTTCACTAAGAACTCTTCAAGGCCAGCAACCTTGGGACTCCTCTAGTTCCCTAGGAACTCTTCAAGCCCAAAGAAGCTTGGAACTTCTTTTTCGTCCTCCGAACAAGGACCCTTTGGCCTCTGCTTGTTTAGTCCCTCCCAGACAAGGACCCCTCGAATACACAGCTTCGTTGAGTTGTTTGTTTGTTATTGTTGGAGCCGGTCTTTGAAATGCTAAGATGTCTTCATGCTCCGAACATCTTCTATCCTTAGCGACTTGGCTTGATCATCCTGAAGAAGCGAGTTGAGTGTTGCATGATGCTCGACTTCTTAGGTTGCTCAACTACTTGGATGACCCTCGATGAGTCACCAAGATCATTCTCCTTAGTACTGATGGTACGCATACGAGAGGCTTCTAAGATGACTGTAAGCTTTTCTATAAGGTACTTAGAACCTTTCCCATGCTTAACACCAAGATAACTTTTGTGATATCTGTTTTTGCTATTCGATGCCTTCTCATGATGGACTTGCTAAGATGATCGTAAGCTCTTCTCTATTGTACTTAGAGTCTTCCCATGATGGACATCCAGATGGCATGATGCTCACCTTTTTCTCGGCAGTTCAGAACACTCTTCATGTAGTAGATCTCTCATTTCTACATAGTAGAACTCACACTTCTACTTCTTTTTTTATCTGACTTCTGAGTGTTCTTGGTGGATCGTAGAGTGAGCCTTCGGACTCACTATCACATGGTTTAGATCAGTCCACCTTCTCTCCAATACTAACAACTCCAGCACCCTTGGATCTTTGAAGCTCTTTCTCATTTATACTTCTTCCCAATCCTTCCGTTGAAAAGTAACCGTTGAAGGCTATTCAAATATCTTCACAGATCTCAAATTGCTTGATGTGACTTGTCATACTTTTTCTGATGCTGCAGTTTACTGTTTCACCTACCCTGTCAGATGTATCACTTTACTGTCTTGGGTAGGTTAAAGACTTTATCTCTCCTAATTTCTAGATCAGAGATTGTCCTTTTGCATCGGTACTCTCAATAAGCACTTGTCCGAATATTACCCTTCAGATTGAACCATTGTCAATGCTTCAGTCTTCAGGTATTCAAACTCTACGATTCTGATGCACGTCTTCAAGGACCTGATCATAGTGTCTTGTTGAGTGTTGCTCGTTGACTGGAAGAGTTAACACTACGATCTTGAAGAGTGTTGATTGGATCTTCAATATAGAACACTTCTTCCTTGTATTGTGCAGTGCTTCAATACTTCGCTTTGCTTCGTCTCTGCTTTCTTGATATCGATGGCCTAATTCTTGCTCTCGGTCCCTTTCGAATATCAAGACACTTCAGATTTGTGGCGCGTCCAACTTTCTTTCTCTCCAGTGATCTTCCGCCACTTATCATCAATGAACCGGACCAACTTAATCACTTTAGCCTTGCTTTCTTCGTTGGTGACCAAAGATCTCGGTTCACCGCTCTATCGATTCTTTTTTTGTGTCGGCAAACACTACAATCTCGTTGCTTCCAAGATCGTTGTCTTCTGCTCTTCGACAAAGAAACTACATTAGTGACTTTTCCTTTCAAAATTCACCGAAGTCTTCTTTGAATCATCTTGTGGAAGACTTCATCACGAATGGCCTTTCAACTCAATCTTGATCTTTGATTGGATTGGTGCTTAGTTCTTTTGCTAGCATGCATGCCATTTGTTGAGTGCTCTCTCCGTTCCCCTTACGTGGATTGCATCTTTGCAAGACCACCACCCGGAGGCTTCAGCATCAGTGTATATTCCGGGAGTGCTCATTCTTTGAGAACCGTGATCCGCTTTCACGATTCGACTTGGCATTGTGAGCACTTACATTGGAGTCGTGATTACGCACTCTATGATTCCGCTTTGGTCAATGCGAGACACTACGATCCCGAAATCGAGATCTTGACACTCTACGATTTACGCCTTGTCTTAGTTGTCTTCATCCGATCTTGCACTACGATCTCTCTCTCAGATGCGATGGACTCTACGAACTCAGAGTGTAGTCTACGATCCTTGACTTGGCTTCGGCATCACTAGGCTCTACGACTCTGAGTGTAGTCTACATTTCGGACTCGTCTTCGGCAGATGATCGTTCGACTCATAGGCAGGTTGTCTCTACGATTCTGAACATGACTTCCTCAGCACACTATGATCCCGAGTAAGCTCTTCTCGATACACTACGATCCTTCTTCGTTTCCCCTGGCAGTCTATGAACTCTAAGATCTATTATCTTGCATACTCCTATTCTGTCTCGATAGCTCCCGAGTTAACCTTGACTTACCTGGCAGACTACGACTTCTGGTGCAGTGCTCGACGATCAGACTGGCCTATCTATTACATTATAAGATCAACCTAACAAGCTTGATCTTTCTATATTTATAGTCCTTGTACATCATTTCTTTTTAAGGACTTTACAAAGTCAAGTTTTTGCTTTCATGTAGGATCAACCTAACATATTTGATCAATTCATTCTAAGTCCTTATACATATATTTCTATTATCTATCAAAGGACTTTACAACTTTTCTTAATGCAAGCATACTTGCATATTATTCATTCATATACATATATATATCATAGTCAAATCATATATAAATAGGAATAGCATTCACATGTTTATTCTTGACAAATTATTCATTTAACCGATAAATTACCCGATTTATCAATATAACCCCCAGACATCAATTATCATCGGAATAGATGTCTATTTTCACTAACACAGACAATTCTAACATAATGAAACTATTTTATCAACAATATAAATTTTGAAATTTCGAAGTTTGACTTTTCCGAAAAAGTCAACTGTTGACTTTTTGACCAAATAGTGAATCCCAAAAAATTTTGTGTTTATAGACTATTTTACTAATTTCATCGTTCCGGACTCAAATATAACGTCCGCGTCTCCAAATTCAACTCCGAACACAACTTCAATTTTAATAACATTCATCATTAATATTATAACTCACAATATTTAACAACCAGGTCGTTCCCAGGAAAGAGGGGGCTTTCCGATAAGGATTTCTCTTTATTGGCGAACAATTAGGTGACCAAACCTCTCCTTGACAGAACTTCTAGGCATTGTCAATACTGCAAATAATAATATAAATAACTCTGTCGTCTCAATCATTGATTTAATAATATATCATATTATGCAGATGATACTGTAACAATAATTGAATCAATAATATGAAAGATATGATGCAACAATTACTGTAGCAATAATTGAGTATAACCTGAGTGACTTCTCACTAAGCATCAATAATCAATACCGTGTATCTATCTTTGCCAGACATCGTATTCATTTTTTAACACCGTGTGTTTCAACAGTTAACGGTAAAACTTCCGCCGTTATTTTCATAAAGTATTTTTGTCGCTTTTAATAATCCGACAATAATTACATTATCATGGGTCCACTAATGATTCTACCGTCGTGATTGGATATTTCCCGACAAAAAGAATATTCCCCACCAATCGAATATTATATAACAACTTCAAGTACATTGCAAAATTTATAAATATAACCCACAACTATAACATTATATCAAATCCACACCATAATATTTAAAAAAATTATTTTGAGAAAATTAAATATTTATTCATAAAATCTGGGGTCTCACAATCTCCCCTCCTTATGGAATTTCACCCTCGAAATTTACGTACGTACTTGGTATGCTGATCAGGTGAGGATACCTCGACTTCATTTCAAATTCTAACTCTTGAGGTATAACCTTTGAGTGTTGAATACGATTCTTCTTATCCAAGATTTTAACACGTATCTCCTCAAACGTTAAATCAGTCGTTATCTCGTCTGGTTCTAAATTAATAATGTGGTTCGGGTCGTCTACATATTTACGTAACATCGATACGTTAAAAACGTTATAAACACACAACATACTTGGCGGTAAAACGAGTCTATAGGCCACAGTTCCTACTTCATCGAGGATTTCAAATGGACCAATTAAATCGAGGGTTGGGATTCCCTCTCTTTGTCGATTCTTGCTTCAGAATAACGCCTCTTGAACCTTCTTCTTCACATTCATCGCACCGAGTATGTAGCTTGAAGCGACTTTAACTTTATCATTTAAAGTCGATTCTAATCGTATATTCGTTATCTTCACTTGGGTTCCTAGAGTCTTTAACTCTATCTTCATCATTTGTAAGTGGTACGAAATGGGCCTTTGTGTTAACAACATCGTGCTAAATGAACGATACGATCTTCTACTCAACGCGTCAACTACCACATTCGCTTTCCACGATAGTATTGAATGGCAACGATCGTAATCTTCAATAGCTCGAGCCAACGCTTTGGGGCGCATGTTACGCCTCGTTTTAAGTAAAGAAATATTTGAGGGTTTAAGAAATGGGTTTTGTCTTCGAGGTCAATACAAAATTCGATTTCACGCCTAGGGTAAGCTAAGAAGTCTTCAAGAATACGTCAGGAAATTTATTAACAATAGAAATATCATTCAAAACTGTGACTCTCATCCAAGACTTGGATAACACGTCACATTGATACCTATCAACTTGCCATCGTCATTCACGACGTTGCCTGCAGAAAGTTTGGTTTCGGTGCATTCCACACAAGAAAGTCAACAACGAAAGGATCGGGGCTCTTTACTTATGGCTTTATATGAAAATGATTGACTTTAGTGGTTTGGTTGCTTGAATTCGCATAACAGGTTGGTTAGGAATATGAAAGCTAACAACCTTACAAAAAGCATGATGGGTAGTTAACTAATCGATTTCTAAAAATTGCATCAAAGGCAAGTATTTTCAAAGAGATAAGATTGACAGGTAACGTGAAAGTGTCGATTTGAATCAACAAGATTTATAAATAGTGAAGGTAACGAAGGTTTCTACTAACGAAGTTTCAACCAATAAGTCAAAGTCTAACTTCTCCGGAGGAAAATTTAAACGTTGAGCACAAGCAAGAGAGATAAAAGAATAGGTAGAACCGGTATCGAATAAGGTATAGACTTCGCAAGAATTTATAATTAACTAACCCGTGCTAACTTCGTTCGGGTTACTCGCTTTTTGAGAAGTCACGAAAACGCTCTTCTTGAAACCACGGACTTAGTTTTGTCCGTATCCATCTTTGGTGCCACCGTCCCAGCTAGACTTGATTATACACAAATATCACATATCGCAAAACAAGGGTTAATTGACATGTCACATATTATCCATATACCCTGACCGACCAATTAAATAACAAATAAACTTAGGTAGGTCATACTAGCGAAGGAATTCCCCGTCTCTCCCCTCCTAGTTCTTGTCTCACATCTCAGCCAGAGATCATATCCCTAAGCTTTGATACCAACTGTGACGCCCCCAAAATTGGTATACATCACCCATCTTGGGTCGCCAGATACATGGTACAGAATACAAATACAATTTAATTATACAACAGTCGTGTAAAATACTACAAAATATAATCTAAGAGTTTTTAATAAGAATATTGTCATCTAGACAATATACAAACTCAATGGAGTCTTCATTACATTTATTATTACACTATTTCACAGAATAGTGAGGACTACCAATGCACCATCTAGGACCATCACTCTGTTCTCCGACTAGTCCCAGCTACGTTCTCATTTCCTGAAGAAAACAATGAAAGTAAAAGGGTGAGCTCAACTAGCCCAGTAAGAAATATTATGACTAAGATAATGCGTAATAAATTATCGTTAGCCTTCAACAAAGATGTTAAACCGATGAGAATACAATAGACATCAAGTTTAACTGCAGCGGAACAAGTAATCCATTAGAAGAGTCAAGTAGAGAATAGAATCTACTATCTTCTATGATTTAAAAAGTTTTTCATCACTTTTATCGCTGAGACTCAGCTTAATAAATTATCCACATCATCAAATCATCCCTGCACTACAGCCAAAGATATTCTTTAGTATCACGACCACGAATTATACATGCATTACGGGCCAAAGATAATCGTATTTTCATAAACGGTCCTGATCATGCCATAAAATAATTCATCTTTGCACCCTTGGCCGAAGAGAATCCATAGCCATAATCATACCAAAAACTGTCCATCAATGCACTACGGGCCAATGAGGACTTTTTTCATTAGTATCACAACCACAAATTATCCATGCACTACGGGCCAAAGATAATCGTGTTTTTATAAACGGTCCTGATCATGCTATAAAACAATTCATCTTTGCACTACGGCCAAAGAGAATCCATAGCCATAATCATACCAAAAACTCTCCATCAATGCACTACTACGAGCCAATGAGGACTTTTTTCACATCATTTGTAACATTACTAAGCATGATTATACCCTAATAATCCTCGGTCATAATCATACCAAGTCCATCTACGCACTACAGAGCCACGTATGACTTTTAACATAATATAAAACATGAGGATGATGATAATGATATAAGAATTCAATAAAAACAAGTTCAAGAATTAATTTATCTAGAACCGATAACGTCCAAATTGTCAACATGATATCGCTTTTGTTTGTAGTAAAATTCAAGAATGCTCTCGGAAGAATATTTCATGAAAAGATCTTTGGATGAAGCGCAAAATATCAAAGATATTCCATAATTTCACAGTATATAAGTCAAAGTTTTAACCAACTAAGTATAATAAATAATGGAATAACAAAAGAAATCACCATGCATGCGATAGATCGCATACGCAGTTATTCCAACAGAATAATAAATAATCTTAACCGGTCCCAAGTAAAACGCATGCATGTAATATTCCAACGAGAATAATAAAGAATGGAACCAGTCCAACAGAAAACATACCGAAGCGAGGATATTCCAATGTAATAATAAATAATCGGAACCAGTCCCACAGAAAACGCATGCATAAAGATATTTCAACAGAATAAGAGTGGGTCCCACCCATAATTTAATAAAAATTATTTTATTTTCTGAAACTTCAGTAATTCATTGAAAATAGCCCTTTTATCAAAAAAATACAAATTTTATGTCCCTTATGCCTGAAATCTAATTCTCTACAACTTTGTAGCTTTGAGTTTTTCTAAATTCCAAACATAAAATATTCGAAATTCACAAACGAATGATTTTTAATACCTCCACACCGACAAAATACTGATAAAATACCTCAGCATTAATTCCTTCATTTTATCCACATAAAAATAAATATATCCATCATTTATATCCACATAAAATAAATATTTCCTTATCATATAAATCAATAATTAATTATTCACAAATAATATTACGTAATCACAATTATGACAACCGAACTGCTCTCGAAAAGAGGGGCTTTTCGATAAGGATTTCTCCTTATCGCACGCAATTAGGTGACCAAACCTCTCTTTGATGTAACTTTCTAGACATTACCAATAATGCTATCTAATAATATTATTCAAATAATATGAATTATTGATCCGATAATGGGAAATCTTCATAAGCGATGATGATTATTGAAAAAACAATAATATAAAATATCAACGCAAAGAATTATTGAATCAATAAAATAAAATATCGAACAATAATTATCGTAATAATTATTGACTAGTGGCCTTCTTACATAAGAATCAACAATTCAAAAATACTGCATCCACGCCAGACATCAGATTTTAACCACCGGAATATTCCAACAATGTTAATTCGTGAATAACTACACCGTTATTTATAAAAACAAAAACTTTTCATTTTCTTTATCCGACAATTATTCAGTTATAGGACCCACTAATGACTGCGCCGTCGTACGAATATTCTCCGACAACAAGAATATTCCACGACCAAACGAATATTCCCCGACAACAATGATTATTTTATAACAACTTGCTTATTTTGCAAAATTTTCACATTTCACCCATAACCAAAATATTATATCAATTTAACACCTTATTATTCACAATAATAATTAGAGAAAATTCGATTTTATTTATAATAAGTTGGGGTCTTACAACCTCCCCTCCTTATGAAATTTCGTCCTCGAAATTGACGTACGTACCTGGTGTTTTGAAAAGGTGAGGATACCTCGCTTTCATTTCTAATTCCAACTCCCAGGTCATTTCTTCAATAGCATGGTTTCTCCACAAAACCTTAACTTGTGGTATAACCTTCGTGCGTAGGACATGCTCTTTTCTATCCAAGATCTTAACAGGTACTTCTTCGTACGTTAAATCTTCGGCTATCTTGTCTGGTTCTAAAGCAATAATATGGTTCGGGTGTTTTACATATTTACGAAGCATAGATATGTAAAAAACATTATGAACATGAGACATACTTGGGGGTAATGCGAGTCTATAGGCCACATTTCCTATTCGATCATGAATCTCAAATGGACCAATAAATCTTGGATTGAGCTTTCCTCTCTTTCTAAATCTTGTAACTCCCTTGCATGGAGCAACACGTAACAGTACATGATCTCCAATATTAAACTCCACGTCCTTTCTATGAAGATCAGTATAACTCTTTTGTCGATCTTGTGAGGTTTGAATAAGTTGTCGAATTATTTGGATCTTTTCTGTAGCCATGCGTACTAATTCTGGTCCAAACAACGTTGTTTCTCCCACCTCGTCCCAACAAACTAGAGAACGACACTTTCGTCCATACAACGCCTCAAATGGAGCCATGCTTATACTTGCTTGATACCTGTTGTTGTAGGAGAATTCTACCAATGGCAAGTAGTTATCCCAACTCCTTTTGAAATCTAGGACACAAAGTCTTAATAGATCTTCAATAGTTTGAATAGTCCTCTCTGATTGCCCGTCCGTTTGAGGATGGTATGCCGAGCGGAATCATAAATTCGTGCCTATAGCTTTCTGCAAGCTAACCCAAAATCGTGAAGTGAATCTTGGGTCACGATCCGAAACTATGGATACTGGCATGTCATGCAATCGTACAATCTCATTCACGTACATATGAGCAAGACGTTCAAGGGAATAAGTCTCACGTATTGGTAAGAAATGGGCAGACTTGGTTAATTTATCAACAATAACCCAAATCGCATTTATGCCTTGAGAAACTTTGGGAAGACCTATAACGAAATCCATAGTAATGTGTTCCCATTTCTATTCTGGAATCTCAAGTGGTTGCAATGGACCCTTTGGCACTTGATACTCCGACTTTACACGTTGATAGGTTAAACACCTCGAGATAAACTCCGCGATCTCTCTCTTCATATTATTCCACCAAAATGTATGTCGAATATCATGATACATTTTGGTACTTCCAGGATGGATTGCAAACGGTGTGTTGTGTGCCTCCATCATGATTCTATGCTTCAAATCAGAGTCGTTAGGAACACAAAGTCTGGAGTTGAATCTAAGTATTCCTTTATACGCATCAGCTCCAGATCCGTAGCTTGAGCAGCTTTAACTTTATCGATTAAAGTTTGTTCTACTCGTATATTCGCCATCATCATGTGGGTCCCTGGAGTCTTTAATTCTACCTCCATCCTTTGCTAGTCATACAGAATGGGCCTTTACATTGACAATATCGCACTCGTACTCAGTATATGATCTTCTACTAACGATAAATCGCCACTACTACGTTCGCTTTTCGGGATGATATTGAATAGTGTGATCGTAATCTTTCAATAGTTCAAGCCAGCCAACGTCGTTCTTGCGTGTTGAGTTCTTTTTGCGTAAAAAATATTTGAGGCTTTTATGGTCCGTGATAAATCTCCACTTTCTCCCCATACAAGTAGTGTCTCCAAATTTTCAACGCGAATCGATTCTTTTAACCCGCATCATGAGTAGCATAATTCCTCTCATATTCTTTGAGTTGTCGTGAGGCATAGGCTATGACTTTCCCATGTTGCATGAGAACACATCCTAACCCTTTGCACGAAAGCATCATTTGTAGATAACAAATCCATCCGTATGCGGATGGTATTGCGAAACAGTCTTAAAATGAGTCTCCTCTTGAGCTCTTGAAACTCTTCTCTGATTCCTCGCTTCCATACGAATTTTGTATCTTTCCGAGTCACCGAAAGTTAATCTGAGAAGCGATTCGAGAAAATCCTTCCACGAATCTCCGATAATAACCAAATTAAGCCCGAAAAGCTATGACTTGATCCACCGACTTGGTTGCTCTAACTTTGTATTTCTTCAATCTTCACGGTCAATGATACTCCATGTTTTGAAACCACGTGCCCAAGGAATGCTACTTCCTCAAGCCGAACTCGCATTTCTTGACTTGGCATAAAGCTTGTTTTCACGAAGCCTTTCAAGTATCGACGAATGGTGCTCATGATCTTCACGGCTTTTGGAATAAATGAGGATGTCATCAATAAAGACAACAACGAATTGATCCAAATATTCCTTGAATACAGTTCATCATATCCATGAAAGCGGTTTGGAGCATTAGTCAATCCAAAAGACATGACTAAGAATTCATAATGCCCGCATCGAAGTTACGAAAGCGCCTTTGGAATATCCTCAGTTTTAATCTTCAGCTGATGATATCCAGAATGAAGGTCGATCTTTGAAAAGAATTATGCTCCTTGCAGCTGGTCGAACATGCCATCAATGCAAGGTAACGGATACCTATTCTTGATGGTGACATGGTTCAATTCTCGGTAATCAATATAAAGTCGCATACTCCCATCTTTCTTCTTTACGAATAAAACAGGAGCACCCCAAGGAGATGTACTAGACTTAATGAAAATCGATGTCTAATAACTTCAGTAGTTGGACTTTTAACTCCTCAAGTTCAATAGAGCCATTCGATATGGGGTTTTAGAAATGGATTTTATACCCTGTTCAAGGTCAATAAAGAATTCAACATCACGTTACGGGGTAGGCGGAAGCTCTTCAGAAATACATCGAAAAAATTCTAACACAATGTAAATATTATTCAAATCGACTTGTCTTTGTTCAAATCCATAACATGGGCTAAGAAAAGCTTGACATCCATTTTTAATAAACGAATAGCTTTGTGGCTTGATATGACAAAGGATCGATTTTAGTGGTTTAGTAGTTTAAATTGTATGACAGTCAAGGTTAGAATATGAAAACTAACAACATTATTTAAAAATAATCAATTTTAGCATGATGAGTGGTTAACCAATCAATTCCTAAAATCACATCAAAAGCAAGTATCTTTAAAGAGATAAGATCAACAGTGTAATGTGACATTGCCAACTTGGATCATGCAGGATTTATAAACCGTAGATGTAACGGTTTTCACCCAACGGAGTTTCAACAGATAAGTCAAAGTCCAATTTCTCCGGAGTCAAGTTTAAACGTTGAGCACAAGCAGGAGAGATAGAAGAATGGGTAGAACCGGTATCTAGTAAGGTATAAACTTCGCAAGAGTTCAAGATTAGCTTACCCATGATCACCTCGTTCGGGTTCCTCACGTTTTGGCTAGTCACGACAAACGCTTCTTCCAAGAACCGCTGATTTCGACTTATCCGGATGGACCTTGGAGTCACCATCCCCGCTGAACTTGGTTTTGCTCTGAATCAATCCCGAGCTATGTGGCCTTCCTTTCCACAACAGTAACATACCTTGGATTGTTGTGGACATTTTGGGGTGATATGTCCCTCTTTCCGCATTTGTAACATCTAATCGGCGGTCGTTTCTCCTCCCTAGAATTTGTTGTTGGTCTTTGGTCTTCTTTACTTGTCTTCCCGTCATTGTTGAATCTCCTCTTCCTGAAATTTCCACTTGACTCACCTCTCCTATTATAATGGCCACGATGACCACCCGAGTGGTTACCACCTTTGTTCGTATTTTTTCCTCCTCGTTAGTTATCATCGCTCCATGATCCGGCCACACCGATATAACCTCGTTTGTAGTCCCTCGGTTGAACATACTCACTATCTCGCTCTAATAATTGGGCCATGTTGACAACATCTGAATACAGAGAAAATTTATGAGAGATAAGGTATTGACGAATCTCGAGTTTTAGACCTCTCAAAAATATCCTTGTCATTCGTTCTTCATTCTCTACCAAATGAGGTGCAAACCTGGATAACTCAGCGAACTTCGCCTCGTACTGGGACACCGTCATGTTGTTTTGTTCCAGTTTGATAAACTCTACCTCCTTCATATGACAAATACTTTCAGGAAAGTATTTGTCATTGAATAGTTTCTGAAACGTTTCCCAAGACATGTTGAGTGCAGCAGGCTAGGTACGCTTCACAGACTCCCACTAGTAGTCTGCCTCACCGCGAAACATAAAGGTGGCGAATGGAACCTTCTATTCCTCCGTGCATCCCAAGACATTAAATATCTTGGTAATTTGCTTGACACATGTTTTTGCCTTGTTTGGATCCGGCTTTCCAATAAATTCTGGTGGTCCCAACTCCTTAAACTGCTAGGTTGTGACAGATCGCGCGTTGCTATCACTTTCACCCGTATTTTGTACACGAGTCTCCCTCGTCTGATTTTGCATGAACTGCAAAAAGCTCCTAAATATTCCATCATTCATCGTTTGCTCGGTAGTGTTGTTGTTACGGGAGGAATATTGCCTTTTCATTTATGCGCTCTCCGGTTTGTAATTAAAGGTTGTTCCACGCCTCATACACTCCATTGTTAACGCTTCTCAAATGACCATTCTTAAATCTCGCCCATAAAACAAGGGTTAATTAAACAAATTAACATATCACATAATATCCCTATATTATGACCGACCAACAAATAAGCTTAGATATGACACACTAATGAAGGATTTACTCATCTCTCCCTCCTAGTTCTATTCCCCATCTCGGCTGGAGACCATATCCCTAAGCTTTGATACCAATCGAGACGCCCCCAAAATAGGTATACAACACCCATTCTGAGTCGCCAAATACATGGTACATAAAGCAAACTACAACTTCATAATACAATTGTCGTGTAAAATACGACAACACATACTGTGAGTTTAAATACAAATATTGTCTTCTGCATAATATCCACACTCAAATAAGTCCTCATTACAATTATTCAAACACTATTTTACGTAAATAGTGAGGATCGCTAAAACATCTTTCTAGAACCATCACTCCATACCCCGATTTAGATCCTCGCTATGTTCTCACCTCCCCGAGAAGAAAAATGGAACAAAAAGGAAAAGGGTGAGCTCAACTAGCCCTCAGAAAGAATATTATGACTAAGATAATATACAACAAATTATCATTAGTTTTCAATAGGGAAAAATCTAATAAAATATAATAGATAACAAGTTTTAGATCAACAATCGCAATGAAACAACAATCCATTAGAAGAGTCAAGTAGAGAATGAGTTCTACTATCTTCTAAGATTTAAAAGTCCATCATCAATATTTTATCCCCCAGTAACAACAATTAATATACATCTTTAATCAATATTCATCTTTGCCTTTCAAAAGCAAAGATATTCATTTAGATCACCAAATTAGTCATGTTCATCTCAACACTTGTTCATATTTGCATTCACGGCCAAAGATATTCATCGATTAATTATTCATCTTTGCACTACAAAGCAAAGATATTCAAGAATATCATCATTTAGACCGAGGATGATGAAAAATATTTTAAAGAAAACGAATCCAAAGGGCATGAAGGACAAATATTAAGGATTCAGATATAACGGTTTATCCAAGATCAATAATACTCCATAATAACCAATTTTGAAGCAGAATTCAAAAATAAAGACCAAAATAAGGATACAATCAAAGATAGTAACCATAATAGACATCTTGGACAAAAAGAAGAAAATTTTATTTTTCGGTGAATAAGGCTGCATTCGTGTGAGTAATGTCGTCTTTCGTGAATAGTAACCCCGATACAAAAAGTTCTAAATTTGATAAAAAAGTTCAAACCAATATTTCGGCATAATGATATTGAAGAAAATAATATCATTTAAGAAGAAAATAACATCCCTCACCTCAAAATAACCGTATTTACATTCGAATTTCAATATAGTGTTGATGAAACTTGTCTTCAATAAAGAACTCTCAAAGTAACTAAATACTCATAAAAAATACGCCGATAATCTAGAGAGAAAGAAAACTTATTTCTCGGTGTGATTTTCAATTCTAACCTAAGCGCCTATTTATAGAAAATCTGCTAACGCCATATGAAGACTAAAATAATAAAATATATTATTTCTTTCATTTTTCTCTTCTACGCAACCTAAGTTGCCAAACAAAGACCAAATACCTTTGAACCAAAAAATCAAAGAAATTCACATGTTTTCAAATAAGAGTGGGTCCCACCCATAATTTAATAAAATTATTTTATTTTCTCGAAACTTCATGAATTCATAGAAAATAGCCCGCTTATCGAAAAATATGAATTTTATGTCCATTCTCACTGAAATCGATTTCTACAAACTTTGTAGCTTTGAGTTATTCCAAATTCCAAATATAAAATATCTGAAATTCACAAACGGATGATTTTTAATACCTCCACACGTCAAAATACTGATAAAATATATCAACATTAATTCCTTCATTTTTATCCACATAAAAATAAATATATCCATCATTTATATCCACATAAAATAAATATTTTCTTATCATATAAATCAATAATTAAGTATTCACAAATAATATTACGTAATCACAATTATGACAACCAGTAGCTCTCGAAAAAGAGGGCTTCCGATAAGAGATTTCTCCTCTTCTTGCCAAGAATTAGGTGACCAAACCTCTCCTCGATGTAACTTTCTGTACATTGTCAATAATGTTATCTAATAATATTATTCAAATAATATGAATTATTGATCCGATAATGGAAAATATCGTGCGATGATAATTATTGAAACAACAATAATATAAAATATCAACGCAAAGAATTATTGAATCAATAAAATAAAATCTTTGAATAAAGAATTATTGTAACAATTATTGAGTAAAGGCTTCTTACGTAAGAATCAATAATTCAAAAATACTGCGCATCCACGCGTATTATTGTATTTTAACCACCGGTATTCCAATGATGTTAATCAGAATAACTACGTCGTTATTTATAAAAACTCAAACTTGTCGCTTTTCTTCATCCGATGCTTATTCTCAAGTGGGGCTCACTAATGATCACTACATCGTCGTATGAATATTCCCCGACAACAAGAATATTCCACGACCAAAACTAATATTCCCAAAACAACAATGATTATTTTATAATCATTTGCTTATTTTGCAAAATTTACACATTTCACCCATAACCAAAATATTACATCAATTTAACACCTTATTATTCACAATAATAATTAAAGAAAATTCGATTTTATTTATAATAAGTTGGGATCTTACACAATTCGTTATTTTATATAGCGTATGTTTTAGTTGTAAAACATACTTGATGTACTTTCCATTGCCGACTCTGTCACTAAGTTAATTGCTCGATGTAAGTTTTATGTTAATTTTATTGAAAGCTTAGATTTTTTTGTTGTTTCAATTGGTTTTGGAATCGAAACCGCATCAATTAAAACCGCACCGCACCAATCACAAACTATTTCGGGTGCGGTTTTGAATTTTTCAAACCGCACCTAAGCGGTTTGGACTTCAAACCGCACCATGCTCACCCCTAGAGGGAGTCGATCGAGGAGTCTTAACATTACGATTTTTGATTTGAAAATTTTAAAAGAAAGAAGAAGCACGCGACTCTTGGTTTGATTTTGATCTGGTAATGTTTTTTATTTTGTTTTTTTCGTTTTTGTTTTTATGTTTAGTTATTAACAGGTTTTAATATTTTTAATAGTAGTATGTTTCTTCTATGTTTAAGTCTAAATTTATTAATTTCATTGTATTAATATTAATATTAATTTTAAAATTAAAATAATAATTAAAAGAAAGGAAAAGAGATAAATAAAAAGAAAAAATTATAAAGAAAATGAATTAAAATATTAATATTAATTTTATTATTATTTTAATCTTTTTTTTTGCCACATAATTAATAATTTTATTTTATTATTTTATTGTGATGCTATATAAAAAAAAATAATTTTTTAATTTTTTTTCAACGCCACGTCTGAAAATATTTAATGTTCATCAAATAAATTAGACGAAATAACTTAATTAATAATTTTTAAAAAATATAATGAACTAATTATATTTTTTGAAAGTAGAGTAACTCAATGCACAAGTTGACGAACACAATGGAATAAAGGTCCTTTTTGCCTATATTTTTCCGATATTTAAGTTGGAAGTACGGTAAATGTATGTATAAATGTGTGTTGGACCCACAAAAAATTGGAGTGTACTTTAGAGTTTTTGTTTGAGCATTTTACATTAGAGCTTCACTTTACACGTGTCGTTGCTGTGCTGAGGCGAGATAGTCCCGTTCACATGTCGTAAATTAATCCTTTACACTAGCATTGAAATTAAAGATATATCTGTCTGCTTTACTTACACTCGGCAGTTACTCTCATTCATGATCAGGTCACGTGCTTGCTGCATGTATCGCGCCACTCATCATTCCACTCATCACGTACGTATGTGTAAACAGTAGAATAACAAATAGTTTGAGTTAGATTTGTAAAAATTTTATCCGAGATTGACTTAAAATATAAATAATTTATATATGAATAAATTTTAAAATTAGATAAATTATTCGAATTTTATTAAATTATAATTTTCTTAATGATATTCAGATTATATTCGTTAGAAAAATTTAAATTGCTCAGACTCGATTCGAAATCGTACTCGATTCGAGAGCTAAACGAATTTCAATCAAACCTTATTTTATACTTAATAAATTTTATGAACTAAATCTGATCAACTCAATACTCAGTTCAACCCGGTTAATTTACACCTTTATGTGTAATATGAGAGTTTTTTATACTTTGTCCGTTTAATAATATATGACTTTTTAGATGAGTTTATTTTTCTTAATTTATTTAATATTTTATATAATCTAAGAGAATTAGTCACAATTTTTTTAAAAAATAACCCTCATAAGAAATATTACATATGAAAAAGAATGAGATAAATATATAATAAAAGTTATTAAAAATAATTAATATTATATTTAATACTTTACCATTATTTACTTAATTTTTATGCACAATTTTAAAAAATCATATGAGAATATCTGACCTGATGCTGATGGGTGAGCGAGAGGAGGGAGGGAGAGAGAGAGAAGCTCTTTCTGGCATGACTCACTCCAAAAAAATGAGTTGACCCATATTCAATTAAAACCATAACTATTTAGTTATTATTCATATAATTCATATTAAAAACATGTTCTATAATTTTAATTTATTATAGAATTATATTTATATTTTGTTATTCATAGTCAAATCAAATCTATTTTTTATTAGGTCTAATATACACATTTAAATTGTACATTTAAAGACACAAAAATATAAAATGATACTCCCTCCATTCTTAAATAAGTGACGTTTCGAAAAAAAAAATTGTTTCAAATTATTTGTCGTTTATAATTTTCTAAAAGAATAAATTATTTACTTTCCTATATCACCCTTATCTTCTCTCATTGTCCCAAGAAATTCTCATCCTTAGTATTACTTGAACTTATTAAACTGGCCGGGTAAAATTGGAATCTGCCGAATACGGTCGGTAGAAAAGGTCTCGGTTTTTGTGAGCTACATTTGTTAGGCTCAATGGCCCCGGGTTACGGCGGTAGACCGTAAGACCCCAACTTTTTGAATAAAGATTAAATTTTCTCGAAATATATTTTTGAATATTATGGTGTGGATTTGATATAATGTTATAGTTGTGGGTAATATTTATAAATTTTGTAAAAAATACGCAAGTTGTTATATAGTATTCGATTGGTGGGAAAATATTCGTTTTAACAGGAATATTTGTACAACAAAGACAATCATTGGTGGACCCTCTACAACTAATTATTATTTGGATTGAAAAAACGCGACAAAAATACTTTATAAAAATAACGACGGAGTTTTACTGTTAATCGTTGAACTACTTTTCAGAGTAAAAGTACGATGTCTGGCGTGGTTGCATAGTAAGCGCACCTATTGATTATTATTGTTGCTTACGTGAGAAGTCACTCAGTTATACTCAATTATTATCACAAGAATTATCGCATCATATCTCTCGTATTATTGATTCGATTATTGTTATAAGTATCATCCGCATAATATGTTATTTTATTAAATCAATAATTGAGACGACAAAGTTATTCATATTATTAAATTACAATATTTATAATGTCTGTAAGTTACATCGAGGAGAGGTTTGGTCACCTAATTGCGGCGCTTGATAGGAGAAATCCTTATTGGAAAGTCCCTCTTCCTCGGAACGACTGGTTGATAAATATTGTGAGTTATAATATTAATGATGAATGTTATTAAAATTAAAGTTGTGTTAGGAGTTGAATTTGGAGACGCGGACGTGATATTTGAGTCCTAACGATGAAATTAGTAAAAATAGTCTATAAACACAAAATTTTCCCTAATTCACTATTTGGTTAAAAAGTCAACAGTTGACTTTTTTCGAAAAAATCAAACTTCGAAATTTCAAAATTTATATTTTGATAAAAATGGTTTTATTGTGTTGGAATTATTTGTGTTAGTGAAAATCGACAATTATTTCGATAATAATTGATGTCCGGAGGTTATATCGACCAATCGAATATTTAACCTAGGATAAATGAGCAATTGATTGCTATTATTTCACATGATTATAACTATTTGTTCACATGTATATACTATTAGGGAGTTGGTGCAAGATTGATAATACTTGCGTATTGACTAAGTTAAAAATGGAGGTATAGATGAAGGTCTATATCTTTGTAATTCAGATTTTCACATGTTCGTAACTATTGATTCACATAATTTACTATTGAATCACATTATTTACTATTAGGGAGGTGGTGCAAGTTTGATAATACTTTCATGACTAAATTAAAAAAAAAAAAAAATTGGAGGTATTGTCTTTGTAATTTTTCGAGCTCCAAAACGCGTAATTATCAAAACTATATTTTTCTATAAATACAAGCTCATTCTTCCTTCATTTCTCACCAATTCACAAAAGCTTTAGAGCGATTATTATAGAGAGAAATTATAGAAAGAAGAAGAAATCTCATTTCCTCACTATTCCAAAGATCCAGCTTTTCAGGTAGGGAGTATTATTTCTTTCTTATCCATGAAGAGAACTTACATTATTCTATTTTTATTTTCATTGGAATAACTCAGTATCGCTGAGCAACCCTATACTTGGTGAAATTCTTCATTATTCCATTCTTTATCATTCTGTTGGAACATCATGTCTGCGTGCGTTTACATTGACTTGGTTCCATTATTTACCATTCATTTGAACATCCACATGCATGCGTTCTTCGGCGGGACTGGTTCCGTCTTTATTATTATTCTGTTGAAATAACTCACTGTGTGTGGTCTATCGCATGCCTAGTAATTTCTTTTGTTATTCCATTCCTTATTATACTCAACAAGGTTAAAGTTTTGACTTCTATACTCCATGAAATTAGTGGAATATCCTTGATAGTTGCACTTCATCCAAAGATCTTTTCATGGAAATATTCTTCTGAGCATTCTTGAATATTTTTATGAAAATATTCTTCTGAGCATTCTTGACAATTTGGACGTTATTAGTTCTTGGATAAATTAATTCTTGAACTTGTTTTTATTGAATTCTTATATCATTGTCATCATCCTCATGTTTATATTTTGTTGAAAGTCATCTACATGACCTATAAAGCATAGATGGACTTGGTATGATTATGACCGAGGATTATTGATTGTAATCATGACCGTAAATGTTACAAATGATGTGAAAATTAAAAGTCCTCATTGGCCCGTAGTGCATTGATGGACAGTTGTTGGCATGATCATGACCAATTTTTTGAATAAAGATGAATTTTTTATAAATATTATTTTTGAATATTATGGAGTGAAATTAATATAATGTTATAGTTGTGGGTAATATTTATAAATTTTGCATAGTATGCAAATTGTTATATTATATTCGATTGGTCGGAGAATATTCGTTTTAGCAGGGAATATTCGTACAACGGCCAATCATTGGTGGACCCCATAATGTAATTATTGTTTGATTGAGAAAAACGACAAAAATATTTTTATGAAAATAACGGTAAGTTTCTGGCTGATCTTGTTGAACTATTCGGTAGTAAAAAATACGATGTCTGGCGTGGTAGGTCAGATAAGAAAGACACCAGTATTGATTATCGATCTTCATACGAGAAGTCATTCAGCTTTTATTCAATTTTTTATAGTAATTGTTGCATAGTATCTCACGTTATTTAATTCAATTGTTGTTGATATTTATTATATTGTTAAAATTAATAATTGAGACGACAAAATTATTAATATTATTATTTACAATATTAACGATGTCAGAAGTTACATCGAGAAAGGTTTGGTCACCTATTATTGCTACATAAGGAGAAATCCTTATTGAAAAGCCTCCTCTTTCCTGGGAACGACCTGATCAATTAATATTGTGAATTATAATAAAGATGATAAATGTTGTTAAAATTATTAAGGTAATTTTTATAAAGTTTGCTTATTTTATGAAACCCATTTACCAATTTTTCAAAATAATCGGTAGAAAATTATTTAAAGGTGGGGCCCATATGTGTTAAAAAACTGATTTTAGAAATGGGAGTGGGAGAGAGTTACGTATATGGAGGGAGTATATATATATAAGATTGTGATGTGGGTGTATATATATAATATAATATGTGTGAGTGGATTGTGGTGGAAGAAAAGAAAGAGTGATAGTGATGTGTGTGTGTGTGTAAGTTGAATTAATGGTGGGAAAGTAGTATGATGATAGTGATGGGTGGATGAATTAGGGTGGTTTATTAAAACCATGTGTTATATATATATAATATATATAATATTTTATTTAAAAGATTTTGCTTTAAATATGGAATGATCATTCGATTAAAGTAAATCAATCTGGATAGTTCATGAATTAATTATTATGCATTCCATTCTTCTATAAATAAAGCTCATTCCTTCAATATTTCTTACGAATTCATTGAAACTCCGGAGAGAAAAACTATAGAGAGAAAGAAGAAAAGTGTTACTATACTTTTACCTTTTCTATATCAAGTTTCTTTTTACTAGTGAGGGGTGTTATTCTTTCTTATTCATGAAGAGAATCATTGTTACTCCTTTTTTATTATTCATTGGAATAACTCAGTATACGCTTGCTACCCCTATACTTGGTGACATTCTTCTATTATTCCGTCTTTATTATTACATTGGAATATCCTCGTCATGCGCTTTCTGGCGGACCGATTCCGCCTTTATTATTACTCGTTGGAATATTTTGTCATGCATGCGTTTCTAATTCGATTCCGCCCTTATTAGTATTCATTGGAATAACCCGCCTACATGCGAAGACCGCATACATGGTGATTTCTGTTGTTATTTCATTCTTTATTATTACATTGGAACTTCCTGTTGGTGCAATTTACTTTGACCTTTAAGATTATTATTATTCTCATTGGAATAACCTTATCTATCGCAAGTCTGCGCATGCATGGTGATTTCACATTGTTATTTCATTCTCTATTATACTCAAATGGTTAAAGTTTAGACTTCTATACTCCATGAAATTAGTGGAATATTCTTGATATTTAAGCTTCATCCAAAGATCTTTTCATGGAAATATTCTTCGAGCATTCTTGAATTTTACTCTATAAAGCGATATCATGTTGACAATTTAGACGTTATTGGTTCTTGGACAAATTAATTCTTGAACTTGTTTTATTGAATTCTTATATCATTGTCATCATCCTCATATTTATATTTTTTTTGAAAGTCATCTGTGGCTGTAGTGGTGCATTGATGGACTTGGTATGATTATGACCAGTGGATTATTCGATGTAATCATGGCCGTAATGTTACAAATGATGTGGTAAAAGTCCTCGTTGGCGTAGTGCATTGATGGGCTTGTTGCATGATCATGACCATTAATGAATACACAAATATTCTCGGCCCGTAGGCATGGATAATTGTGGTGCGTGATACTAAAGAATATCCTTGGCCGTAGTGCGTGGGTAATTCAATGATGTGGAATATTTATTAAAATTTGAGTCTCAAATGATAATGATGATGAAAAACCTTTTAAATCATAAAAGATAGTAGATTTTATTTTTTACTTAACTCTTTTAATGGATTGCTTGTTCCGCTGCAGTTAAACTTGATGTCTATTATATTTTATCAGTTTAACATTGTTAGAGACTAAGGATAATTTATTCTGCATTATCTTAGTCATAATATTTCTTCTTCACTAGTTGAGCTCACCCTTTCTTTCACCGTTCTCTTCGTGAAATGAGAATATAGTTGGAGACGAGTCGGGGAGCGGAGTGATGGTCCGAGGATAGCATTAGTAGTCCTCACTATTCTCGCGAAATAGTGTGATAATAGTTGTAATGAGGACTCCTTTTAAGTTTGTATAATCTCTAGTAGACAATATTTGTATTCAAACTCACGGCTTTATAATTTGTCGTATTGTACACGACAGTTGTATTAGTAAGTTGTATTTGAATTCTGTACCATGTATCTGGCGACCCAAGATGGGTGATGTATACCTAATTTTGGGGGCTTCACATTCATGCAATTGTAATTGTTTGTGAGCGTGAGTAAAGATATATAAAGGATATATTGAGGGAATAAACATTTGCAGCAATAAAATTAAAAATGATATCAATAGTTGTTGTAGTTTAGTTGGTTTGAACTCTTATTTATTTACTTACAAGTCTTGTGTTCAAGCCCCACAAGTAGCAAAATTTTATTTAAAAAAAAAAAACTCACAGACCCGCTTGTAGAAATTTGAATAAAAATCGCCCAAGTTTTCATGGGCTAAAAAAATTAAGCCCAAAGCCCAATTTTCTTTATCGGCTTTTACCCATTACTTCTACTCGAACTGTGCAATTTTTCCAGGTCTAGTATTACTAATTTTTAACTTCCCATAAAGGGGTTGTGATAGAATTTTACGCATATTTTAACTATTAAATAATAGTATTAAATGACTTTCTTAATCTATGTAAAAATCGTAAACGACACTTATTTTGAAATGAAGGGAGTAGTAGTAATAAAATATTTCTCTCACCTCTTTTTGCAATACTTTCTCTTTCCTCATTTATTATTATTTTACGCTTAAATATATTTTTGAATGTACACTTTGAGCGTGTACATAGATTTATTCATAATCCAAATGTGTATAACTATGTTCTATGTAATTATATATTTTGAAACTTTCTAATGAAATATAAATTGAAAATTTTAAATTTGTGACCAAAAAATTACTAATTTTAAAATTTGTACGAATAGAGAGAAAATGTTATTTAAAAAGATAGAATAAAGACAACTTTTTTGTTGTCAATATGGAGCATGTGATAAAATAGGTATAAAGACAACAAAGATGATTGGGCTTTGGTTCTCTACATTAAATATGCCTATAAGATACTACTCATTACTTTCACGCTGCAATCGCCCGTATAATATATTTTGCTAAAATATAGGTGAAGAGATTATAACCAAAAGAAAGTATATATAATTTATTACTAATCTTAATTTTTATAATTTTGGAAATATATTTATATATGCTTAATTATTAATTCTAAAAATAGTCAAATTAATTTTAAAAAATCAAAACTGAATAATTAATTTGGGACGGAGGGAGTACTTGATTTATGAATTTGAGAATTCATTGTAAATGAATTTATAACACATAAAATCGAAAAAAATTAAATAAAAAATTAGACTGTTGAGTCATAAAAAATAAAAATAAATAAATTTAGACTGTCGAATCAATTCGAGACAAGCAAAAATAACTCAATTTTTTTTTATCTTGTTATATTTTAGTAATATCAATAATTGATTTATTGATTGATTGATAGATAAAAGACAAACTCTATATTATACTCATAGGCAATTTGGGCTTGATATTACGAGCTATTGGAAGATATATTTATATGGTCTCAACTGTATCTGTGCAAGGGTTCTAGACTTGGCCCGTTTCAGCTCAATAACCACTAACTAAATTCTAAATTCAATATAATTGACCTGCAAATAATTGCCATACATATTCCATGTTTTAGGGACTTTTGACTAAGAAAGCGAATTTTTTTATTTGATTATGTCTTATTTCCATATATTTTTTTACAAGGAAGACAACATGTACAAATATCAAATCCCTTGATCTAATATACTTCTATTACATCACACAACAAGGATAGAATTTGCAATAAATTTTACATACTTCTATTTAATACTTCGCAATATTACACATTAAAAACTAATATTAAAAAAAATTAAGTACATTTTTTTTTGATCCACATACAAAAATGGGGGCTTAAATCAATGGTGAATCCAGCTTAGGGCAAGGGTAAATTGACCCCACTGAATTTTTAAGGGGTCAATTTGTCCTCCTCTCCACGTTCTATATATCGTGTAAAATTAATGAATGTCTCAAGTTTGTACACACTTTACTAGTTTACTACTCCCTCCGTCTCATGATAAAAATTTTTATTATTATTTTTGGTAGTCCCATGTTAAATGTCCAATTTTCTTTAATAACTAAATTTTTACATATTTTTTTCTATTATGCTCGTAACATTAAATATCTCGTACTTTTCTTATTTTAATCCTCTCTCCATATTTAATAAGTATAGAGAGAGAATATTTTGAATTGAATAGCTAAAAATTCACTCTCTCACCTACATTGAAAATAATTAATGACATATTATTATGGATAATTTTGTCATTTCATTCATATTCTTAATATGCGTAAAAAGTCCACCAGGACTTTTGTGACTTTTATCCTGAGACGGAGGGAGTATTTCTTTTTCAGTCATCTAGTCACAACGTTAATCCATCAAGGAAAAATTCTTTAGAGCATATTGTAATTTTTCTTTTTTATAATTTCACAAATTTAGCAATTGTTTAAAATGAGGCTATTATGATATTTTTGCAACAAAGTCGACTCATATAAAAAATAAAAATTCAAAGGTGAATGGATGAGTGATTGTTTAGTAACTTACATTATTGAACATGATATTTTTTGTAATTATTGAAAATGAGATTATCATGCAACATTTTCAAGTTATGGAATCTTGAAAAATGTTATTGTAAATAATATATGAGTATTATTTAATTTTATGATTTATTGTGTTATATTTTTATTTTTTATTTTTAAATTTGACCCATTGAATTTAGGCGCTTAAACGAGAGTATTTAAAATAATGGACATCATATCATTATTTGGTGAAAGTCCATAACTGTTGGTCTACCAGATGACATTTTCTATGAAGAATAATCAAACAATGTCCAGTTTGTTGGAAACGGGCAAGCACAGGATGGGGCGGGCCATCATCGTATACCATGTAGTCAGGGGACATCATAGGCAGTTATCTGTATTTATTATTTTTTTTTTTATAAATAAATTGAAGGGGCATAATTTATAAGTTAAAAAATTTAAGAGGACATATTAATTAAAAAGTTAAATTTAGAAGGTAACAAATTTAGAATTTTTTTATTTGATAATTTAAAATTGCAATTTACTTGAATTTATTATTGGTTGGGGATTTGGGGTTAAATTCAATTCAATTTATTTGATGTATTTGTTGTATTGGACTTAAGAGATAGTTAATTAGGGTTTTTTTGTTTGATAATTTTTTAATTTTTAGGGTTTTTTTTTTAATTTTTTTCTTTAGTAGTCATTATATATACTAGTTGGTAGCCCGTGCAATGCACGGGCTAATTTGAATAATAGATTTAATAATTTGTTCAACATTCATATCAAAAAAAACTTGAAGTAAACAATTCATGTAAATTAATTATGCCCTTCAAAACTTCCTATTCAGTTTATGGGATAGTCAACACAAAACATGTATAAACCGAGGTTTTCTTTTTCAATATATAATGTACTATCTAATAGCAAAATGCTTGTGCAGATGTACTATACACAATAAAATTCATCATTGTAGAAATCATCAATATCTAAACGTGTGTAAAGCAAACCATTTGATTCCATAAGTTTCTACACAAATTTTTTTTAATAACTTTTTTTTGACATTGTTCAACAAAATCATCACTACAACTACAACCAAAAGAACAAATTACAGTAACAAAATTGAGATGGGCTTTTTCTAAAACAAATGAAGTTCATTGAAAATTGTTTAGAGAAAAGTGAAGAGAAGCCCATGGAAGAAATTGTCAATCAGAGATCAAAATAGATAGTAATAACCCCACCAAAACAGTAAATTGGTATGTGAAGTTGATAATGTAATGCACCTGTTTAAGTATTTTTTTTCATTGCTTGCACAACTAACTAATGAAAAAGTCAAGAAAAAAACAGCAGTGACTCGGTAGCTTAATGGCCTTAATCTGTTGTAATCTTCTTGCCCTGCGAATTAGATAGGAAATCAATACATCCATAAACAAAACTTCCCAAATTAAGAAAGTTGCTTTCCTTTGAATCCAGATTTATGAAATAATCATACTCATTCAAGAAAATACTCAAAAGATTCTAGTTGTGACAATATTACCCAAAGGCCTAAGTTGACAGTAATGCCTTTAATTACCACATTTGCACTAAAGTTGTCGAAGATTGTTGGGATAGTCCTGAATGACAATAATAGTATCAAAATTTGAATATTTTAATAAAAACATAATTCTATGACAAATCAAAAGAAAGGACAAAGGAGAGGGATAGAGGAGTGAAGAACCCTAGAGAAAAATATATTAAAATAAGTAAAATTCAAAACTTGGGAAACAGAAACTACAAAGCCCCATAAGTTAAAGCAGAACCCAAATAATTAGACGAATATTAGGCATAAAAGGATAAATTCCAAATACCCACATCTTAATTTCAAAGAACAAATAAAAATCATAAAAAAGCATTAAAAGTATTCGAAAGTTTGATGAACAATTACCCATATATGTGAAGATCGTAAGTGGAATCGAGTGAAATAGGAGAGATAATGACCAGCTTTTTTGTGGATCAACACATGTGAAACATGAGCATGTCTACCTTCTATATAAGTATTCGTGCTTCATATATACTTCATATGTTCCCAAAATACAACTCCACTTGCAAAAACAAAGGTCAAGTGATCTAATTTTTTGGAATGAATGTAGTATATTACAGTATTCAAACATTATAACAACTGTCAATTTAGGTCATATAGATTTGTGTCTTGGTTGCAAATTTAGGTTTCAATCTAAAATCTCGGTCTCAAAAACTCCAGTTAACAAACTTCCAGCACACAAATGTATTAATATATGAATTTAGGATAATTAAAATACATATATATGTATGTCAAACACATAACACTCAACATAAATCTAACTTTGGCCAAATTATCATGAATATCAGCAAATTCATATAACTTGTACAATAAAAGTAATCAAATTGTGAATGTAATCAAAATTCCACAATCTAAACAACAATAGATTCAAAATATTAACAAAAATAAACAAACCCATCAAAATTATACTCAAAAAGCAATCAAATTTGGAATATAAAAACAAAATCTTACCTTCTTCTCTCCAGCTAGCAAATGATCTTTCTTTCTAGCCATTCATTCCAACCCCAATGGCTCCAGAATTCGTCAACAAAAAAATTACATAATCTATGCAAACTAATCCTAATCAAATGAATGACAGAACCAATTTTTGCATCACAATCCATTAAAGTCTAAAATGTAAATTTATAACTTATCAAACATGTGGTGAGCAAGAACTATGTTCTCTATTAGTACATAACAACTTGGAAAACAATACCACATTACAATCCCAATAATAAAACCAATAACCCAAACTGAAATTCAATTCATATGAACACAATTATATAAACATAAACAAAATTAAAATCTCATAGAAACCTATATTAAAATCATACCTAACATGACAAAAGTTTCAGAAGTTTGGTTGTTAAAAAAAGTCACTATAATTCAGATATCATTAATATATTATATCATGAAAAATTCTAAAGCAATTCCTGCGTAGGGAATTATTTTCATTTCAAGCATAGGAATATTATATGACTAAGTGTATTTTCAACAATCATTATGATAACGTCCAGATTATATAACACCCAAAGTCTCAAACATGGATTTAGTTGTCCAAAAGGTCACCATCTTCTGAATTTACGCCAAACAAATAGCACTTTTAACTAAAATTTTCACTATTAAGCCTCGAGTTATGCAAGTGAAAAGGTACTATACGCTACGCAGGGAAAACTTACCGATTCAGAATATCAAATGTGGGAACTGCATTGAGTTTAACTTCAGGATTCAGAACCATCAAATGGTGATAGTTGAGATCAAGGTTTTATACTAATCAGACCACATAAGACTCTCTTGATGTGCATGTTGGCGAGTCCTATCCTGTTCTTGTTACTGCGCCAATCAAGAAGATGTTGATTTAGTCATTGTAGCTTCTCCCAAAATGCTTAACACTACAGAAGCACTATATTAGATGATGTGGCTATGACTATTGAGTCATGTGTCAAATCAGGCTACTTTAAATCATTTCCCACTAAAATATTGAATCCAAAACTAAACTGGGTACAATATAGAATTATCATTTATCACACACTAATATTGGACACGAACAGAATATCTTAAGATCATCTTCTATCCTAGCTATTTGTACATGAATGCCATCTATAATCTCCCTAAGATGAGACATTGTCGGATACCTGGCCTCATCCCAAACAAACCTGCAATCATGAAGTTCAAAACTTCCAATTTAAAATTAGTTATTTATAATAAAATCACTCATCAAATCCATTACCATTTATAATAACCTGGTAAGGTGCGAATCAACAGAACCCCATCCACCGTTAAAGAACTACTAAGAGTACCAAACCCTCTCCAAATCCTCGATCCGACGTCAGATCTTGTGAGATACACCTTCAATGAAGCTATTCGACTGCGCAAATTCCATACATCAATAAATCCAAGCAATTGATTGATTATACAAAATTGACTTCAAGTTTTTTTTTTCTTACTAAAAAAAATCACCTTTAGAAGATCATCGTTGAGTGATAGAAGTGAATCTAATGTCCCGACGCGAAGATTCAGAATATTGAACTGCAAAATTCAAAGGGAAGTATTGGCGATCTGTAAGGTTGAATTCAAGTTGTCTAAGTCCAATCCCAAGCTAAATCTGGAGAAAGAATGAAGGTTAATAATTACGTACCCTGTAGAGAGGAGTATCGAAAGAGTGCTTGGAGATGGACTCTTGCAAGCGGCTCCATAGAGAAGAGTGTTTTCTCTTCTACTTCTTGTGATTGGTACGCCATTATTGAATGGGGAAGCGGAAGAGGAAGATGAAGGATTGAGAAATATAAAGAGACGAACGGTTTTTTCGATTGAAGGCGAGATTGATCTGGCGTGAATTTTTTTCCAATTGAGCGAGTTAACTCTTAATTGATTTAAAATTGACTTAGATTAGAATTGTCTTTGCTGCTTTATATATAAGGTATTGATATCAATGATTATTGTAAATATTTTCTTAACTTTGATTAATTATTTGTTTGAATGATTATTTTTTTCTTAACTATGAATTTGCTTTTCAAGTTGTAGTTTAAAATGATTTTTTGTGTTTGTTGTTATCCAATGCATATTTTGGTTTAATTAAATTTTTTACTCCACTCATTTTTTTAACTTTAGAAATTCTAAATTGGTACTATGTTTGCAAATGGGATGACTTCTTAGGAAAAGTAGCTTGCAAAATATGTGTTATGAAAGAAGAATTGGTGAAGAATATAGAGTAAATTTACAATCTTTATGAAAGAAGGTTAACAGAATTGGGGTAAGTAGACAATTGACATTCATTCTTTGGGGAGTAAACAAAATTTATATATAACAACAATATTAGTTAGAACATGATTTCTTATGCAGTAAAGGTTATTTTAGGTTTATCTAAATCTTAGATGATGAAGTAATTTTTTTTATTTTTTTTCAATTAATGAATTTGTATGACAATTACTTCATGTGATCTTATTCATTTGTAGGATAACTCTGTACCTCTGCATTATACGAACATGTATGAGTTGGTCGTAAGAATTGAGCCTTTGATTCACCCCTGACTCAAAATTCTATACTTAATTGTTAGCTACATAATTTTGAATGTAATTTAAAGAAAAATCATAACTTCAGCAACTTGAGCACATTATAATTTAAATTTTTTTGAATTTATGGTGTTTGTGAGTTGATTTTTTAAAATCCGCCCTTGCTAAGATATATTCTTGAATCCGCCCCTGGATGTAGTATTTGATGTGATATTGATTGTTATAAGACGAGTAAACTGGATATACTGGATATACGGTTCCCTGTATATACCTTATCAAAAACTCTATGTGAATATGAAATTTGGACATGAATGTATTTAAATTTTACTTAATTGTATTTTGACCCCCAATGGTGAGTAAAAATACAAATATGTAAAATTCAAATACACTCATGTTTAATTTTCATGTCTAATCTGCATGTCCACCTAGAAGAGCTCATACCTGATTTACGCAGCCCAGCCAAGCTAACCACGAAAGAAAAAATTAGTCAAAATTTTCTTCTTTGACAAATTCATTTTACCCTATTTCATGTTCGTTTTCAAATTGATTACCTTCAACTCAATTTGTATGGCTTCTTGTGAAATTCCATTAATTGATTTTTTTAAATCTTCAAACACGATTTTCTTTACAGAAAATTATGGAGGTAATTTCATGTAACACCACGGTAGAACTATAAGGATGAGGAGGAGCGGCGGGAGGGCGGTGGAAGAACACTGATTTTTAGGGATGTTTTCTTCCTATTATATACAACAGATTGATTTTGACTACCCTCAATTAGGGGTGTAAACGGATATATACGGATCCGAATACAGTAGTATTCGTAACTGTTTATTTATGGATACCTTTAAACCGAATACGGATAATATCCATTTTTTTCCAAATACGAATAATATCCCTTTTTTCGAATACGGATGCGGACGAATGTGAATTTTTTGGTTACCATTTACAGCCCTAACTATAACTAGAATAAAAAATAATAATGAGTTTTAAAATATTGTTTATTAATGAATGAATGTTAATTTATTTATTTATATTAAATATTTAAATACAATAATCAATGTTCTAAATTACAATTTAAATAAGTTTTCGTCATTTTTGAAATCCTAATTTTCAAAATGAATACTCTACTTATTAATGTTTAGATGTCCATTAATAAGTATATGTTCATTTTATATGTGTAGAGTAATGTTGTAGTGTTATGAATATTTATAATTTATAATTAAATTCAAAAGTTTACATTGAATATTTTTTTTCTCAAATACATGATTAAAACTTTAATAATATGTTTATGGAGACTTTTATTTATAATTTATTCTCAATACATAGATTACAATTTACATAGTTATAAAAAGTTTATTTTATTTGATTATACTTATGGAGAGTGCGAGTTATAATGTATATATGACAACTAGTTAATCCAACTTGATCCAAAATCTATTTTGGACTTACTTTAAATATTTAGATTTTTAATTTCTAAATAATTGGGCAAATGAAAGTTATAAATACTACCTCCACCTGAAAATTCATAAACGTGAATTAATTATTCAACCCCCTTCTAGATTAATTCTAAATTAATTCGGACTTAACACATTTTAACAATAAATTTATATTATTTATTGTTCCCGCCTCTCAACATTGCAAGCAAGTTTTGAAAGTAAAAAAATTATAACAAGCTAATAGCTATAGTTTTGTTCTTCTACTATATAATTTTCCTGTTAAATGATACAGTTTAGATATTCTAACTTTATAATAGTAAAAATCCATTAACTATACTTAAATCAATTTATTTCAGTTTATTAATATTATAATAAGTGTTATTTCTTACTTTTTAGAAGTGAAATGATATATTTTTAAAATAATTTTCATATGATACTGAAAACTAATTATTATATAAGGAAGACCACTTTAAAAAAATTATTTTGCTTATTATATAATAATTAATATATATAAGTTATTTGAATATGAATTTCAGATACGGATCCGAATTCGGATATCCTCTATTTGTCGAATATATTTAAACCGAATACGGATATATCCGATTTTTTCGAATACGAATAATATCCGTTTTTTTCCGAATACAAATACGAACGAATACGAATTTTTTAATTACCATTTACGGTCATACCGAGTACCCACAATATTGATCTCTTTATGAATTTCTAATTAATTCTTTTCTCTTGACCAATTTGATTTAGCAGTGCATCAATTGATGCATATAAATATCTGTAAAACAATGTCGTCAAGTCAATTGTGTATATAGACTAAGAACGGGCGGAGACTCTTATTTTATTATAATTTTTTGATTGAAATTGATATTTTAATATGTAAGTGTCGTTATAGATCATATAGTGACGATTTTTCTCGTCGCTATACATCTATATCAATATTTTTCATGTGAAAATATTAAAATATATTATAGAAATATCAATTTCCTTTTTTGATAAATCAAGGGAGAAAAGATGAGAAACTAACTCTGATTCTTTAAATACATGATTAATCACAATTAATGTAATTAACTAATATACTAATTAGACATGATTTGAAACTTTATCATTTAGGACACTACTGGAGAGTCCAAAATTTTAAAGTCGACTCAATTATGTTATTACTGATTTGAACATTGTAGCAGGTCTCAAGTACAAAAAGAAAAGGTCTCATAACCCCAAGCAAAAAGGATAAGCAAGGGTATGTATATTAAAAAAATATGGTAGTACTATTTTGAATAAGAAGATTCTTACTCAATTAATGCTCTAATTAGACACGGTCCTTGCTCAATTGAAAATTTAATTGGCTAATATTTTTAAGGACAGCTAAATTGTACCTTAAATCTCTTGGATAGATTCCATACTTATTATATAAAACTCTGCAGTAATACATGGAGTACTACTCAATGAGACAATTTCTGAATTATGTTTTTTCATCTCTACTACCCTCCACTTGATCCAACCAAAACTCAATCACTAAATTAACCTATTTATTCTTTTTTATGATGGAGGAACGGGTTCAATGGGTCAAGCACTGACTGCACACAATACTCCACACACCAGAAAAACTTATAACAAATGAGTTTAATTATGTTGTCACCTTGTGTGTCTCATCTGATGTCTCACTTTTATGTATTGTTGTCACCTAATCTTTTATCTATTTATCTACAACTTTGTAACTGAATAAAAATTTCATGAAGAATGAGATGAGACATGAAATAAGAAAATAAATTTGATTTCATAATTAACCATGTTGGAGTGACCGAAAAAGATTGTGAATTATTGAACCCATCATCTGATACTTATTACTAGGCTCACTATAATAAACTAACTTCTCACAAGCCTCTCATGATTCAATGATAAAAATTTACTCATAAAACTTGGGTGCATGAGATCTTGGATCCATTCTTTGTCAAAGGAAGACTCTTAAAATTTCTGTATTGATCTTAACAACTGGAGTATACACATGTGGGAGAAGGGTTGAAGTATTTTTAAAAAAAAAACAACACATTTCTGAATTCAAGTTAACCGCTAACACTTGAAATAAAACCAGGTTAAAGCAATATAAAAAGGAAAAGACAACAAATAAAACCAGGTTAAGGCAATATAAAAAGGAAAAGACAACAAATTTCTGAGTTCAAGTTAACAGCTAACACTGGCATGAATTAAAACCAGCTTCTTAGTCCCCACAATCCCTCAACAATTTATGGCTAGTGCCTGAGGAGCCAGATGCATATGATCAGTAAAATTTATATATGCATACATGGTCCCCTCACTAGTTAGTACAGTATTTCCATTGCATGCTTCAAGTTTCTCTGTCCCTCTATATCCCCACTCAATGATTGTTTGGGCCCCTCTTTTACTTAACTCTGCTCAACTTCTATCCTCACTCTCTCTTTCTTTCAATTATCAGGTACTCTGTGGTCCTGAATAAAGATCACAAGTCATCTCCTATACAACAGTTGTAAACAATATATATATACATATATATATATATATGTATACATATGTGTGTATATAGGAGTGATCCTATAGCACTATTCAGGTAAACACATATCTGACTGTTCATAAGAAATATAGAAAAAAGAGTTATCTGCTATTAATAATAGGGGAAGGATTAAAATTTTTGAATCTTATGTGGACGGCAAAAGATGTATTTACAGGAATAGTGACTTAGTAAACTTCAGCTATGGAGTCCAACAAAATGCACTCTATCATCACTAATCAGACAGACACTTCATCTTAATTATTTCTTCAGTCACTGATCATCTCCATATTGATATCAAGATATTGTCAGTGTTTCATAATAGTGGTCATAGCTTCAAAAAATATGTAAGCATGCATGTGTTGATAAGCTGCTCTGTATTAACTAAGAATTAAGAGTTATCTAAATCTTTCTTATGTAATAAGCTGATCAAGAACTGGGGACATGAATAATAACTACCACTTGTAAACTTTTCTCGGAATGACTATTGAATCCTACTCCGTTCTGCAAAATTAAAGATTATACCAGCAAGAAATCAAAATTATGGAGGGCGATTTGGTCAGCAGGAAGTATCTTTCTATGTAGAGAGGTCTGATTTAGTTTGGGAAATGGGCTGTCACATGGCAAGAAATAGGTCATGTGAGTCTGTGACCACATGCTTAGGGCTCCTCCCATGTTATTATGATCTCTTTAAGCAAAAGAGGCCAAGAGGGGCAGACAACCAATGCTTCTCCATCTTTGACTAATTCACACTTAATTAATCTAAAAAGATTATCCTAGCAACAGCATAATCTCTCTCTCTCTCTCTCTCTCTCTCTCTCTCTCTCTCACACACACACACACACACACACCTATAATTAAAGTTAAAGTAGAAAGTTAATTCAGAACTTATGGACAGGGTTCTTTCACTTACTTAAATTCCGGTTTTAATGGCGCTTTTGTAAGGTTCTTTAGTTCTTGAAACAAAAAAGAATTAATTCAATTATTGCACTGCTTCTACCCGAATAGATTATGCATCTTGGAATTAGAATTGGACGAAAATCAGCTCTAGTTCTCAATAAACTTTTTTTCCATCTCCAATTTCAAGGCATTAACTTCAATACCACGCGTCAATGCCTACTCGATCAATGGTTTTTACACAAACACCCCATTCATCAGATTCGAGTGTTTTCACCTATATTAAGTCTAGCAGCATATATATATATATATATATATATATATATATATATATATATATATATATATATATATACGACTTATTTAACTCAAATGCATTGCACCATTTCTGATGCGGTTATCAAGCCTTGCAAACACTATAAATGCTAGTAACGAACGGAACATAAGTGTCCAGATGAACATGCCTATAACTTGGCTTGGAATGCTAAAAGAATTCTTCAGATATCATCTATAAAGAGTTCTAAAAGGAATGTGGAACTTGAGTGAAGTTCCATGAAATCCTCTTCCAATATATCACTTTCTAGTGATGTAGTATAATTAATTAGTAGTATCTGGCCACCAAGTAGTAAAACTCCATTAACTCACAAGAGCTGTAAATTGCTTCCAAAAACCATAGTAGAATTTAATGTTTTGTCCTTAGTTCCCAAGGTGTCCATGTGCTGTTCGTATATTCAGCACACAACCTTAGCTCACTTGTTTCGGCTTCACCGGACCACTTGGTTTAAATATTCTAATCATCCAAATACATTTATTAACAATAACTAAGCACAGATTAAAATTATAAAAAAAACAGTAAAGCACCTCTTCTCTTTATAAACCACACAAACTAACTCATGCATATGCTCAAACACACAACTACTCGGTTAACTCCTCACCATTATTCCTTTTTCTCAACTCCAACTCAACCAACATGATTTCCCTAGAAACCGTTCAGGCAACCTCAAGATCCATCGAGCCAATTTCTAGTCCCCGCATTTCTTTCTCTGCTGATTTTCTTGATGAAAATGATTTCATCTCTATTAGCCCAAACCCTCAGGCTGAGAAAGAGAGAGAAAAAGACAGGCAGCGAGAAAAAGCACGTAATGCGGAGTTTGAGTTTCTGTCGAGCAATAGCCAAACAATGCTATCCGCTGATGAGTTGTTTTTTGAAGGGAAGGTACTTCCTTTTTGGCAAATGCATAATTCCGAGAAACTAAAGAATATTAGTCTCAAAACAGAACATAATGAGGAGGGAGCAAAAGGGAAAGATGTCAACAAAGAGGATACTAGAACAAGTTGGTTTCTTGATGATGACCCTTCTCCTAGGCCACCTACATGCACAGTTTTGTGGAAGGAGTTACTAAGGCTGAAAAAACAGCGCTCGTCTACTTTGTCGCCTTCTTCTTCCTCTTCCTCTTCCTCTTCTTCATGCTCTTCAAGCTCACTTGTTGATTTGACTCCAATTGATGAAGGGAAGGAAGGATCAGGGAACAGAGAAAAGTATGTGAAAAGGATTAAGAAAGGGTTGGAGAGGACTAGATCAGCCAGTTTGCGGATAAGGCCTGTGGTTAATGTGCCAGTCTGCACTCAAGGAAAGAGCAATGGCCTTCCTCCTCTGTTCTCCTTCAGGAAAGGAAAATTAGATAGGTAAGAATGAGGAAAATTAATGTAACTGTTAGTTGGTGAAAATCAGGATTGTTCATTTGTTGTTCTTTATATTCAATTTTCATTTTGCCTTTCTTTAACCCTTTTTTTTTCATATTTTAGTGAATGTTACTTGTAGCGGATCTGATGAATTACAATGTAAATGCTCACTTATATTTTGTTGGATTTTATTAATAGCTCAGTCTACTTGTATATCTTACAATCAAATTTTTACTAGCCAGCAATCCCCACATAACGTGGCTGCTCTTGCTCCATGATACCATATGTAAACTTTTGAAAATGCTCTTACCGAGTGTAATGAAATTACATATTAACAGTTAAAAATGGATAAATATTATAAGAAACCAATTAATGGGATGAAAGTGAAATATATGTATATACAATATATATATATATGTATCCGTTGAAAGTGAAAAATGATTTTAGCATCAAGAATATTGAATAATTTCTGGCTGAAGATGACCTGGAAATCACATGGTTCTGGATTCCAGAATTCGCTGTGTAGATTTTAGAAAAGCAACAATTTAAGCAGTTCGGGAATTGAAATTTCTACCAACAAAAATGATACTCCCTCCATTCCTATATCGTTTTAGACTTTTTTTTATATTCTTAATTATTTGTTGTTTGTGATTATCTAGGAGAATTGATTACTATTTTTTTCAAATTGTCCCTTATTACTCCACCTAATCTTTTGATCCATATTTATGAGATAAGTGAGGTGAAGAGTATTATAGACAATTGATACTATAGTTAATGTTTTTCAACCATTTCTTTAATTATTGTGCACATGTCTAAAACGATCTATATTAAAAAACGGATGGAATAGTTTCAAAAGAATTTTCTTACGTGAATAATAGAAGGTCCCACAGCCATGTGAATAATATCGTGTAAATATATCAAATTTTATTTATGAAATTATCAATTTCATTCACTAGTTGAGGTGTTAGTATTTTATAGGAGAAAGGGACACCAAGAATATCACATTTATAGTGGAATCCAAATTTGCTATCCAATCTCATCTATTGTCTGATGTCATATAGTCCTAATTTTTATTCGAGTCCTTCGATATTTTTATTGAATTGGATAATTGGATATTTATTTTAAAAAAATTCTTGCGATTAACAAAAAAAAATATATATAATATTTATTTTAATTGAAATTTTTATTATTCAATCCAGTAAAAATCGAATTATCTTGTCCAATAAAAATAAAGAACAGTTAAATTCACAACAAAAAATATTATTTTTATAACAAAAATGTCGCTATAAATCTTATAGCTACAATTTTTACGATCACTATATATTTATAATAATATTTTTATTATGAAAATAATAAAAAAATATCGTGAATTTAAGGACTCAAAAGTTTAACAATTCCCTAGATAAAATTAACGGACAGCACTACATAGAAGTGGAAGCAGTTCACAAACTCAAAGTTGACTTTTCTCTTCGTTCTCTCTAATACTACTACTATAGTACTACTATTATAATTTGTCATGGCTTCCATCAAGGAGGTGGTCACCGATCTCTCTCCGATAATCCGTGTATACAAAGACGGCACGGTGGAGAGACTCATCGGCTCACCATACGTCCCGCCATCAACGGAGGATCCTGCCACCGGTGTCTCATCCAAAGACATAGCCATTTCACCCACCATCTCGGTTAGACTCTACCTCCCAAAACTCCCATCATCAAAAACCACCACCCAAAAGCTCCCTATCTTAATCTACTTCCACGGTGGCGGATTCTGTCTGGAATCCGCCTTCTCTTCCATCAACCACACCTATTTAAACTCCATAGTCTCTCAAGCCAAAGCTCTCGCCGTCTCCGTTGAGTACAGGCTAGCCCCAGAGCACTTTTTACCCGCAGGTTACGAAGACTGCTGGGTTGCAATTCAGTGGGTTGCTTCGCACAATTTATTTAACAATAACACGGAGCCATGGTTGAATAATTATGGAGATTTTGACCGAGTCTATATTGGTGGCGATAGTTCCGGAGGCAATATAGTGCATAATATGGCAATGAGAGCAGGCGTTGAGCGCTTGCAGGGTGATGTGAAAATATTGGGAGGATTTCTTTCACATCCATATTTCTTAGGCTCAAAGCCTGTCGGGTCGGATCCGAGGGAGAATCATGATCAGGGTTTGGGCTATATGATCTGGAGGTTTGTGTATCCGTCGGCACCGGGTGGGATTGATAATATGATGATTAATCCGTTTGCAGGTGATGCGCCGAGTTTGTCCGGGCTGGGGTGTTGTAGGTTGCTGGTGGTGGTTTCGGAGAAGGATGCGGGGAGGGATAGAGGTGTTAAGTATTATGAGGGTGTGAAGGAAAGTGGATGGGAAGGTGAAGTGGAGTTGATTGATGTTGAAGGGGAGGGTCATTGCTTCCATGTTTTGGATCCGGAAACCGAGAATGCTAGGAGCCTGATAAGGCGGTTGGCTGCTTTCATCAACTGAGATTGCTGCTTTTTTCTTTTGAAAATTCTCTATAATTTTCTATGTACTACAACTAGAGTATTTGAAATTTCAATATATAAACGATGAAGTTTTATGCTAATATTTTATGGCATTAATTATAAATAATATTAAATATATACTGAATCAAATGTAGAATACTAGAGTTAAAATGTAAAATTTATTATAATAAATATATCAAAAAATTATACAACATTTCATTACTTATACCGACAGTTAGGAGGGGAAAAATTAATAATTCTAGGCCGGCATGAATTTTAGACAGAAAAATTAGATCGAAGAACAAAATAAATTTGTTCTCGCGAACAAATTAATTATACTTCTTTGTGTATAATTTTCCTGCACAAAACCTGTATATGTAAATCACTCAAAATATTTTAAGTGTTTTCTACCTACTACGTACAAAAACTTAAATAAGTTAAAGTAAGTGGTTGACTCCTTCCTTCGATCGAGTGGGAAGCCAAGCAACCATTGTGACAACAATAAGTCTAGCCGGACAGGAAAGCTGGGACAGGATTATTGGACTGGCGAATTTTTTTTTTTTTTTTTTGTTTGTGATTCCAAAAAATATATAGTATTTATTCTAATAGGAATTTTTATAAAATATAGTGTTTTAGGTTTAATTTGGATACACATACAAAAACAGGGTTGTACAGTCTGATAACCCTGTTTTCGTATGTGTATCCAAATTACATCTAAAACACTATATTTTATAAAAATTCTTGTTGAAATAAATACTATACATTTTTTGGAGTCACAAACAAAAAATAAAAAAAAATAAAAAAAAATCGCTTGTCCAATAATCCTGTCCAGCTTTCCTGTCTGTGTAGAAGCACTCGAGTGACAAAGTTGAAATAGTTACTTTGACAAAGCGGACTTAACACGCTGTACATCTCTCGGTTGTTGAGTAACTGTTGGTGATTGATTGTAGAAGTCCCAATTTCTCGTGCTGCCATTGAAACATAGATAGATAAATACTCCAAATTCTACTATAAGGAAACAATATTCCAAATAATTATGTACTTTACATAATATAATAAAAGATCATTAATATTTAAATTTTTTAATGAGTTATCTTAATTTTAAATTTATAATTATTTTAAATTAACTTTCAAAAATCATTAATGATCCTATTTGAAATTGAGAGTATTTCAAATTTCAAACCTAACCTATATGAACTCTTAACTTTTGAGATGGTGCCAATTTACGGTGGGATACATACATTCATAACCTGTCAGAACTCACAAGTTATATGTTACTCCTAGAACACATGGTTTTATTTATAATTTGATAGTTTTTTGAAATTTCAATTTTTATATTATTTGTTTATTATTATTACTGAAATTGTTTATTCTATTTTAAATAATCATATCTTTATAGTCTATAACAAAAAACGTATTTAATTTTCTTGCGGTCCTCTCACTGCTCCAAATTATTAAAACAATGAAAGTTATAAAATAAATATTCTTATATTTTAAAAACGAGGGAGTATTTTTAAAAACTAAAGATGAAATATACCAATTTTAAAAACAAACTAGACATAATTGACAATTGTCCTATCAAGGCTCGCTTTCACTACGACTCCGATAAATTTCCTTAACCAACTCATTCTTCAACAAGCACACGATCAGATGGCTTCTCCAACTACTTCAGAGATTTGATGTTCTATTTCACTCCCCGATAAAAACTATTTTCACCATTCTCTCACGATATTACTCACATAAACACTGCGCCAACAAATGTTGACGCAGTGATTGTACCGGCTAAACACCTCTGCCTTGAGCAGTGGGTCAAGTCCTATTAATATGAGCTCTTCTACGCTGATCGGGTTTGGCGACCGGTCCAGCGACCGGGCAATTTTTTTTTTTTTTTTTTTTTTAAAAATGTTGTACAGACATATTTTTTACATGTATCCAAATGACATTCAAAACACTTTATTCTATAAAAATTTTAGTTCCAATAAATCTTATAAATTATTTGGGAGACATTTAAAAAAAAAAAAAAAAAAAAAAAAAATTGGACCGGTCGCCAAGCAATGTCCGCCTAGAATTTTCATATTAATATCCCTCCCCCTTTGTAAAATGATAAAATGCTATAATAATACCCAAAAAAAAAGAGAAAGAAAAGAAAAACAGACAAGACAATTGTAAACCAAACAAGAAGTTTAAAAGGATTTTCAAATATCAGGCTAATTTATTTTTCTCCCAAACGGACCGTTAAATTAATCATACTCTACTTCCTCGCTTCCCCCCTTTTTTAAGTTCACATCTCAGGCTTGCGCTTTATCCCTCCACTATTTCTATCTCGCTTACATTATCACCATTTAGAGTAGATTCACAAAGAACAGCAACTCAGAACCAAATAATATGGAACAGGTACGATAATTTTGTTTTCCGTTTGACCGACTCATGTTGCATTGGTGGAAATTAGGGCTTTTTTGCCTGTTATAATTAACTTTTATACTTTTTTGAATTTTTCTGTTATATTATCGGTTGCATTATCAATTTCAGTTTAAAACAAGGTCTATGCTTATTTTTTTGTCGATCTGTTACTGAAAGTTTCAAACTTTGTCCTGACATTAAGTAAATATGTCGTTTTTTGGTTGTTGAAATTTATACATTCTATATTCACTCAAGTTTGTCGAACATTAGGAGTGAATGCAACAAGAGTGGATTGTTTTTTTTAATTATTTTTTATGTCCTGCAAATAAATGGAGATTTTATGTTGTAGGGTGCTGTTAAATTTTGTTTTGGTGAGAGTTTCTAAGTAGTGATAAATTTTTGTATCAGTTTTGAATTTTAGGAATTCACAAATTGACTTGAAAAAATCAATAAGTATCTCTAATTTTGGAATAGATGGAGTATTATTTTCATTTCGTGCATGTGTTTTGGGCATGGAGTTAGATTTGGAAATAAATGACTTCTGACTGCTTTCATTGTGATCTTTATATAAAGATGGGAAAGAATCTGTTTTTTTAAATTTTTTTTTTTTGAGTTAGTTATCATCACTCTTTTTTTTTCTTCCTTTCTATAATCTCTATTTGCTTCTGCTCATTGCTTAGAAATAAGTCCTATATTAATTTTGGTATCATAATAATAATAAAATTTTATTTTGTATTGAGTATAAGTTTGTTAGGTTATATATATATATATGCACACACACTAATTGAAATTGAAGAGGTTATTGGAGTCAGAATTTGAAAAGTTTTAATGGACCATTAGTATTTCTAATGCATGCATGTGTTGCAGTGTTGAGGTACAAATGCTTTCATTTTATTCTTTTATTCAGAACACAATTAAGTTGAGTATTAAATTAATTTGTGTAGAAAATCACAACAGCTCATGACTAAAATGTGATTATGATTAGATGCACTCATGAAACTCGAAAAACAAACAGACATGGATGTCTTACCAATGCTAAAATTTCTGCATCCATCATTGATATTTAAAATTTTAATTGTAATTGAAACTTTAAATAATTAACCACCCGAGTCAAGCCATGTACCAACGGAGTCAACCCAATGAGTTAACTCCATTGATACATAGATTAGATATCGTTCTTTTAGATATAGGAATTGATGGCAAAGAATCAGTTTTTGTGTGTGTGTGTGTGTGTGTATGTTGAGTTAATGATCATCACTCATTTTTTTTAATTCCTTTTGATAATCTCTATTTGCTTCTGCTCATTGCTCAGAAATAAGTCCTATACATGATTCTTGTAAGTTGTAAGTGGGAGCCTCTTGCAATGTTCTAAAAGGCGGGAGGCGGGCGGCCAGGGGGGCCTAGGCGGGATTTTTTATTTTAAGCCAATTTTAATATTTTATCTTACATTTATCAAAACAAAAGAATAATATAAAGCAAAACAATTTATAATAAAAATAATAAAGGCATTTGCTTAAAATTCAAACACATCCATATTACTAATGTCAAAGTTCAAACACAAACATGCAATTGTTCAAAGTTCAAACATATTTTTAACGTATTAGTTTTATTCATAAACAAGATTGCTATTAAATAATAAAATTTAAAATTTCAAGAATTTAATTCAATATTAAACTTAAGAAACTAAACATAAATTTAAGAATTATATTGAGTTAAACTAAATATTACAAATGTATTATCATTTATATAATTTGAAGTTGGTACAAGTTCAAAAAATTACAAGTATAATAAAATTATCCATTTTGACTTGATATTGTTCACTTCTTGTTGTGATTTGATATACTACAACCTGTATTATGAATATAGTAAATCATTAGAAAAATAAATATATTAAGATCTGGTTTGAGTAGTTATTAAAATAAATAAAAACCTCTCCGCCTAGACCCCGTCTAATTTCCTGGAAGGATTTTTTTGCTGCATTGGGCCTAGGTGAGGCGCCAGGGAGGCCTGGCGCCTAGGCGAGGCACCAAGGGGCTAGCGCCTAGGTGGCGCGCCAAGAGGGAGCCTAGCCCCTAGGCGGGGCACCAAGGGGAGTCTTGCCCCTAGGCGGGATTTTTAGAACAGTGGCCTCTTGGAGAGGGGCTCGTTAATATGCCTATAAATCTAGAGGTTTCTGAGTTTTACTTATAAGGTGGTAGGTTAGTGTCTTGGTGTTAATGTTAAAAGGACATCTATTTAAAACCAGAATTGGATTATTTGTTTTGGGTCTAACTGCATTTTGTTACTTCTACTCTTCAGTTTAAATAGTAAACAGTTATTGATTAAACTCCTTCCTATTATTTTAAGCTTTGTTCAATGGATGCCACTGCTGAAAACGCAAAACGACAACCCTTTTCAATCAAACTGTGGCCCCCAAGCCAGAACACACGAATAGTCCTTGTGGAGCGAATGACTAAAAATCTTTCCTCGCCAACGGTCTTCACTGAAAAGTATGGCAGTCTAAGTAAGGAAGAGGCTGCAGAAAATGCCAAAGAAATTGAAGATGCAGCTTTTGTCACCGCCAATGAACACTATGAAAAGGCTCCTGATGGTGATGGAAGTTCTGCAGTGCAACATTATGCTCGGGAATGCAGTAAGCTCGTCCTGGAAGTTCTCAAAAAGGGCTCTGAGCCTAAGGACAAAAAGGTTCTGAAATCTGAGGTAGTTACAACAACCATTGGAACCTTTTTTGATATATCAAAAGGCCAACGGAACTTTATTGAGTCGGAGGAGGCTCAGGAACTTTTGAGGCCATTAAAAGAGCCAGGAAATTCTTACTCTAAGATATGCTTCAGCAATAGAAGCTTTGGATTAGGTGCTGCGTATGTTGCAGAACCCATCTTGGCATCTCTTAAGGATCAGTTAAAGGAAGTCGACCTGTCCGATATTATTGCAGGAAGACCAGAGCCAGAGGCTCTTGACGTAATGAAAATATTTTCAAAAGCACTTGAAGGTTGTGTCTTGAAATCTCTGAATCTCTCAAACAATGCCTTGGGTGAGAAGGGTGTTAGGGCATTTGGTACGCTTCTGCAATCACAGAACTACTTGGAAGAACTTTATTTAATGAACGATGGGATCTCAGAGGAAGCTGCAAAAGCTGTTTGTGAGTTAATTCCTTCGACTGAGAAGCTCAGGATTCTCCAGTTTCATAATAATATGACAGGAGATGAAGGGGCAATTGCTATTTCAGAAGTTGTGAAGCGTTCTCCTTTATTGCAGGATTTCAGATGCTCGTCTACTAGGGTAGGTTGTGATGGAGGAATTTCTTTGTCTGAAGCTCTGGGGACATGTGCAGATATTAAGAAGCTCGATCTTCGAGACAACATGTTTGGTGTAGAAGCTGGAGTTGCGCTTAGTAAATCCCTTTCTAGACATGCAAATCTCACGGAGCTTTATCTGAGCTACCTGAATCTAGAGAATGAGGGAGCAATTTCTATAGCTGATGTTCTCAAGGAAGCAGTCCCTTCACTTAAAGTCTTGGAAATGGCTGGAAATGACATTACAGCTGAAGCAGCTTCAAGTTTAGCTGCTTGTATCGCAGCAAAGCAGCATCTCACCAAGCTGAACTTGTCTGAAAATGAACTTAAGGATGGCGGTATAATCCCCATCAGCAAGGCACTGGAAGATGGTCATGTTGAATTGGCGGAAGTTGATATGAGCTCCAATTCACTGAGAAGGGTTGGTGCTAGAGTGTTGGCTCAAGCCGTGGTGGATAAGCCTAAATTTAAGTTGCTCAATGTTGATGGGAATTTCATCTCTGATGAAGGCGTCGATGAATTGAAACAGATATTTAAGAAATCTCCTGACATGCTTGGGTCTTTTGATGAAAATGATCCTGAAGGAGAAGATGACGATGACAGGGAATCTGGGGATGAGGATGAAGGCAACGAGGATGAATTGGATTCAAAAATTAAGAATCTTGATGTTGGTGAAGAGAAGTAAGGTTCTCTCCTGTCAGGTAAGTAGGTAACTATTTTTTCATTCTCCATTTAGTTTTAACCTTCAAAAATATAGTTATGTCAAAATATTATGTAAAATTGACTTTATGGATTAAGTGCTTTTTTGTGTCTTATTGTGCATGAGCAGGGCCCATTGCAGCAACTCCAGCAATAGCTAGCCAATTTTTCCGTCAATACTTACGTTGATGGGATCAGTTTACCACTTGTTTGTTAGTTTAGCCAAGTTGGAATTAATGTAATAGCTTTGCCAAGAAATATAACCTGAGAATGCTCTCTTTAGATATTTATTATCTGTAGTCTTAGATTTATGGCTTTTTCTTTCCATGTAATAATTTATGTTGAGACTTCAAAGCGTCTTGTTTGTATTATGAAACTTGCAAATGTGGTGGTAATTTAGGAGCCATCTTGCCAATTGATTGTATTGCAATGTAGCCAATTGTTCTAATGGTTGGAATCATATTTTGTTTAAACTAGTTACTCTTATCTGCTTGTCAAGACAGAAACATTTCAAATTCAAAAAGTATAAATAAAAAGCATCATCTTGCTCTTAATTGTCAGTATCACGAAATTTTCGCATCTCTAGAATTGAATTTTTTCCTAAATAGCAAAACGAATTTAATAAAAAAAAACACTTGTAGGTACTGAAATTTTGCAAAGTTTAATCAATCTTGTCGATATCTATTTTACCAAAAAGTTGCTCATGGTAAAACCACAATGAATATGCCATTTCCTACCAACATACTATACGGCAAATAACTAGTTAATATTTCCATCAATTTCATGATAAAAGGCAGTGCAAAAAACATTTGGGGCAGTCTTGTAAAAAGAAGAATAAACTCCCAACCTAAAACAGAAAAGATTCATTATGAATTGGATAGTTGTACATGGCTACCAATATTTGCTAATATATTGTTAGTTTTGTTACACATTGAGTTACCAACTTGAGGGAAACAAAGGGTGGTGGACGGTGAACAGGCCATGAACGCTCCGGTAAAAAGTCATTAATATGTCATGTTCTTAATGACCAGCGTCATTACAAACTAAAGAGCAGCTACAATGTGAAGGCTATCTGAAATCAGATGACTATCATCCTTTGTAGTTGTGGAGGTGTTAGTGACACTACATTGATGTTCATCCATATTCTCTGCATCTAAATTCTGAATCTAGAATTAGATGGAAACTCACAAACCTAAGCTAGACCTCTTCCTCTTATAAGGCTTCCATGTCAGCATGGGTCCCTTCAAACTATCATCATCTGTACCTTGAAATTCCCCCTGGGGGGAATTCGACGGCTCGGGTTTGGATCGTTTCAGGGTCAACCCAGAGGTAGTTTCGCTAGTTGTCTCACTTGGCAAAGACATAGGTTCGCTCAACTCTACTACTTTCTTCTCTTCCCCAGCATTGCTATAAGTTGATTCGTTAGCCATAGGAGGAACATACTCCCTCTTCTTTCCTTTACCTGCATGCTTAGTTAATTGTTCTCCATTTTCCACAGCCTTTATCCACTGTAATTCACTAAGTGTATCGGCATAAACAACCTCCTTCCTACGTCTCTTTCCACTGACATTGGCACTCTCGTAATCAAATCCTTTGCCCTTGCTGTCCTTGGTCTCAGGTGGAGCATATGCCCAATCTGGTACCTCATGTTCTTCCATGAGACGAGATCTGTAATTCTCTTTCTGCCTTCTCTCTTCATCCATTTTCTCAAACATCCAGAATTCTTCATCTGATCGGGCTGCAAGGCGATTGATCTCTCTCTCACTCGGCACATCTCTTCCAAGTGAGCTCGTACCTTTACGCATGATATCCTCTAACATCTCTCTCCTATCTTGAGCTGCATACAGGAAGATTAAAATCACAACATTATGTTTTATAAATAAATTCAACAAAGTAAGAAAGGTTGGGATAGAATAATTATGTACTCCATCTGTTCCAAAACATAAGACCATTATTTAATTTTTGAAGTCAATTTAATATTGTAAACTATCTAAAAAAACTACTAATTATAAGATTCATTGTTTTGTAATTGTTCATGAATCATATCAATTTTAAGTTTGAAATTTTCTCAAACTTACTTTCAAAAATCAATAATGATCTGATACTTTAGAATGGAGGGAGTATTACACTATTAGCATGAAATAGAAAAAAGCAGTTGAGCAAAATTGGGGTAAAAATATAGAGCATAGTCATGTCTAATTTTCAAATTTCTGTGAAAGCATGCTGAAATTTTCTTCCCTTTTAACTTCTTTTCTTTTATTTCTTATTAGTTACCAGATAAATGCTTTCGAAAGGCGGGAGTATGGGAAGAAAAGGAGGGCGGGGGTGTAGGAAGCATGAAAATTTAATAGGTCGATACCATCCCTTTTTCTTTTTGTTATTATTTTTCCTCCTCCAAAATATGACCTTATAAGAAGACTTATCAAGCCATTGCATGAATTTCATCGACAAAAACTAACCTGTGGACGTCGTATTGAACAATCCTGCTTGAATGACCTTTGCATCAATCCCCATCTTTTGCTTTGCACGCTCCAAAATTACTTCTTCAATTGATCCAACACTGACCAACACAAAAACCCTCACTTCCTTCTTCTGCCCAATACGATGTGCCCGATCCTCTGCTTGTTGGTCCATTTGCGGATTCCAGTCACTGTCAAAAATAATTACAGTATCTGCTGTCTGTAAGTTTAGACCAAGACCTCCAGCACGAGTACTCAACAGAAACATGAAATAAGGAGAGTCTGGAGCATTGAACTGCTTTAGTAACGTCCCTCTTTCCTCGGTTTTTGTTGAGCCATCAAGTCTAAGAAACTTAAAACCATGAAGGTCCAGATAAACTCCAAGAATGTCCATAAGACGGGTCATTTGTGAAAAAAGGAGTACTCTGTGCCCTGCTCTGAGAAGTTTGGGAAGTAAACGATCAAGCAGCTCGAATTTTCCAGATGCTCTGACAATCTCCTCCTTGCGCCAGATGTTATATTCGCCAACAAAAAGATAAGGGTGGTTACAACACTTCCTGAGCTGCATTGACAAGTTCTGTAGACTCTTAGACTTCCCAGTTCCTGCAAATTTGTCTCATCAGTAAAGTGGAGGCAAAATCTGCATATTTCAGAAAATAGTACATCATTAAAAAAATTGACAGAAGGTAATAGGAGAATGATCACAACATGTGATAAACCTTTACGTAAAAATACTGAAGATGAGTATCATTACTCAAGTAACAGCAGGAAGAAAGATGTGTTTCTAGTTCTCATCCAAAGAGAAGCAGCCAATTTATACAAAACCTTTCTTGAATGTATATATTGACCCATTGTGATTAAATATGTAGAGAGCAAGAAAAGCTGGCCAGCTGGGGACTATTTAGGCTGACTTTTGAAAGACTCTTTGGCTGCTCCCGACAGTAACAAATGTAGCTATTGCACTTATAAAGGGCTATACTTTTGTCTTTTCTAACCACAATTGCCTTCCTAATAATAAGATTCCAGGGCATCTGATTTAACATAATTCAGAACCATTAAATGCTGCTGACTTTGGAGATAAGAACAACCAAGAAACTAGTTCATTGAAAAAACTATGCTTGTGAATTACTATGCTTTACAAGCAATCTGTGAATCATGAACAAATTAAATGGAATACAAGCTTACAACAGAATTTATCTGTAGTTTAATAAAACTAGGCTTAACAAGCATCGGTCACTGGAGTTGCATTGTCTAGTTTCCAACGACACATACACTCTTCCCCTCTTCTGGCTCTCACATACACATTCACGCACAAATATACACAAACACAGAGATACAATGTTGGACGTAGATGAGGGCAGTACTTGACTAAAAGCTATAGCGAAAGTTCGAAGGAGCTGATTGTGTAATTTATATACTTTGGGACCAAAATTTAAGGATTGTGGGCCTCTGAGGGACAGGTTTGAAGTTCACCCCATGTTAAAATTATATTTTCTATTGTGAAAGTTGTATGCTGGATGAAGAAAAGTAGTGTGTTGCTGAAGAAGGCAAAAAACAAATCTCAGAACTTAAATAACATGATTATGCATGTTCAGGGTTTAGAAGTATTCATGAATCTATATAACTCAACAAAGCATTATATCAAGTTTTCAACTAGATAGGATCGAAGATCAAAACAACTAGATAGAACCGATGACCTTGTGGTCCAACAAAATTTAATTGTTCTAAGGGATTCTTTATCTTTTTAAAGCAAAAGGCGAAATAGTATTTGCTGAAGTGTTCAATAGTTATTCATTCAGAAAGGACGCTAAAGTAAGATGAGCAGAAAATAGATCACTACAATTTACAAAGGCGATTTTTTACTTCAAATTAGTCCATGAGTTTAGCATATCGATATTTTATAGAACTGATTGAGCTAGTTAGACTAAACAAGTCTAAGATTTGATTCATCAACATAAAAAACAAATTTTGAATTCAACAAGAGCAGCCTATTCCTTTGCAGTTTAGTCTAAATAACTATGTAATAGATAGGCTTAAGGACTGAAACTACATACCAGTACCCAGCCCAACTCTCCCCACGTCAGTGACTTGGTGATAATATACTTTCTGCCATGCTGACATATCGCATTTCAATATGACCTGAGACTTCTGAGGAAGGTACTTCTCCACCTCATCTTTCTTCCTTCTCAATATGAATGGCCTTATAACCTGAAATTACATTGCACTAAGTAAAGAATTCCAGGAGAAGAATAAAAACTGACAAACAATGAACCAACACCCACATGGTGCAAACGCCGAATGATCAATAACTCTTCTTCATCAGTCAAGGAAACATCACACCGATCTGCAAAGGGTGCATTAAACCACTCCTCAAAATTCTCAACCGAATTAAAAATGTTTGGGAGGAGAAAATTAAGCAGGGACCATAACTCCTGTAAACTATTCTGTATCGGAGTTCCAGTCAGCAGAAGTCTACGCCGTATTCTATATCTGCATATGACATTAATATTAATCCAACTGAAAAACACTTCTTACACAGTTTTTTTTTCCCATAAGAAAAAGTTGAAAGCGTTAAGTATAGATTCAAGAAGATTAATATGAAAGAATTATTAAGTGTACGGCTTTTATACAATGGATGGCCCTATTTTAACACCATAAGCATTCCCTGTATGAGAGATTGATTTTATACATGACTAGTATCAAGTTTTAGGAGACAAAATAAGAACTTAAGTTGTGATGAGTACCCGGAGTCGAAAGTCCTTGCAAGAGCACATTCATGATTTTTCAACCGATGTCCTTCATCAACAATCATGTAGTGCCAATGAATTTTTTTCAAAAATGCTTTGTCTCTCATAATAAGATCATAGTGGGTGACCAGCACATTGAATTTTCCCTCTCCTGAATATTCTTCCCTTATCGCCTTTCTCTCATCTATACGCCCGTCATAAAGAACAGCAATAATACTGGAACAAGAAGAAACTTGGTTAATAACTTTTGCAGTGAAAACTGAGTACTGATGGATGCACGTTATCCGCCATACAATGATGCGAAGTGCAAAATCACTATCAAAGAAACGTATACACAAATTTATTTCTGTGCATACCTTGGAGCCCATGTAGAGAATTCATTCATCCAATTTGGTAGTACAGCCTTTGGGGCCACAATCAAGTGGGGTCCAGTCACATTCTTGTTCTCCATGAGATATGCAATCAAGGAAATCGTTTGAATTGTCTTCCCCAACCCCATCTCATCTGCCAATATTCCATTCAGATTGTTATTAAACAATGACAGCATCCATTGAAGTCCTTCTAATTGGTATGCTCTTAGTTCTCCACCCTGAAGCATGGATGGCTGCTCTGTTACCTGTAGAATTCAAAATATGATTAGACACTGCCTTTACAATTTAAACTACAAATAATTATATAGAGCGACAACAGCTTGGGCAAATTATGCAAAAAATTCAAAATGACATCCATCAATAAAGGTTTAATTCAAGTGCAACCGATGTCCGTTTGTAAGCTCAGACAGCTTCTTATGCTTAGAACTGAATGAATAAAATATGGTAATGCTGAGAGAATTTAGTTATGCGACTGCATGATCTTTCATACTGGAAAAGCCAACTAGATATGGATCAGTCAACAAAGTCTATAGTAGTGTTGCTTTGTCAAGAGACAATAAGTAAATTATATAGAAAAAATTTAACCATGAAAGGAGCATCTGCCGTAGAGACATTAACAAGATATATTGATTTCCATCTCATGAATTTCTTGCAATAAATGTTAAACTTTGAAGTATTCCATTTTGTAGATCGCAACTTAACTCTGAATGGATTTTATACTAGTATAATTAGAATAACCAAAAGCAACATGTATAGAATAATAACTTGAGTCAGGCAGCTAAAACTTAATAAATTACCTTCTCCTGAATTGAATGAATAACTGAATTATACTGCCGCTGGCCTTCAAGTAAATCACCGGTCTTAACACCTTCATCAGGTTCCGTATCAACTATATCTCCATCTTTCTCTGGAACTGAATCCCCAAGAATGTCAGCCTTGGAAGGAGAAAAATCAGGCGTGTCAGCTTCTGATCCATTCAAGGGCTCAATTCCATCATGATCAGCATCTTTTTGACGTTGAACAGCAGCACCCAAACGAACAAGCAGATCATTTGTTTTTCCAAGAAGCATTGTCAACCTTTCATTCTTGCTCTCCTCAACCATTCTCATGTAAGCTTCCTGATCATCAGCTTTTAAAGCTTGGATCCTCAATTTCTCCGCCCGTGTAGCACGTTGCCGTTGTCTTCCATGCCATGCCTGATAAAGATAAAATATTGGAATTAATTCTAGAATACAAGAAAAACTGCTATGAACACCCACATCTTATTTGCACCCATTTCTTCTCTGCCTAAATGGCTATAGACAGGTATTTCAAGATATCTGCAGGACTTGTTTATTCTTCATGATTTATACAGGGAAGATAACTGAGATACAGAATGAGGATAGTAGTCCTCTAAATTCATACAGAAATAGGTTGAATATTTTTGTACTTCACTAAAACAAAGAAAATGAATTGAATTATAGTTAAGTCCTTAAAATTTAGTACATCATTATTCACATAGTAATAGACTGAATATTTAGAATTAGATATACTTCAACATTTTATTTGGAGAGAAGAAAGGCTCCGTCCTTTTTTTTTTCCAACTCATTCTTGAAAACTAGAGAGTAGAGACACTAATTAGAATGCTACGGGTATTGAAAATGAGAATAGCATGAGATGGAAGCTTGATCTACTTTTTTGTGTTGCATGGCATCCTTGACGTTTGGAAATTCAAATGAGAATCGTAGACACTTTGTTCTGTTTGTTGGGATTTGGGGTCAGAGTAAAGGAGATGAATGGCAAAATATTGTTTTCACAAGTATGAACGGCAAAAATATTATTATTTGTATTATGCATTTTTTAACAGGCAGATTCAAATGCGCAGAGAGAGGGTTTGGGGGGGGGGGGGGGGTGTAAAGGAATTAGAATAATCAAAACAAACAAACAGATAGCAAACCTGAACACCATCATTCCTTTGCTTCCTGCGCTTTTGAGTGGTCTGTATCTGTAATTGCAATTCACGGGCTGCATCAAGTATCTCTGCAAAAAATTTCGCTTCCGATTCTCAATTCTGTTCTTTTCCTCCTCCTCTGATCTTGATAGTCTCTGCAACAAAGGTGTTTCAGTGTATCAGTATCATTAGAATATTGCACATACTTGCACTCACATTATACAGTAAACCTTAGGGAAGATTATATTAAATATGAACTCAAGTAATATCAGGTTCAGAATAACTTGCAAATGGAGGACCCATTAACCAATGACTGTAACAAGAAATCTCTCGGGGCAAAAAAGGTAATTTAATAGACTGAGCATGACCATCCAATTTCATTTCTTCCAATCATATTACAGACGTTACCAGTCTACACTTATCTGAGATCAAAATTTTCTCTTTTCATATATTAAATTTATTAACTAAAATGCCTCCTCCTTCCGTCTTTGAGATGTGGACCTAACCTCTTGCAAATCTCATATGCAGGATATACAGTCCATGCTCCAAAGATTACTCATCCATGTAAATTAAGACTGAATCTAAAATTAGTAGCACATAAACAACAAAATCACCTCAGCATCCCGTTTCTTCTTCAGGTGATCATCAGCTTCCATGGCAAAAGCATCTCCCACACCATATAGAGGACGACGTAAACGCATCATGCCCCAGTCAAACAACTGCTTTTCGGGGCATGCACAATTCACACGAAGCCAGTATTCCGAACTCACATCAGAGCGAACCTTGCTCTGCAACTCTGCTAACTGGAAGGAAAGACGGTTATTGTCAACAAGGATAAAACCCATCAAATCCCTTGATACCAACAGTTTATGAAAGATAGAAGCACATTTAAGAACATTACATCAATGCATCCTATGAACCTATCTGGTTATCTTATACAACACTGCAAGCTGAATTTAGGCTTATGACCATCAGTGTAAGTTACTTCCTTACTGCATGGCAGAGGACAAGGAGATCCAACATAGTACACTATTACAATTAATGGCTTAGAGTTTACATTTCCTTCTTACTTTTTAAAGAAAAACTTTAAATATTCTCAGAAAAGCAACTATGCAGAAGCCTTCTTTGTGAGGAAAGAGTAAAAGAGCAAAAACATCTATTTCAGAGTTTTAATTTCCATTATAGGCATATATAACTTGGGGCAAGAATCATTTATACTTCCAAGTAATGCTCATTCATGCATTCAGATGACTGTTAACACTTTAGCTGATAATTAAAATCTATACATGCAATCAAAAAAACGAAAAGAATTTTGGAAAACACTTCATACTCAAGTATACCTGTAGTCCATAGAGTTCAAGCAAGCATTTCGACTGCAGGTCCTCACCTCTACTTGTAGGCAATTCTGTTAAGAACCATTAATATGTTATCTTGAATTCCAATTAAAACTGTTTAGGAACATAACAGTATCAGGTATCAAATAAAATTACTTATGATATGTAGAAAAAATATGCATAGTATTTTTTAGGGGAATTATTTGTGAAACAGAAGGGATCACCAAATAGGGACACTAAGTACACATGAGTATATACTCAGTCCAAATAGTAAATAAATAACTAAAGAAAGAGGACTAAGTTTGGATAATGCAATTACTGACACAAAGAGAGAGAGAGAGAGAGAGAGAGAGAGAGAGAGAGAGAGAGACTATTTGGTTAAGACTCCCTCTGTTTGGAAATGAGGGTCCTACTTTCTTTTGTTTTGAATATATTGGACACACTTGAACACATTTTATTTTGGGTTTTTTTTCAATATGAAACTTCACAGAATAAATTTTGTTACCTTAGGAAAAAATTATGTCCAAGTGTGTCAAATGCAAACCTTAATATTCAGGGGGGTAGTGAACAGAAAAGTAGTAATTACTCATTCATTAGCAAAGACACTATATGCAGAAGCAGAAACTTGTGAATGCAGTAGTCATCATAAAATTATTATAAATCTTGAATTAATAGCAAAAGAATGTTAAACAAAGTAACTATTCATTGCAAACAATATGAAACCTTCAAGTTCGGTTAAACGACGCTGTACGTTGCTCTGTAAACGATTTTCCCTTGACGCTGTCAACCCAGAACCTGAAATGCAATTTGTGCGCTGCTTCGCCATGGCAACCTCAAGGTCTCTCATCAAATCTCCTCCAGGTGAAAATTCAGAGCCATCCTACAACATAAGAAAATGGAACAAGATTGTAAAATTGGCCTGTATTTGGATTCTTATGTGTTAAAACCATGAGCAAGGCTGAATATTTATTTCTCGTAACAACATATACTCGTTGCGATCAAAAAATGTTTAGGGATCAGGGAAACATAATTTTGCCAATAACTCAAATGCTTCGCTTTGGCTTGTAGAAAATATCTGAACAGGGATGATATGAGCAATAATCAGTTCCTGATTTCAATCCAGAACAAATGTTTATCATGGTATGTAAAATGATTGCAACTCTACAGATCAAAATTTTAGAGTTCTCAAGATCTAAACTCTCCATTTAAAATCTATTGAGAAAATTGCTTCACGTCACTGGAATATCTCCATATTATCAAAACAAAGTCGTAAAGTATAAAGAACAAAGAGAGAGTAGTTTTAATGATTTGTCTTTTATTGAGAAAACGTCTTGTCATCTTTAAGGTTAACTCGAAGATTAAGACCTGCGGATTTTTTGTTTTGATGAATATGTTTGTCACTAATTAGTGATTAGATTGGTCAGATTATCCTAATATGGTATGTACAGGATGATAAAAAGGTATAGCGATGGTGCATGAACTACACTTACACAGAGAAAGGGAAGGCAGTGCAGCCACGTTGAGACCTGGGCAAGGTTTTTTCCGATAAATTAATGCACCAATTGTATCAATATCATGAGAGAGAGAGAGAGAGAGAGAGTTTTCCAGTGGTTCAGAGAGATGGGATTTCAATTTCTTGCATTCAAACAAATTAGATTCTTCATAGCAGAAATTTTCCTTTTAATTGGTTTATGTTCCTTTCAAAAGGACTACTTTACTGTATTTAAAGATTTCTTGAAGAAGACAAAGAGGTTTTGGGTTACAGTTAAGATGGATGTTGTGGGTTGATTAATGGAACTACTGCCTTCACCTTCCCTTTCCAGCGACCTCATCAACACAAACACCTCCCGTTCACCCCACATTTAATTCTGGAAGAAATGAAATAATAGTGTTATTGTTATATGTTATATAAAAGATTTAACGGACGTTAAATCCTAATCATTATTGAAACAATGTCGTTTTAGTTACGTTCTAGTCATTTATTAACATGGCATAGTTTTGTCCTTAGCTTTTAAATGGATGGTCTAGATCTTGAGAACTCTAAAATTTAGAGTTCCTTACCTAGAGGAGCCAGATACCGAATCCATACTCTTAAAAGCATTGAACTTTTAATTTCCTTCATTTCCCGCTACTCTTCTCTCAATATTTCGCATCCTCAAATACCACTCACCCTAAGCATTTTCGCACTTTGTTCAATACCCTTCTACACTCAACTAAATCCTCTGGAATAGACTATCTTTTCTTGCCATCAACTGTCACTCTATTTCCCATATATAAAAGACAATTTCAACTGTGCATTCATACTAATTCCCCAGCTAATCATACTTTTTAAACCCCCAACTAAATCAACAACCGTAAATAATCATATAAAATAGTGAAGTATGTGCACTACAAACAAAACCTGAAAAATCCTAAACATAACATTAATCAGACATTTTTGTCTAGCTCATATATCACAGTATGACTGAAATCTCAGCAAGGCAACGAATCAAATTTCTTTGTCCAACTCATATATATTTATATAAAAGCATGGAAAAAAGAAAATAGCCCTGTTTATGTTTATCTTAAGATAAATGGCCCCTAAATATTCCCTAATTTTGGGAAAAACCACGCCTTTGTAATCAAAATTGACTGAAAATTTCAACACAATAAAAAAACAAAGAAATGAAAAAACAAATTCTCAAATGAAAAAAAGCAATCCAAACAAAATCACTTCAACAAAAGCAAAAACCACATGTATTAGTGTGAATAACATATTATCCCTAACCTTACACGCTAACTCAATTATCAAAATACCGCAGTCCCAATAAAATTGTAATTAGAAAGGCATTAATAAAAAAAACACTCACTGAAACCGTAACATTTTCAACTGCTGCCGAGAAAGATCCACCGACACCGTCATCGGTGACGCCGGGAACGGGATCGACGGCGGGGGCGGCGCCGTAGATGCAGGAGACGGCATCGAAAAGGTGAGGAGGGAGAGGGAGATTACGAGACAGAAGATTGAGGGCACAAATTAAGGTCTTGGTTTTGTCTATGTGGTCAACGACTTCGAGGGGAGAGCTTTCTCTCTCCTCCATCATCATCTGAGCTACCATGGCGGGAACCAGCCGTTCGTTTTTCTTATTTCTTTTTGGGTCTTGAGGATTTTGAAATAAAAATAAAAATTAAGAGGAGGAGCTGTTTTCTAACGGTTTATACTTTATTTTGTAACGCTACGCTAGAGAGAAAATATGTCGTCTGTTCTGAAGTTGAGTTGTGATTTCTCTTTACTTTCCCAAACCCTCCCTCTCTATCTCTCCCTCCCTCCCTCCCTCCCCTATAAAACTAGTCTTGTTAATGCAACTACATAAAAGTCCTATTTTGTCCTACTAATTACAGTTTACACCTCCATATAAGAGAAATAACATCTTCTTCCTCTTTCTTCTTTTTTCTTTTTTAATTGATTAAGTGCAGTCATGCTATTATTACGATATTTTTTGACCAAGAAACTGATAAATTAATAGAAAATAATATTTTGATATGTGATAAACGTGGTTATAGATCCAATACAATTTTTCCCGTCTCTATATATTTATCGCGACACTTTTCATGTAGAATTATCAAAAAATATTGTGAAAATATCAAATTTCTTTTGACAAATGTCAAATTCAAAATTCAAAATTGTTATTTTTTTAATGTATTTTAAATTTGGAACAAATCGAATAAAGAATTTGTAATGACGATTGACGGATTGTATGTTGTAACTAATTTTATTCTTAGGTTTTTTTTTTCTTTTTCTTTTTCCTTTTTTTCATGTTGTGATTCTAATTTATTGAGGATTTGTTGGAAATTTTGTTATTTCTCTTTGTGATAGGAGGGCATTGCACGATCATTAAAAATACAAAATTTCACATTTTCATGAACTGTGGAATTAATGAAACGTTTAAAGCTATGGATGGACTTTTCTCTCATTGTGCTTGAAAATTAAAAATATTTATTTCATTCTAAAATTAGATATATATTTTGATTTTTTCGAGTTAATTCATAAAATTTTAAATTTTAAATTTGATATAAAATTATTTAATTTTAATACAAATAAATATAACAATTGTAAACTAACTATAAAATACTAATTATTATTTTTGTTGTTTCCAAAATTTGAACGAAATTATATTAATTTTGAGTTTAGGATTTTGCTAATTAATTTTTAAAAATCAAAATATATTTCTAATTTTGGAACAGATGTAGTAATAAAAATTTTGTAGCCCAAAAAATCATTAACTATACTTTCTCATCACACCAAATTTTAAAGAAAATTGAGAAGAATGTTGGGATTTACTTTTTCCTTTCTTTTTGGTAAAATTAAGGATTTATCTTATTACATCACAAATTTTTTAATTTATACATCATTAATCCATTGTATTAATAAAAAAAATTTGAATTAGACACCATTTACTTAAAAAATTTGAATATACGTTAATTTCATAAGTAAAAAGTAAAGATTTCTAATTATAAATCACTTTTTACTTTTACCCATTACATTTAAAAAATATGCAATTAACCCATTTGTATTAATAAAAATCCTCAATTATGGTTACTCCAGTACAAAAGGGTCACAAAAGCTACGAACTACACACGCACGCCGCACAAGTAATTGCACATTTCTAAAGCAATGGACGACGATATGTTGTGAGAAGAAACCCCAATGTTTTCCCTCTAATTACAACTGAATCAATCTCCTATTATTGGAACCCTAGTCCGTCGAGCTTCGTCATGTTTGTTTATAAGAATTGAGCAAATGTGCTTAGGAGAGTCGACATGTTTGATATGGGGTTGTACCTGTTGAGTTTAAAAATCTTAACTGATATTTTCATTTTAGGTTCATTGTATGTTGAGTTTTGAAGCTTCATTTTACCACACAACTTAGATTCATAAGGTAAAATTGGTTTCCATGGTCAACCATGGTTAGTTTGATGTTTATGGTGTTGATGGATGATGGTAATGAAGGAAAGAAGTTGGTACTTGAATATGTGGAGAGAGAAGAAAAGGAAGAAAATAAAATAAAAGAAAATAAGAAATCTATTTTCATGTCATTGTTAGAGGTTTAATTTCACTATTATAATTAGTTTAATGTGGTAATTGAATAAATAAAAATTTTAATTGTGTAATAAATAAAAGGTGTCAAGTACAATAGAGAAATTATTAGTTTTGTCGAAAAAAATTGAATCAAGCTAACGTCCATCTAATTTTTTTTTATAAACAGAATGATCTAATTTCACTATTTTAATTAATTTAATATAATAATTGAATAAATTAAAATTAATTTTAGTGGGGTAATAAGTAAAAGGTGATAATTAATTTTGCCCTTTCTTGTTTCTATTTAATAAACACGAAGGAAATACAAATGGGTAGGAACTGTGGTTCTTTCTTTTCAACTCCTTCTCTCCAAATTTGAAAACCGCACACTATGTAATTCACAAAATTTTTGTTTTAAACAAAACAGAAAAATAATGTCTATTTTTTAAAGCTGAGGTAGAAAAAAATATTCTTCTTGAAGTCGTGTCAAATGATCAGTATATGTCACATTTTTCCCCCTTTTTTACCCCCTGTAAATATTTGTAATTTTATAACTTTGTACTTTTTACTTTATAATTTTATCCTAATTTAATAAAATAACTATTGTATCCTTACACCCAATACGCATTTCACAGTGACATTGCGTATGTCACAGTGACTAGGCATGTATAAAGGCCAAGCTTAAGTTGGACTTCATTTATATTACCATTTTGAAAATTACATTTATATTACCATTATGAAAAATTACAGTAACAATTTAAACACTATTTTCAATTACGAAGAACAATAGTTTACTCTACTATGTTTAGATTGAAATTTTCAATCGTAAAACTGTAAAAACATAATTTCCATTCCAATCCAGAATCTAATTTTCAAAGGGGCAGTGAACAAACTTAAGATGTGTTAAGCTAATAAAATATTGTAATTATATAAAACCCATGAGGTTTATTCTAAGAATCAAATTTACAGGAATCGTCTCTGCTATTGCCATCAAAATCTAAGAAAATTATAGATGTGTTATCCTTTGTACGTTGTGTTCTGGCCTCGGTTAACAAAATATTAGCAATCTTTTCTGCAGGATTCTCTCCGTCCTTGCCATTTCTCTCTCGTGTCTGTGAGAGATGAAGATAAAAGAGATTATTAAAATGACCTGGTAAAAATTCACACACATTCATAGAGGAACATAGATCAAGTGAAGTGATATTACCTCGTGGACGAGTTGAAATAGCTTCCTGTAGTTAACAACGTCCCAAAAGCCATCACTGTATCCGAAAACCACCATATAAAACCAATAATATTAATAGATTGAGGTTGAATAATAATTTCAAAATATACATTTACTTTGAACCAGTAGAATCACTTCCAAACATAATTAGCTTATCGATAAGAGTACTATAAGAATCACTTAACAACCAATAAATTAGCTTTTCGAAAGTTCCCCCAACAGTACTGTATAAAACTACTATCATGCACCAATGTTGAAACTGAAGTTAAATCTACACAAATTCTTAAATATAATATTTTTATTGACAAGTTATACAGTTAAACAAAAATAACTATTTGGAACCAGAGGCAACAGTCTTCTGCCATCATCACTTTTCAATTCATTGAGGTCTTGAAGTTAGATAATATAACCCAACCTAAAAACTAAAACCACCAAACAAGAAAACAAACCTTGAATTTTTCTAGTATGCCCAGCAGTAACATCATCCATAAACTGAAAACACTTGAATAGGGGAAGGTTTATCTTGCATTTCTCATAATGGAATGCACAATTTTACTACCCTTGCATATGCATAAACTAACAAATCCGAGTTCCAGGCAATTCTCAATGAAAAAAGGAACGCCATTCTACTATATAAAGATATATGTATAGACACATATATGATGAGAAAATCAAAAGCACAACTTTGTACAATGTTAATTTTCTAATTGGTCAATTAACCAGTAGATCAGCCACATAAGCCCAAATAAAAACTGGAAATAAACAAGAACTACAAGGGACTGCTACATGGGCTGCACTATGCTTTGCAGCTAATAAAGACATTAATGAGAATAGGAATCACCTAGCTAATACTGCAAAAGCCTTGCTTGCTTGATGTATGTACACAACTTGACTTATATAAGGTTCTGAACTAAAGCGAGCATCCTGCTGCTTAAGATATTTGTCTCCTAGCATCCGAGCAAGGTTTAAACCTGAAAAAACACCAAACAAGCAGGTTAGTTATTCGCGGACATTGAGCTAAATATATGATATATAAGACAACACAGAAATTGTACCACATAATCGGGTTTCCCCATCTTTCAGAGGTTCTCCTAATGCTTGGATGCGTTGTCTTTCAGAATAACTGGTTATTCTGTGGTCTTTTGTCATCTTAATATGCTTTCCATCAATACTGCCAGAACAAAAATAAGGTTGCAGCAAGCTTGTAAGCATTATCCTACTAACAATACAATAATTTCAATTTCAAGACGGACCAAAATCAAGTCTATAGTAGCTGCTACATTCACATAGAAGCAGTGAATTGCTCATTTAATGTTACCTTGCTCATAGATATGTGCAATTTATATTGCTGTCATTCAATCTCTTTTTTATTTTTATTTTTGATACAGGAACTTGCAACCAATACCATTTGGTTGTACAGGGTGAAAACTGAAAAAAACTCTGCACACAATATCCCACAAACAACGCAACGTGGCTAAGTCAATTAATAACTATGTTTGGGTGGCGATTATTTGCTTCAGCAGATGGAGTTACGAACCCTAGATATGTACCTTTTGGCGCTGTCGATAAATATTTTTGCTATCAATTAACCCAATTCATTTATTTAATCATTTTTAATTGGCTAAGCGTTTGTTCTCCACTGCAGTTTACGCTTGAACAGACTCGATCTTGAAGATGGAAAAACAGAAATAAATAATTAAAATGACAAGATGAGACCCTAAAGTAGTTTGGAAATGTATGCTAAACCAATATAACTTCTATTTTGATGCCACAAATGAGGTCAGTATGCATTTGTAATTTCTACAAATAAATGTTTCAGGTCTTAGCAAAACTGTAATAGAAATGGATAAAGCTTATAGAACGATTTGTGTATCCCAATTTTTCTAACCAATGATTTTACTGAAGAGAATCCTACACTAGGGGAACAACGCATCATGATCGCACAATGTATACAAAATTAAGGTACAGGGGTAACAGAAAGGAAACTTGTGAGGAAAGGCACCAAGTCATGGTGCCTAGGGGCCGGCTCAAAAGGGAATAAGCATTTTGTGCCTCTCCAAGATAAAGGTTACACACATATTCCATATGAATCACACACATTTTGAGTTGTACAATATTTCTAATGAAGCCAGAAAGAGAAAAATATATGTAGCAACTAGCAAAATTGTCTAAACATCGAAAGATAAGTTAGACGGAAAAGGATATAAAGATTTCCAAGTAGCTACTAACATTCTTCATGAATTAAATTCCAAAAACATAAAATTGTAAGAATTATAATGCTATGCATGTTCAGAATCTAACAGTAACTCCATAATTAACCGAAGAACGTTAAAATGACAATGCAGCGGCCACATACTTTACAACACAAGCAGAGTCTCCAACATTCGCACTTTGCACATAGAAATTTTCATGTCCGTCAGTCCAAATCAGAACCACTGTTGCAGTACAACCCTGAAATTTTGAGTTTTATATCACAAAATAAAAACGATAAACCTCATGCACCACAAGAACAACAAAAATAACAAACCATATAATGCCTTTCATTGTTGTAAGGGGGAAAAACATATCACCCTAACTAAATTTAGGACAAGAATTCAATTCTGAGAATTAAACAAATTCAAGTTGTTCCTATGCTTAAACTAGACATCAAATTACAATAACCAATTAACCATATAGGATAAAATAATTAATTGCAAGTTTACACGAACGATAGTCCTTCCAACTTCCTTTCCTGAGTAAAACATACTGTTAAACCACAAGCCCCTAAAGCCATCTTGGATTTCTCATCAAGAGTGTGGGTTTTATCAAAAGTAGTTTTTAAAAAATAATATGGAACCTTAATGCAAGTTTTTGGAATTTTAGAAAATGGAAACATAAAACAAAATGGAAAAGGTTATCCAAACAGGCCTTAAACAATTTTGAAACAGGAAGGAGAGAGAGAGGAAGATAGAAGGGAGCATGAACATGAATACAAGGATATTAGAGAAACTGACTCAGATCTGTGTTTAAGGTTCCCCTTCTTTCCAATATCCTACTGCTTCATTCCGGACTCATTTCTATTATCAATAAAAATAGGTTCTAGTGACAATACAGATTTTCTATGACAAAGTATGACAACATTTAACAGACAAAGCCAAAGATAACTAGAAGGAACTACAACTGTTCCACAATGCATAAATATTCTTATTAAGTAGAAAAAGAGAATTTCAGTAAATAGAGACAGAAAGTATAAGGAGAGGACAACTACAATGCACATATGTTGTACTTAATAGTGGTAGGAAATTAATTCTATTCTGGGACTTCATTACTTATCCAAATGGAACTACACATGCTGACCACAAGTAAATTGTAGAGAGTATGACCAGAGATAGTCCCTGTCAGATCATCAGGCTGAATATAGAATAACAGAAGCAAGATATAAACAATATTAGGAAGATAGTTGTCATTTTAACGTCATGAAAGTATTCAGGAAAAAATACGATCTAGGTTGTAATAAGTAAGGAAACACGTGGAAGCAGAAAATTCAAGAACACTTTAATAATCAAGAATAACATACATTTTTGGGAATAAACAAAGACACACAAGGATATGAAAATGTGTCCATTATCGACAAAATAAAAGCAATACAGAGGAACACATTGGCTAGTTCAGTCACAACTCAAGCAGAAATATCTACAAGAAATTGACAACCAGAACAAGTAAAGACAAGTTGAAGAAAAACCTCATAGTGGTGGCTCATGCATGCCTCTGTTTGAGAAAATGCTTCTCGAAGGACATCTGAAGCATCACATTGAGATAAAACCCTCTCTCTTTTAAATGAGTCCCCCAAGACACTAGCAACTATCTCTGGCAATAATCTGGATATAAATTATTTGAAAGTAAGTAGCTGATATCATGCGAGGAGAAATGAAAGTGTTGGTTGTGACCATAGCTAATTCACATATATGATAAGGAAACATAATTGAGAAATACGCCTGTATTCCAAATGAAATCATCAACAAGGTCAGAACTCAGAAGGCAGGTTCAGATATAAATATCAATCTAGTCTATTCTGAACCTGACCAGGCTGACTTCAGCTGTTGTGGCTTAATATGGAGCGAACGTTTTACTAATATTTAGATGAAGATACCAATAAGGAGGCTTTCAAAATAGGACATATAAACATGTTGACTTCCCTTTACTTGGCCAGGCAATTAAGGCTTCACTCAGCTGTTCAATTCTCAAAAGTTACAATTAAAAGCCCCAGAGAGCATACACAGGAACAGACATGTTATTCATGTCCAATGACAAACTAAAAAGCATGCATTGGAAAGCTCATTACCATGATCAATTCTATTTCTTAGCACAAGAGATAAATTAGAGAAAAACGGAAATGAAACACTAACTTGCTAGCAGATATAGCAGCTGCTGCTCCGCCATGTCCATCGCATATACCAAACAATCCAAACTGCAATATCAAGAATAAACTTTAGCGCTTCCAGGTATCAGAATACAAATTTAAGATGACAAACATACATATATTGACATATATATTATGAAACCTGATCAGCCCCATGAAGAGGCCATTGGTAATAGCAGACATCTTCCATAGGCAGCTTCTTTCCTCCTCGACGCAAAGACATGGGATCTGATGCCATACCTAATCTAAATGGGATCTGACCAGTTTGAGATGTAATCTGAACCTACAATGCGATAACCATCAAAGTTAGAAGTGGGGTTACATTGTAAGGAAACACCACAAAAGCAGAAACCAGCATTTTTTTAAATTTTATTATCTCGTTTGTTCTTGTTTCTAGAGAGAGAAAGGGAGGGGTGGGGTGCATGCGAACTCAGTTAAGAACCTTAATCTGACCAACCCCTTTAAACACCAGTTCAACCACTATATACCACTTACCAAAATCATTTTACTGTGCAAATTTCAATAAGTCAATAACCAAATGGTGATAGATCAAAGGATTAGCCAAAAGAAGCAATTGGGTTTGTAATTATTTGATAAATTACTAAAAGTGATTATTAAATAGATATATGTATAAATCTCCTCTACAATAGCTACATTGATCACTCTTTTTCAACTGATAAATGACAAAATTTCTTAACAAAAATAGAACATGTATATCTTATAATTGCTATTGACAAATTTTATGCAAGGGAAACAAACAAATCATGGGAGATTAAAAGTTTATAGTTGTGTGTTTACATGTAATATAATATATCATACAGAAGTCTCTAAACATTACAATAAGCAAGATTAACATTTTTAAAGTTGAAATTCTCAATTTTCATATTTTGATGACACTTGTAGCCACTACCTTAGGTTTGCATTGAAAAGTTGAAAATATTAATTGGATTAACAATTTAACAGATATACTCAAATAAAGAACAAATATCTGATTCATAGATCATCCTATAGAAAGGTAGTTGAATTATTAATACACAAATAAAGAACAAAAATAAGATTCATAGATCATCCTACGGAAAGGTGGTCCATGCATATGTAGATTCTGATCCAACAATCAGGCAATTATCCAAAATACAATACACGTCCAATTTATCAAAAAAAAATTCTTTACATTTCAGAACATCTGACTTCTAAACCAAGATTGTAAAAGTTAATAGAATAGTTTCTGTATAGGGAAATACCATAAACCAATAAAGCTTAGGAAGAAGTCATTAAAACTGCAAGGAAAACGTGCTCCTGGAAATGCTACTACCCACATAAATAGTATCCCTTTACTCGAGAATCAAGACAATAAAAATCTTGACCTTGAAAACATCTTTCCTATGATAAAATTGGCAAAGAGTCTTACAAATATCTTTGAAGTTGTGCCAAGAGTTATTATATCTCCACTTGCAAGCTCAGCTGGGTCACCGCAATGTCTACTTTCAGAATGAGCATGGTGGATTGCCTTGGAATTCAACAGTGTTCCATTCAAACTACCCATGTCGACCAACTCCCATTTCAACTTCTGCAACCATATGCCATATCAACGGATAAAAGAATTACTTTACCAACGGATACTCACTAGAATGCATATCAAGTAGTATAGCTATCAAGAACTTTACATTCAAATTCCAATTTATCATCGCATGCTTTCCTGAAACCTCAGAATCCTTCAGTAACAACGCACTTGGTGAAACTCTTCCAAGAGTAAGTGGAAGCCCAGAAGTATTTGTTGACTGTATGGAACAACGAATTCCAAAGGAAGGACCAGAGATAACCTCCAGCATTAGATTGCTTCCTGCGCTTCCTGCACTTCTAACAGACAGATATGATGACATGTTTTACATATTCTACCAATTAGTAAGACATTGAGAACAGTAACGTACCATTAGCTACATCTTTACTGAGTATTTTCTTCTGTTTTCTTTTCATAAATTTGATTATAAAAGTAAAAAAACAACAACTCTTTTTTTACAAGTGAGAGAAGGAGAAATTACTTCGATCTGCAGCATCTTTTGGAACACTCTCTCTAATTGTATCCTCTTCTGAACCAAATCTCGAGTCATAACATAAATCTTCCTTTCTTCTGAGTTTCTTTTTTTCAGCAGAGTGGTTTGCAACTAAAGGGCGCTTAAGCGTCTGACCGATAAAAGTATCTTCTGATATGTCCAGAACAAAACTATCACCTGGAAGAAGTGAAGGATATGTTTTAATTAGGATAAAATAAAAATAACAATGCTAATACAAACGCTTGGATATTAAAAAGTAATATTAGTTAAGAAACATAGCAGGATTGAGTTGTCTACTATGTGCCAACTGGGGTGCAGTAGGTGGAAGCCTGTGTTTAAAAGCAAGTCCATGGGTCCGTGCCGAGTTTAAAAGCACTTCAGTTAGATGAGATGCTCCCTCTGGGCCATTACTCCTAGCAAACTCAGTACTACAATTTTGAACCAAATCTGAATCTTCAGAAACAAGAGGCCTCTCTATGTCCTTGTCCTCAACCTAGAATTATATAATCACAATGTTTAATCAGTCATAAGTCTTTAACAACAACCAAGAAACAGCAATGTTACTAAAAATTTATCCATGGAACAACCTTGCATAAGGCCTAACATGACTACCAAAGATGTCAACATTAGTTTTAGCTTAATATACAAACCATACAAATGATGATTCACAAGTCGCTCAGTACAGCCAAGAGGGTAAAATAATTTATGACAAGAACAGAACAATAGATATACTGTGTCTAGAAAACAAGACAACTTCATATTGGATTCGAAAATTGTACACATCATCCTATTGAAAATTTTTCACTTCATAATAACCACTGCACAAGTACCAAATCCCTTGTGTTTGACCTGAACGAGTGGAGCACACACTACACACACTTGAATTCCACTTCAAAGTGAGAAAAGCTTCTGCTAACTAGTGCTCCACCTATATAACCAAACCATAAGAGAGTATTTCCAGTTTCATATTAAAAGCTAAAAGATGGCAATTCCTACTAGACCTAATACTTCTGGACGCCTCAAACAATTTTTTTTTGGCAAGTTAGATGCCACTAAATTACACCCAAAATGTTTCCATTAAATCTATTTGTGAGATAACTGAGATGGTATTAACACTATTTTGAAAATTTTGAACAAAATCCATAATATTATATCATTATATCTGTAGGAAAGTATGATAAGTGTCAAATTCTAGATTTCGATGGTTACCAATTGCTACGATCTGAACTATTACTAAGATTTATGAGTTAAAATTGATCATTTTAGGTATATTAACTTTCCTTTGCATTAAGAAGAGAAAGAAAAATGACTGGGCAGTATGATGAGGTGAAATGCTTGACTTAAAGGAGAGGCAGGAGGAGGAGCGAAAGAAGGGTCTGGTTCCACGTTCTAGAAAACCATCATGGCCGCTCTGGGTTGCATTTGCAGTGAATGGTAGTGAAGCAATCCAGATGCATACGGTCCGCTAACATGAATTAATATTTATTCAAAGTCAGCTCCCAAATCTATTTGGTCCTAACCACAAAATAAACATTTTGAATTCAAATTTAATTAGCAAGAGTTAATAATTATTTATCTCGATTTAGCATGCACCAAGAAACAATTCTTAATTTCTTAAAGTCTTTCTATAAATAAGACGATCTTTTTACCTTTAATTAAAATTTAGAGAGAGACTGAAACGAAATTTCAACAATTGAAGATAAGACCCTTTTCTCTTCTGTATTTTGGTTTGGAGTAGAAAAATAATGTCGGCATGGCAAATTACAGTCTATAATAGTTTGTGATAACTTTGAAGACAATAAGCAATTGTACTGTTCCGTTATATACATTTGCAACCAATGACCGTATCTAGAAAAACAAATCTACTACTTACCAACCATCTTTTTAACTATATAAATGAAATGGTCAGTTTATATTAATCTATATTTGTCACGGTGGCATGGCGGTAGCTGACAGCCAGGACGCTTAGGTAATAAGACGCCAGCCATGGCGTTGTCTGTATGGCGACAAGTCATTCTTAATGTGCAATTTATACATTATTTATTTTACTTCAAAAGTGCATTGAAGTTTCATGAGTTTTTTTTATTTGTGGTCAAAATTATAACTTTTAAGGATTATTGTACATGCAATAAAATTAAGTTAGCAACTAATAATTCATGGAGACAAACAACCCATTACCTATGTGATATAGGACCATGATTCAAAATTGCGTTCGAGGCGTAAGCCTCGAGGTGCGCCTCAAAGTGAGGCGGTAATTTGCTATGGCGAGTCTTAGGCCTCAAAGGGAAATAGAGAGGTTTACGCCTCATTTGGCTGAGGCGTAAGCCTCAGTGCGTTTCGCCTCAAGGTGTAGGTCTTGATTTGAATTTTAAAAAAAATCCAAAAAATTGTGAATCTCTTTTAACTGTGAAACAAATGTTAATCTATAGTTGCTTTCAGGATTATATGAAACTTCAAAGTGATGGGTATTCTTTTGGTTGATGAATGGAAGGGAACTTATATGCAAAACAAGTGAAGGAGGTGAGATAATCTGCTACTCGTTCATTGATCGTGAATGTTCTAGTAGCACTCGTTCATTTTCTTAATCATTCTTTTGAATATTAAAAGACATACATTAGCATAATATTTTTTAATTTTGTAAGTAACAAATTTTAATCTTTGATACTACAACCTGATATTTTTAATTAACTGTCTTCTTAAGGCGGTACCACGTGTAACTTTCTTTTTCTCTCATGAATTTTATTTTATTTTAAAAAATTCTCACATTTTATCACACATTTTATAATTTAATTTATTGTATACACGTTATATGTATCACACAATGTGTTACTCGGACTCGTGTGCGGGTGTCGGGTGCGGGTAAGAATCTAGGTGTCGGACACGTGAAGTCATAAAATAGAGGATACGCGGATATGGATCCAAATTTGGACACGGGTGCGGGGATACGGTAAGTTATGATTTTTTAACAATAATGTTTCAAATTATATCACCAAAGTTTTTTTTCTCTAGGGACTGAAGTGTAAAAATATAAAAAAATAGGAGCAGAAATGAAAAAAAAAACAAAACTTTAGGGACTGAAAATAAACAGAGTAAATTTATTTTCTTGTATATGTAATATAAATAGATGGTTACAGCTTTATACTAATAATAGTACATCAAGATCCTAATCTATTGCCTATAATCAAGCTCTATTGCCTATAATCAAGCCTAATTATTTACAAAGATATGGAAGGAAATAACTAGTGATTATTGTACAATATTTGACAGCCTATTCTATTTATTGTTTCCTTTAACACTCCCCCTCAAGTTGGAGTGTATGTTAATGACACCCAACTTGTCAAGCAAGGTTTCGAACTGTGTGGAGCTTAGTAGCTTGGTGAACAAATCTGCTGGTTGTTCTGTGGTCCGGATATAGGCTGTCCGAATCATTCCTTTTTGGATCTTCTCACGCACCAGATGACAATCTATCTCTATGTGCTTGGTCCGTTCATGAAAAACTGGGTTTGATGCTATGTGCATGGCTGCCTGATTATCACAGAATAAAGTTACCGGTTGCGTGTGGCTGACTTTCAAATCCCTTAAAATGTTTTTTAACCATGTAATCTCACAGCATGTAGTGGCCATCGATATTCTGCTTCTGCACTTGAACGTGATCTCGTAGTTTGTTTCTTGGTTTTCCAAGAAGCTGGCGCGCCCGAAGCATTATGCAATAACTTCGTAATCGACCTCCTTGTGTCCTTGTAACGAGCCCAATCAAAGATCACAAAAGGCTTAGAATCAAGAAGTGAACTCATGGATGGTAAAAGAATGCCTTGCCCAGGTGTTTGTTTAATGTATTTGAGCACTTTATGAGTTGCTTCTAGATGTGGTTGTCGGGGTTTGTCCATAAATTGGCTTAGCATGTGAACAACATAAGTTAAGTCCGGTCTTGTTATGGTCAGATAAATTAGTCTCCCTACTAGTCTTCTGTACGATGATGCATTATCCAAGAGCTTGCCACTTGACTGTGTGAGTGACATGTTTTGTTCCACAGGGAATTGAGAAGGTTTGACACCCAAGAATCCAGCATCATCCAGAATTTCTAAGGCATATTTGCGCTGAGATAAGGTGATTCCATGTTGTGATCTTGCAACTTCTATGCCTAGGAAATATTTGAGTTTCCCCAAGTCTTTGAGATTGAATTGTCTAGACAGTAATAGTTTAGAGTCCTCTATGTCCTGCAAGTTATTTCCAGCCAATATAACATCATCAACATAGACCAGCACAACTAAAAAACTACCTTGATGACTTCGGACGAACAACGAATAGTCAGACGAGGATTGATGAAATCCAGCAGCCTTGAGTGCAGTAGAAAGTTTGATGAACCATTGTCTAGAAGCCTGTTTCAATCCATACAACGATTTGTGTAGTTTGCACACACAAGTCTCCCCCTTTCGTCCGAAACCAGGAGGCAAGGACATGTATACTTCTTCATCAAGGTCAGCATTCAAAAATGCATTGTTGACATCCAATTGATGTAAATGCCAACCACGCAAAGCCGCCACACTAAGTAGAACACTGATCTGTTACCATTTTTGCCACAGAGCAAAAGTTTCCTTATAATCAACTCCTTGACTTGACTATAGCCCTTAGCCACCGATCGGCTTTATAGCGCTCTATTGTCCCATCGGATTTCAATTTGATCTTATACACCCATCTGCACCCAATAAGACGCTTATGGGATGGCAAGGGTACCAAACTCCAAGTTCCATTAGCTTGCAAAGCTGTGATTTCATGTTGCATAGCCTCACGCCATTTAAGATTTTGAATAGCCTGTGAAAAACTCGTGGGTTCTTTGAGAATGGTGAGTTGGGTAGTAAAAACTTTATGAGCGGGAGAAAGATTATCATATGAATGAGAATTGAGAAAGGGATGAAGCGATGACGAAGTTTCGACCAAGTTCGTGGATGATGTCGGTCACGAGCCTTGAAGGAGAGTCGTCTCGACATGAAAGTCTTCTGCAAAGTAAGTAAGCGGTTTGGTTGGTCAATTTATTACTACGGGATGGATGAGTTGGGACGGATGGAGATGATGTAGTTTACTCATGCGGTTTGGTATAGAAGCATGTGGCGAAGGAGGAGTAGGTGTATCGTGTTCTTGTCTTTGGAGTGAAATTTCTTTCGAAGTCCATGAGAAGGAGATGGAGAAATGGGCTCGGAAAAGGAATCCATGTCAAAGTTTAAAATTGGTGCACTGTTTAGAACTGGAATTTGTGGTGTGTCAGAGGTAATTGATGGTGCAACGGATTGTGAGTGACGATGAAAAGGGAATAAGTCTTCAAAGAAGACAACATCCCATGACACCATGCCCTTTTTCTGAGCAATGTCATAAACACGATACTCTTTTTGTCCATAAGGATATCCAAGGAAAATGCATTGAGATGCTCGAGGATCAAACTTAGAAGAGTGTTGTGCATGAGTGGAAACAAAACATGAACAACAAAATATTCGTAACTGTGAATAATTGGGAACTCTGTTGAACAACTTTTCATATGGAGTTTTTCCTTGGAGAAGAGGAGTGGGTGTTCGATTTATGAGGTATGCAGAAGTGAGAATAGCATCCCCCCAAAATCGTTTAGGAAGGCCAGCTTGAATGAGTAACGCACGTGCCATATTTAACAAATGCCTATGTTTCCGTTCAACGACTCCATTTTGTTGTGGTATGTCCACACAACTAGTTTGATGAATAATGCCCTTGAGAGCATAGAAATTTTCAAGTTTAAATTCTGGCCCATTATCACTACGAATGATTTTGACCTTGGAATTAAATTGAGTTTCAACCATGTTAACAAACTTGATTAGAAGTTCCCTGGTATCAGATTTATTTTTCATGAGATAAATCCATGTGCATCTAGTGTGATCATCAACAATAGTAAGGAAAGTACTTTGCTCCCGAAATAGAAGCAACTTTATAACCACCCCAAATGTCAACATGAATTAAATCAAAACAAGATGCAGTAGAAGTAGAACTTGAATGAAATGGGAGTCTTGTTTGTTTGGCCAATGGACAAATTAAGCACTTGTCGATATCACAAGATTTATTTTTGAATTACGGAAAGAAAATAACAAAAAGCTTTAGGCGAAGGATGCCCAAGACGTTGATGCCAAAGAGTTGGATTGGAGATTCTGATATGGTTGCATGTTCCTTTCTTGGATTGGTCGAAATAGTAGAGACCTCTCCTGCTCAATTCCGTCCCAATCATCTTCCCGAACGTAGGTCCCGAATAACACAAAATTGGCTTAGAAAATAGTAATGCAATGTGAATCAAGAGCCAATTTGCTAATTGAGATTAAATTCAAAGCGGAAGTATGGGACACACAAAACATTGTCGAGAATCGGATCGGAGAGAGAATAATTTAGCTTATATGGGTCACTTGTACTCTTGAACCATTTGGTAATTCCACGTGTGATTAATGCTGAGGTTTTGAATGTGTGAGCAAATTAGGACTACAAAACCATATGATCGGTTGCATCCATTGTCCAAAATCCATATATTTTTCTTTGCCGTGAAATAAACATGAAAGCTTTACGAAAGATCATCATGAAGTCGAACAATTACCGAATTGATTGGCGACGAAGATTTATTCTTCAAAGATGCTTAGAATCTGTTTACACTCGTGCGGTGTAAAGGAAAAGTTCAAACCCTAACTTAATCGATTGTGTGGGAAGCAACTTGATTCCCTTTGGACATTGTTGTGTGAAACTCACCCTCCGTAGCCTTCTTTTTGCGACAGTAGTCTGCTGTGTGCCCATTACGACCGCAAAAAGTGCATTTAAGATGAGCACGGCAATTTCTGGCAATGTGGTTCGGTTTGTTGCATTTGGAACATTTAAGTTCACCCCTTTCTCTTTCATACTCGCGACTCGAATTTTTCACAGCAAAGACAGCAGCATCCAGTTGGGCATGAGTTTTTCCGGTCGTCACTTCCGACTGTTTTTCATGACGAAGAACCAGTGAATAAGCTTTATTCACAGTGGGTAGCGGTTCTTGTAAAAGGGCATTGCTGCGAACACCCGTGTAAGATTCATTAAGTCCCATAAGGAACTTCATGGTTTTCTGCTTCTCTGAATCGCATGACCACTTCTTTGATTGCTCCGCAATCTGAGTTGGGAAGGTGCACAAACATCCCTCTCATCCCATAGACTTTTCAAATTTTGTGAAATAGGATCCCACGACATATCACCTTGCTTTGCGATCGTGGATCTCATTCTCGACATGGAACAATTGAACGATGTTCACGTGTGAGAATCGTTCATGCAAATCGAGCCACATCATCCGTCGGCATCCTTACAATTGATGATGCCGCTAGCATCTCTTTGGACATCGACCCCAACAACCAAGTCTTGACTAAGTTGTTGCGGCGATTCCATTCTTTGCGATTCTTCTAGATTTTATCATCGAACTTCTTAATCGAACCATCTATAAATCCAATTTTGTTTTTGATCGTTAATGCCATAGTCATGGATTGACTCCATGTCTTTATAGCTATCTTCGACCGTAGGTTGGGGACAAACCAAACCTTGTCGATCCGAATGGTGGAGATAAAGTTGATGATTGGGGTTTTCCCATTTGGTACCTGAAGCTGCGCCCTTTGGTTTGTCCTCTCCCATGGTGGTCGTCTACGGTTTGGTGTTTTGTTTGATGCCCAGGTCAATACTGGTGCTTTGATACCATGAAAATAAACAGAGTAAATTTATTTTCTTGTATATGTAATATAAATAGATGGTTACAACTTTATACTAATAATAGTACATCAAGATCCTAATCTATTGCCTATATGAACTTTCAAAAAACCTTAGGGACTAAATTAAAATATTTTAAAAACTATGAGGTATCTAATAGTAATTGTCCATATATATTTTATATATCAGATCTGAATCTCATAACTGATTTCTCTCTCTCTCTTCTTACCGCTTCTTCTTCTTCTTCTTCACTTCTTTCTTCTTCTTCTTCGGCTCTTTCTTCCCAAAACAAATAGATCCTGGATTTATGTGGTCAATCCCATACGAATCCACTCAAGACTCAGACAGGTGTCGTGTCAACACGGGTACTCCATCCAAAAGTGGCGAGTCCGAGTAACACAGATCACACATACTAGTGGATTTAACTCTAAGTGGCGAGGAGCGGAAGACGCAAAAATTTAAAAGATAAAGACAAGATTGTAGGAATAGTAATAGGCCTCCTACCATAAGAAGATGCGGACCTTATTTGGTTATTTATGTCTTTTATGACCTTGATTATAATGAATTAAGGATGGATTATTTTATTAGCATTTTTTAATAATTTTTTGGGGATTTTTAGGTTTTCAAATCGAGACTTACACCTCGCTCCGTCTCGCCTTGTGCGGAAAAAAATGCATCATACCGCTTTTAGCTTTTTCGAACATTGCATAGGACCCAAATATATCAAACCAATTTATGGACTACAAGTAACCACATTATCCCACTCAGCAGATGGAGGACATTAGTTGTCTTCAACATACATACCTCGGGGTGTAAATGAATAGAGTCGACCTGAGTATTAAGCTGTTCAGATTTGGTTTATAGAATTTATCGAGTCTAAAATATAGTTTGATTAAAGCTCGTTTAGGTACCGAACCGAACACGATTCAGAATCGAACCCGATCAATTTGAACTTTTCGAGCGAATATGATCCGAGTGTCAATAGAAAATTGCAATTTGAAAACACTCGAGTAATTTATCGAACTTTAAAATATATTCATATTTGAATCGTTTATATTTCTAGTCTAGTTCGAATCGAATTTTTAGTTGAGCGAGAATCAAACTCGAGTCGTTTGGTTCATTTTACAACCTTATGCATACCCACGTGGGTCAACATCAAGTTGACTATGCATGCCTTCACAAGCTTTGCAAGAAAGTACACAACCCACTGTATAGCAGATTTTGAAGGCTGACCCACACGCAACAGTAATACAAAACAAAAGCCTCTTTTTCTTTCACGTCTTCTTCTTCTGTGTATTTTTCTTTTTTGCCTTCTGCAGCAAAAGATTTCATAGCAGTTGTTGCGTGTGCGTCACAAGCTGCGTGTGAGTCGGTAAGTTAAAGTGGATAAATCGACCAAGCTGCCATAGCGCTCGCCTTCGCAGCTTCCCCCAAGGTGAGTGTCGACTTGTTGATTGCTCTTACGTCTGGACGCCAAGGCGTCGCCATGAAAACTATGCATTGATCGGTAGTGTAATAAAGGGAAAAAAGATGAACTCAGTATTTAGTAGCTTTGCTATCTACACAAACTCCTATTTCCCCACAACAATAAATTAAATGTATGTAAACATCTACTTTTACTCCGTTCTCCTTTTCCTCAATGCTGAATGAGGGAAGAAACCTCCTTCCTTCCACTTTTACTTCCTCATCACTCCAGCGTGTCAGCTTATTTCTCTACCAAACACTAGGAAAGAATAAAAAATATATAGATAAAACTTAGGATAGTTAAAAAACTGATTCCTCAATTTTACATATTACCCAAGCAATGTTTTGACAGAAGAGTTAATTAGTTCAAGTATCCAAACAAAAATTCAAATAAAGCTCTGTATTCTAACAAGATTATGATATATGCAATGTAATTAACATAGGAAATCATAAAAAAATTTGCTGCAACATTGATCCACAAACATGTATTCTGTTAAAAGTAGCAATTACTTAATTAAAATTTTTTTAGATAACTTCTAACCAATGCCGAGTTGCCAATCCATAATTAACACCAAGGTGAAATAAGTACATAAACATTCAACAATCAATAAAAAATTAACAGCACCTTTCAATTAAGCCAAAAAGTTTATTGACCAAATGCACACCATTAAGTTTGGTAGAAATGAACAAGCTTGAAAATTTGAAATTCAGATAGACCCAAATGAAACTGCAAACACCTTACATTTCCAGTCCCCTCATACCCAATTTCATAAATATTTTAAACCTAACAATCTCAAACCAAATAGAACATAAAGTCTACGCTTTATATTCAATTCATACTTGATCGGGGCAATGGATACCAAATCAAAAACCCTAAATTCAAAAATTAAGAACAGATGCATAGGTACCCATTACATACCATTTCATAAGTGTGTAGATGATATGATATACAGAGAGATAGAGAAAATAGACCTTGACCGTGCGGGAGGCGCGGATGGGGCGAGAGAAGAAGCGCCATGGCTTGCAGGCGAAGATGATGAGAAGAATGATAAGAAGCAGCATAAGGATGAAGAGAAAAACAGCAGCAGCTGATACAATGCTGCTGCTTGGCCACAGCTCTACCATCGCCTTCGCCATCGGTAGTCAGTTTTTCCTTGTGTCCGTCTGATTATGAGAGAGAAAATTAACAACCACGCCCACGCTACTCACTCTCGGTTCTGCGAGAACCTCGCATTGAAATGGTCACAATAATTATTACTCCTCTATTTTCAATTTTAGAGAAGCATGTTTATATATATGGTCACAATATATATATAATTAGGAAATCAAACTGGATCACTATTTTTTAATTTTAATACTTTTAGGTTTCATTATTGCGATGATTTCGATCATACCCCTTATAATCTTACATGAAAGTAATATTCTCCCATAATATTTAAAAAAAATATAAACAAATGATTTAATGCATGGGTTGAATTTAAGTTTACAGGAAAAATTAAATCAAATACCAAATCGAGATTTATTAAAATTCTAAATGAGCTCAAATAGAGTATTTGTTCAACTTGTTTAATAAACAAATTATTTATAATTCACGAGTATTATTAACTAAATCGAACTCAAATTTTAAATTAGTTAAAATATCAAATTTTCAGTTTCAAATTGTATGTTACATTATTTAAGATGCATTTAAAACAACAAAAAATAATTGAAACTCATAATATTAGCACTCAAAATATGAGACTCATAATATTATCACAATTTATATAATTATAAATGATAAATCAAGTTTAAATCATTATAGTTAAACTGAAAATTGACATAATTTTAACTTAGACTCGCTTATAAAAATGAGAAGAACAGACGTTGGGCCTGGATTTGAAGAGTTTTATGAGAGAGGACTTCAGCTTGGTTTATTTTGTTGGGTGGGCTTGGCTGCATTAGATGGCAAATAATTATTCACGCGGGAGGAGTTTCATGGGATCATGATTCACACACAACAACATAACTCACGTTGGGCTTCTTAACAAAGAAAAATAAAATTAATATTAGGCTTTAGTTGTGATGTGGCCCACTTAAATCTTGGTATTACCTCAACCCAAACATGAGAGTCGAAATATCAAACTTTATTATTTATATGTATATACAGAGAATAATTATTATCTAATGTGTATAAACTTTTAAAAGCATAAACTAGCACTAGATGGCGCGTTGTAAATAATGTGAGATTAAAATAAAAATTTAGAGGATTAAATAAAAAGATATATAAGTTTTAAATTAAAAAGAATAAAATAATAATATAATTAAACTTGTAAGTAAATATAAAAGAGAAATTTTGTGGGCAGAGTTCGAAGTGTATCTGAAAAAATTTCCAATGGATAATTCTTCAGATATACACTTTTCAATGCTTAGACCAAGGTTCTATTAATTATCCCATGGAATAAGCAAAAAAACAGCTACATATTTGCTTCCATATAATCCTCCTCTACAATCTCGAGTATAATATAAAAGAGCCCGGCTATGTTTGTATTATATTAATTTTACCAGTTGGTATAGTGGTTCAAATGACATTCAGGAACGACTCATAAATTCGGACAGAGACGTAGTTATAAACGCGTATGAAAAGGCTGGCCCGGGTTCGTGGAGATTAGTCTGATTGTGATTGAAAAACTCCCGATTATTAAAAAAATGAAATAAAAAATTATATCAAATTGCAATTGCGAAACATATATTAATATATGAGATTATATACAATTATAAGAGAGTCACAATTATTACACCTCCTTCTAAAAGAGATAGCACTAATATTTATACATGTAATTAACAATAAAAAAATTGACATTATATGTTTTTTTTCTGCAAAGAATAATTTTATTTTTATTAAAAATAATATTTTGTTTTACAAAAAATAATTTTATTTTTATCAGGATGTCTTAACTCTATTTGTTGATGAGATTAAGCAAGTTAAGAATTGCTATTCTTAACTTTGTCACATCTTTCCATAAATCTGGCAACAAGTGGTTAACATCATGTACCCCATAATTATTCCTTAATTTCGTACTAGTCAAAATTAAACAAATATTCCACTGCATATCAAAGTCAAAATCCATCTGTCATTGATTATAAGCGTTAGAAAATGACACGGTTAATTTTGCCCCATGATCATAACCATGCTGTTGAGATTGGTGTAAGAATTTGTGAGGACAGAACCCTACCTACCTCAACTATGTAACTTAGTTTCAGATAAAAATGAAAATTTCTATCATTTCTAATTACAACTGACTCTACTATTAATTCAAACAACGGACTCTACGATCAATTCTACTCTACGATTGTATTGATTTCAATCTACAATTGTATTGTGAATCAATAATAACTTACTAATGACTTATTAACTAGCTATTTTATTATTAATCCAACTCATTCTTTAAACTCACGGAATACACACAGATAAACATACACATATCATTATAAGACATAAAATATAGACTCAAGAATTTACGTGAAAACCCAATTGAAAAAAAACATAGAGAGATGAGAAATCCACTAAAATAGTATGGATAGTACAAATTATTTATTTGTGTCATATGTTATCGTGTTCTCCAAATTCTTGCTTATTGTGGTATTTACAGACGTTATCACGCCTACCCGAATCCAATTAGGAGTACGAGTCCTTTTTAGAATCAGCTTATAACTGCAATTAATGGTTGATCGATTACTTTCCAAATTAGATCACTTTATCCCACCAAATAAAGAAATATAATTTTACTTGAATAAGGACTCTCCCACTATTTGAGCAAGCTGTCCAAATAAACGTATATGTGTCAACACCAAATCCGGTCCATTAAGTAAGTTGGGTTAGACCTTGACTAAACTAAAATAATTGCATCCCAACATGTGGCTTTAAGTAGGGAATATGTAAGAAAAATGATATTTTCATATGAAAATTGTCGCGATAGACGTATAGCGATGGTGAAAATCGTTGGTGTAAGTATAAGATCTATAGCGACAGTTTTCATGTGTAAATATTATGGATTCATCAGTTTCCAATGTGTAAATGATATTTGAAGTCAGTTTTGATTGGTGCAGCAAATGATTTGTAATCTTACATTTCATATTATGGGATATATTTGAGTAATAAATAAAATAAATTTTAGGCTTTTGCAAAAAAATATTCTTTACAATTGGATATGAAAATCTAATTAAGCATCGTCTAATAGATGTTAACAGGTCACTAGACAGCTTTTATTTCCCGGGCTCGAGGCATAAACTTAATTAGGGAGAAATTACTTGGCACTTAAAATGACCATTAGTTGCATGACATGTTTTTTCTAGACTTGCCGTAATTTGTAGACAAAGAGTTGATAATAATGGAAAGAGGAAGGTGGCAGTCAAAAAGGTGGGGGAAATGTGTTTTGTTTAGTTTATATGTCAATTGTATAAATCATGATCTGGATTCTATTGTCTGTTGTTAATCAAGTCATATAAAAATATTAAGCAAAACCCAACTTTAGATTCAGTTGAGGCCAAGGAAACATGACGTATTGGTAGTTAAATATTCTGCATTTGTGTCCCTTTATATGAACAAAATTAAAGAAATACAAATTGAGTCGATGTAATTTGTTTTATGAAAAATATAATGTGAAAATTTATACGATAAGATAAAATAAATTAGATCGAGTTGAATTATATATTTTTAATTTTAACAATTGTAATTTTACAAAAAACTATTTTGTGAAACGGAAAAACTATTATGCATGGTCTTATTTATAAGGAAAAAGATTTATTTGTTAACTAATTTTATATCGTATATGTGAATTACTATTAACGGGAATTATAAATGATAAAGTAATTAAGATCCTACTAATATCCACATATGTTAATATTAATGTCAACATTAATTAATTTGTCTTGATAGCTCCACTCTATTTATGAATTTTATGTTAATTTTTAAAAAGAACATGGACCCATCTTTCTCTCTCTTTAAGTGTGCCCATGCATATTCTGATTCTTAATTTGACTAAAACAGTACTATGATCAATTGCCAAATACAGATGGTTTAATTATGATACAAATGTGACGACATACTTTAAAATTTAATTAGTCATTTGCAACAGAAGAAGCTTTTAATTTTGTACTTGCAAATAAGAACAAAACATGCTCGCTTAGTCACCGACGCCGGTTGCTAAGCTCATTTTAGGACCACATGATTAACTTAATGAACTTCATAATTTAAATATTAGTATATCAGAGCTTTTTAGATCGATAAACTTTTCTCTTTTTAGTAATCTCCGTTTTCTCTAATATACTTAGCATGATAAGTATTATGCTAAGTATGCTTATCATTGTCATGCAACCTAAATCGGTATGATCCAAATTTCGAAAGTTCAATGGTTAAATTCAAAAAAAAATTCAATTTTTTTTTTAATAAAATGAATCATAAAACTAAATAATCCTCAAATATTATTTTCAATAATATTTTTCGAGGTTTTATTACTTAAAATTGTTGTATGATAGTCTCGTTTTTAATAATTACAAAAATCATATATCAATAACAATAATATATTCACAAATTTTAAGGTTTAGTGAAACAAAATAAGTAGAGTACTACAGTTATATTAGTACACTACTATTATGTTACTGAAAAAAGAACATGCTACTATCTTGTTAATATGATAGATAAACATTTTAATATACTTTAAAATGCTTAAATTTGATTAAGTGACTGGTGGATTGTTCCACAACAGTTGGCGACATTATTGGGAGAAAATAAATATAATGATGTTGATCTCGAATTTTATACTACTACTAATGAAATGAGAGCACTCATCTGCATAATATAGGAATATTTACTAGGCACTGTTTTTTTTCTTGAAAAAATCGAGTAAATTATAGTAACTTTAACCGAAATCTTTCACAATTTTTAGTAATTGTAACTCCTCTGTTTTTAATTTTACTTTCTTGGTATTCAGGAGAAGTAAATTGATCAAGACAATAAAATACTTAAATTTTTATAGTAGTATTTTATTTTAACAATATAATAATATATTATTTTTTTTATAACATAATAATAGTGTACTAATATAACTGTAGTACTCTATTTATTTTGTTTCAGTATGCATTAAAATTTGTGAATAATTAATAATTGTATATATATATACACACATAGTCACATATATACACACATAGTCACATATGAAGAGCTGAAAATCCAGCCCCCCCCCTGGATCCGCCTATGACCTAAATCTTAATTACTTGGGTTTTCTCTCTTTTTTTTGGACATGAGAAAAAATTACTGTTTTGGGTTTCCTTATTTCTTCTAGCTTTACTAGTAGTATTTTGTGCAAGGTTTTAATTATTTATATTTTGTGTAAAAATTATAGGCTACTTCCTCTATTTTAAAACTAGTGATATATATTTTCAAAATTAAAGTTTCTTGTACTATCTGTATATTTAGAATTAAAGTTTTATATTTTTAGAATTAAAAACTTTTATATATACTTATGTTGCACATCATTATTCATTATTTTTAACTCATTAATGAAGTATTTATGTTATATATTATTATTCTTATTTTATCGATTATTTTAGTTAGGATAGATTTTATATTTTTTTTTAAAGATACTGTTGATTGTTTACTCTTCTATCAATTTATACTAATGTAATCATTTTAGCTAGGATAGATTTTATATATTTTTTAAACCTATGGTTTGATAAGATATAAAAAATTTCCAAGTCCTTTGGATAAAATGGAAGGCTCGATCTTATCAGAAAGGAGTTTGTGAGAAGGATATATAGAGGCAGGCAGCTTTATAGAATGGTGCTGGACATATATATTATATATGATACGTATGTATAGACAATTATACAGCAAGTGCGATTCCTTTAGTTAGTTGGCTCCACGAATTATTATTTTCTTTGTTGTTTTGACATTAAAGATATGATCTTGTTGGTGGAATTATCCATAGTTGCATGGCCATCAAATTTATTATCAAAATCAGTTTGTCACTTACCATCACTACTGGACGTAGATTTTACTCGCTATTATATATAATTTTTAATATAAATATATATATATATATATATATATATATATATATATATAAAAAGAATATATAATAATATAAAGTATATACCAATATCAAAACATTTTAATAAATAGAGAATTTAATACATAAAAGAAGATTGATAAAATGTAAACATTCTCAATTTTCCTTATCTTGTTTTTATTGACTTCTCACTAAAATCTAAAGAGAGGGCTTTCCCCAAAAAAACAAAAGAGGACTTGAGCATATATGGTTTTTAGGGGTTCATTTGTAATTATAAATATCAGAAATTCGCTCTAGAAATTGGAATGATTTTATTTTATTTTTGGAAAAACGACAAGGAATTTTATTCCATAAATATATAAGGAAATTGATATTTTTATATAAAAATAAGATACTTTTATACGTGTTTTTCTCACATGCTCACTTATTATTCATACGAAATTATGTGAAAATATAATATTTTCATGTAAAAATATCACTTGTACTAAGAGAATATATATATTTTTGAACGGAAAGACATTCTTAGGCCAGTTATGCGTCAACTGAATTCCTTGAATGATCTTAAGGGCGCACTCTTCATATCAGTCTGATGCATTTAAAAGAAATTTTGTGTGCCGATTCTAATGTTAGAACTCAAAAAATAAAGAAAGAGAACAATAAGTTGAAAGAAATGTAAGAATAATGAGGGTGGGAAAACTAGTAATATATGTTGATGCCGATTAGTACTTGCGACAACTGCATTTATATCCATTTTTAAGCATAAGCTAAATATGTGGCCATTTGCTATATTTGGAACTGACTAAGTAGTCATCAAGTGGCAATGACTCATTCCAATTAACTAGAAACTTTGTTGGGTAATGAACCCTAGCTTGAGTCACTTAATTTAAACATCTTTAGGGTAGGTCATTTGTTGTGTAATCTCATCACATGGGACTAGTCTATGGCATCAGATTTTGCCCTTTAAAACTTTTTCCATATTAACAACTTGCCGACAAACAAATTAAAAGGATTTCCTAGTGGAAGATGATTTCATTCCTTTTTCCTTCTTAAAGGACTTTAATTTATACTAGTATATTATGCAAACACCTTTTTTACAATCTCTCGTATTCATTCCGTACGGTCTAGAGAGACGTTTTTGGCCGGGATATAATAATATTAAACCACAAGTTAGAGCATCTCTAAAAATAGTACTATATCCGTTCTTAAAAGACTGTCATTTAAGATTTTTATACATGTATTAAGAAAGTCATTTAATACTCCTGGTTAGAGCATCTCCAACCAACCGTAGTACTACCTCCGTTTTCAAAATTTATTTGAAATTTCATCACTACCACTTTATGGGAAGTTGAAAACTATTAATAAATGGAGAGAATTTCTTGGGACAATGAGAGAAAGTAGGGGTGATATATGGAAGTAAATAATTTATTCTCTTAGAAAGTTGCAAACGGCAAATAAATTGGAACAAATTTTTTTCTTCTAAAACGACAATCTTTTAGGAATAGATGGAGTAATAAAAAAAACTCTTCAAATTGAAGTTTGTTGACATACGTGACAATTTGAATAACATTATTTGTTACTTTAATATTTTATATCTCATCAGTTTCTTCAATTTAATGAGCTGTATATCAAACTCATCAAACAAAATAGTAAATGTTTTTAACCTTTCATAAATATTTTGAAGATAGAGATTGAGCTTGCAGATTTGAAGAGAGAGAATGAAATTGCAGATTTGATGACTAAAGTTGAAGAGACAATTGAAGATAATTTTTCTGATGTGATTCACCTATTTAAGTATCTCAAAGTAGTTGAAAAGACTGTTAAAGATGCTCTTAATGGGTTCTAATAGATAAAAATAAAATTCTAAATTTCAGATTAAATTAGGGAATTCTAATCAACGGACAGCAACGACAAAAAATGGATTTTTATTTGGTCATAAAAAAAATTCCTATTTTTTCCTACTATGAATTGGACACGGCTTCTTCAGTCTATTCACGAATAATAATGTCATTGTAAGGAATTTTCATTTTGAAATTTCAAAAAGTGTGAGCTATTGGGCTGTGATGTTCCTTCTTCTGCTGGGAAAACATGTGCGTTCACAAAACCTTATATTATACTTCCCCCGTTTCTTATTATATGTCATTTTAAAGTTGTGCACAAGTATTAAGAAAATAATTGTATGACATTAATTATAATATCAATTATCTATATTGCCCTTGTATTAAAATAAGATATTGTTATTTATTGGACAGAAAATAGTGAGGGAACCAAAGTTACATTTAATACTTGGGGCAATATTAAAAACTAAGCAATTAATACTTATTTGAAATTCTCAAACGACTTATATTAAGGAATAAAAATATTTTTCTAAAACGATTTATATTAAAAAACGGATGTAGTAAATATTTAGAACCAATTTAACTTAATACATTTAAAGTCATCATTCGTATATTAGTCTTCAATATGTAGTTCAACTCAATTATATATTCCTAACACCTATGAATGCAATCAAAAATTCAACATCAATTTTGACTATTATACTCTCATTTGAATCGTTCTTAAGGGAATGGATTGTTTATTGTGAGCTATGTTGTTTTTTTTTTTGAAACATTGTGAGCTATGTTGTTAAAACCATTTCTTGTTCCCTTTAATACTACACTAATGACTCTTGACTTCGTGTACATACAATTATTTACATCAAACCCCATTTTTTCTATCCACATACATAATTCCTGGTAGTTGAGATTAGACTTCCAAGAATAAAAATATCAACTTAGACTTGTTTTTCCTACTTCAAAACTAATTTATAAATTTTTATTTTTTTTGGGATAGCATGTGGCAGATAAATAGTTGTTTAATTCAAGTGGTGTAAAAAGCTTCTTCACCCCAACCCTCCTCCCCCACTCTTCAGTCTCTGTGCAACTTTTTGAGTACTACAAATTCACACCCACCTCCCTCATTATTTTTCATGTTCAACCTCCTCTTCCCTTCTTCCCTTTTCTCTTCTCTCAAGCTGCGACCTTCTCAATTTAGTCCAAAATCCCAAATCCTCTGTTTTTGCTCTGTTTCAATCTTAAACCCCTCTAGAAAAAAACTCTACAATTCTAAAAACCATTACTTTCAATATTTCATATTTTCCCTGTAGCCATGTCCACAGTAGTGTGCCAAGGTTTACAGTCATGTCTCGAGCCCCAGGTCGAAGAAACAGCCACATTGAGGCTCAAATTGGCTGCACCAAAATCCATAGGATTAGGAAACAGAGCACCTTCCTTGTTACATAGAAGTAACACCAAGGAAATTAGAGAGAAATGCCAAAATGACAACACAACCAACCAAATGACCACAAGTCTTGATTTGGGTGGTTGGAGTTTCCTCCAAAATCTCTCAAATTCCTCCCAAATTCCCAAAAGTTCAATGGATGTAGAATCCTCTTATGTCCACCCTAAGGCTAACTCATGTCCTTCTTTAAGGCTTAGTGAAAAGAGCTTAGAATTATGTACTGAAAATTTGGGAAGCGAAACGGGTAGTGACACCAGTGAAAGCAGCATTTTCTCACTCTCTTCATTGGAATCAGGAAGTGAGGAATCACCAAAATGGGAACAAAAGATTTCGCGACAATTTCCATCGCAAAAGAAAGCGAATTCGCGTAGTTTCCCACCTCCCTTGACAACTATAAGTGGCTCAAACTCAATTCAAGTTAGGCCTCACCGTGAAGACGGAAGGCTAATCATCAAAGCAGTTGAGGCACCATCAATGCGCACTTGTTTTGAAGCTGAAAGAAGCCATGGCCGCTTAAAGTTAAGGTTTTTACAGAATTGTAAGTATAATTATGAGCATAAAGTGGCCTCAGAAGAAAGCAATGAAAAAAAAGATGACAAAATTGACCCATTTGAAGCCGACCCGCCTAATGATGAAGAAGATGCGGAAGAATTTGAAGGTGAAGAAGAAAATGGTGCATACATTATGGAAAAGGATATGGCTGGAAGCAGTGTGGATGTTGAGGTGGAACTGGGAATGGAGAAATTTCAAAGGCCAAGCAGGTGCAAGGAAGGTGGAAATGGTAGTAGTGATAAAGGTAGATTATGTAATTGGGAGGGTTTTTGGGTGGCTACTTCTTAAAGTTTGGATTTGTTGGATGTAGCTAGCTAGCTAGCCTAGCTCTACAATTTCATATTCCACAATTAATTGCTTGTCCTTTTCCCTTTTTGTCCCCATTTAATTTTTTTTCATTGCTTGTTCCATAAAACATGCTTGGGGTTGGTAGTTATTATCGTTACATGAACATGGTCATTCTCTTTCTAAGCTACAAGTTCCCATATATAGCCTTTCGGTTGTTTTGCATGTTGGGGTTGGGTCAAGTAGTAGGAGTACTATATACTATAATTAATGAATTGGCAGTTTAAGTAACAACAAACAACAATTTTATTGCCTTTTTTAGAAGAAAGACGAAGTTTCTTAATCCGTTACTAATTAATCAGTAACCGACCTTAACCAAGACAATGGATACACAAACTTAGAATTAAGAATCAATTCCGTCAGTTCATGAGCAACATGAGAATTAATTAAATATATCAATTCTGGAGTGGTTATAATACCAAAAATGCATGCTTGGATTAGGGTTTTAGATTCTAGGACTAATCGGTATATATATATATATATATATATATATATCCTTGCTGAAAAAAAATTATGTCCAAACAAAGAAGAAAAGAAATTCTTTCAACTTAATTCTTAGGTGACAAACAGTATTGGATAGGTAGTCTCAAAGAAATATAATATTTTCTCCGTACATTCTAAAATTAGAGGTACATTGTTAAAATATATAATAACTTATATATATAAGAATAATTTTATATTCTCAAATGAACACTTAATATTTGGTCATAATTTAGTCGTGGTGATTTGATGCTAAAAATAATAATAATAAATTAATGACAAATTAAGAATGTTATGATGACACATTATCCACTATGTTTGGGATGCATGGGAAATTTATTAATTTATATTGTTATTATTTAATTTCAGGGATACCAAAGGAGAACTTGAGAATTAAATTGAAGGGCAGTAAAAAAAAAATCAAGATATCTATCACTAAACTATCACTATCTTTGGTCTTAACTATTATATGGCATTAGTATATGTATAAAGTAGTGTGGATTTTAAATTTTTTAATATAAAGTACTTGAGACTGCATTTATTTTATTTTATTTTATTTTGGTAATTTAATTGTTTGCTTTTGTAAGGGTGCTTTAATTGTTTGCTGGCTGGCTGTCAGAAAAATAAATTCCACAAGAATCTCCGTACTTGTGGAAAAGAATATAAACTAAGTGGTGTCAAATATTGCACCAAAGTCTCCGACAAACCTTAAAACAGTCACAAACATAATCAACAAAGTAGGATCCCAGACTGCCATTATATGTGCATAATTCAACATTCAACCCCTTCAAAACTAATCTGTGTCCCTCTCAATTAATACCCCTTATTAATTTTATGGAAATACTAGTATAGGTTGATAAAGACAAGAAAAATGATCAAGGTTAATGTTAATGGAGTACCAGTCTCTCATCTAAGGGTGGTAAAGAAAAGCCGCCCGTATATTCCAAATGGTATCTAATTAGGCCGAACGTGTAGTCAATATTCTGCATGCACATCATTATCACATGCTTGACAATTTCGACACTAATCTGTGGCATGCATAAACTCTGCTTAGTATATACGGTGAGCTTTTGACTCACTGCTACTTTAGGCCTATTGCTGGGCAATAGGTCACTCTCCAAATTAGCAAAAAAAAATACGTACTATGCTTAGTATTTTATAATATTAATTTTAAAGAAAAAACCTTATAAATATTGAATCAAAATTGTCACTATGCACAAATCAAAACCATGATTAAAATAATTATGAAATTAATTACATATTACAGACACATATATAAATGAAATCGAGTCGATACGAATATTGACTTGTTTAGTTTAAACTTTTCAAACGAGTATGATCAATCAGAATATCAATAAAAAATTACAATTTAAAAAAGTTTGAGTAGTTTATTGAATTTTAAATTGAATCTACTCGTATTTGAATTGTTTATATTTCGAGTTGAACTCGAATCAAACTTTTAATCAATCAAACTCAAACCATTCGGTTCATTTCACAGCCTTGACCCACATGCACTTATTGGTATCATATAGTTGCATAATTTAAATGAGAAAAATATTAGTAGTATGTATCAATAAATGGTGAACATATAATTTCCAATTTCCTTAACACAGACTAAAATAGTGACTTTTGACCAAAATCCACTTTATTTGGAATTAGGCATGCACGGATAAACCGACCGAACAGCATTTGAAATGCTTTGCTGTAGTGTTTAGTAAGTTCAATGAACATGCGACTCTATGAAGTTAACAGAGAGCATAGGTAATTGTGTTGTGTGGGATGAATATATATTTTTTAAAAAAAACGAATTTCACTTCTTCTTTTCAATATTGTCAATAATAAGCTTGTCTAGAACCTGGCCTTGTTATTTTACTCAAAAAAAACAGATTTAATTTATAATTAGAATTTATTTTTAGAAAATAATTATATATATATATATATATATATATATATATATATAAGATAAGATACATAAAGAAATACTAATATAAGGAATATAAAAATAATTATTTAATTTTATAATATCAAAACTCTACTTTCCCTTGTAAGTTTTCAATTAATACCCAAATTTTAAAGGAAAATAATATATATTGCATATGTTACGTGGATATATAACTTTTTACCTATAATTTTTTCCAAACTCATATAATAATAAATTTCGAAATTGTAATTTGACACAAATTTATCACAATAAATGAGAACTTAATTTTAAAAATGGTCAAATTAAGACTTAAAATAAGTACTCCAACTGATAAATTAGAAACTAGCTATAGTACTCGCATATCACCATTTTCGTACTCAATGCTATTTTCAGAATTTTGCAGGCACACAAATTAACAAAGAAAGAAGATAACAAAAGTGTTGGGTAAAGTGTACCAAAAATAATCTCAATTTTAGGAATTTTTTTTATTTGTGCAATTAAATATGAAATCAATAAGCTCAATATTGAGAACAAAAATAATAAATAACCATCCACAAGCAAAACATAATATTTAACGTGAAAGCCTTAAAAGAAAAAAATCACAAGTTGAACTCCAAATCTCCACTATATGGCTTAATAATAATCCTCCAAAATTTTACGCCATAAAACTTAAGGTTACACAATAAATTAAGATAGTACAAATTTACTTTAATTAGGTTGATAAACTTAATTAACTTTAGCATGCACCCAAAAACAACACAAGCAATAAAGTTTTCAAGCTTTCAATTGAATAGACAACAAACTATAATACTCTCAATTTATTTTGTCGGGACCTTCTTGTTAACGAGCTTTTCTCATAGTCATAAGACTCTCTCATATTTGTAGTACTCTTCTTAATCCACTCCTATTATAGATTAAAAATAATTTATTATTTTTATTAAATTAGAGATCACATCTCGTGTTCCAGTCATGATCACCAACTAATCTTATAAGTATATAAATCATTTTTCAACTTAAATTATTCCTTTCATGGGTGAGCTAGGACCCATACCCAGCAAAAAGGAAAACTTGTACTGGTGTGAATAATTCTCGCAGCCAACAATAGGCATTCAAATCTCGAATAGATATTTTATTTCTTTTCTTTATGCTTGAGTTCACTGGTCTAAAATCTACTCATGAATTGAAGGGCTGCTCAAAGTTCAAACCATCAGACTTCTGTTGCTTTATATTAATTGATACGACGAGGCTTTGCAAAATTGCAATTAATTTAAATCTGCGACAGGCATTGCAATTGTTGAAACATTTTCTTTTTATTTAATCGAATTTATGCATCATTTAATTTATAAATTTTATGTCGTTTGGTGATTAGATTTTTGATTCAGATCCAGCAAATTTAACTTAACTTTTTTAGAAAAGATTTTTTTTGACTAATTAACAATTAAAAGGAATTATATTAAAGTCATACAAGTTTGAGAAATGATATGAATCGCATAACACCTTAGATTTGAAGTAGAAACCTGATTTGAAAAATCAAATCATCATATCTTGCAAAATTCTCTCTCCAACATTAACTTAATTTATTGCATATAGATGGATAAAATTATCCACAAGTAATCAGTTTTTAATTTGTGTAGTAGCACACACCACGTACATTTGACGACATGGGTGCAGTGCATATATAGTGCATGTGATTGAGGAGCGATAAGAAAGAAAGAGAAGATCATTTTAGGGTAGAGGGCGTAGCTAGCTGATGGGTACCTAAACCTAAATCTAACAGCCAAGATTTTGTAGCAGCAAATTAAAATGGGACCAAAAGATCTGTCCATTTCTAGATTATGTTCATTGTTCTGTACGCATCAAAGTGTTTCAGTACTTAACTGTCACCACTCGCAAAATATTTAAACTAAATCCTATCCACTAAACAAACAAAAGATTGAGCAACCAATAAGCAACCTGAAAATACACACACAGTGACAGACACACAGAGAATATATATATATATATATATATATATATATATATATATATATATATATATATATATATATATATATATATATATGACTTGCTAGCTAGCTAGAGGAATCCTCCATGCAAGTTGGGTTGTACGATTTAGCTATAATAAAAGCATGCATGTGGGATGTGGCCACAGCCCAGGCATATTTTGCTCTGGTCGACCTTCAACTTTTGCACTTTTAACTCTTTTTACAGATAAGCCCCTCTCATACCATCACTCTCACAAAAATTATAAAATTTATAAACATTAACTAATACAATATATTCATTAATGAAATTTAGAAATCATTAATGAAATTTAGAAATCTCAAACCAAAAATCCTAACTCATTCATCATCTTCTAATTTGGGATCACAAATTAAAATACCCTAACACATTACTCTCTCAAAAAACTCTCTACTACTGTCAAACAATTGAAAAACATAATTTCTTTGGTCAATGCAAAATTCGCACAAGAGTGAATGTAATGTGTACTGTTTGGATTGTGTTAATGGACCTATCTGTTTGCTCTGCTTCTACCATCACAAGGACCACCATGCCATTCAGGTATAATTTTTGCTTGAAAATCATTTGATTCCAATTTTAGCACATATATGAATTTTCAGAATTTTGGTACAATTTTCGATCACATTGGTATTTCGGGTCAATTTTTGCAACAAAATCAGCCCTTGCCCTTTTCTGCTTGTAAAATGTCATTACTTTTCATTTGATTTTTTTTTATTTTTAGTTAAATTGGTATTGATTGGGTTCTGCTCTATTTTTTGTTTTCTAAACATATAAGATATTAGAAAACAAATATTAATAACATACATATATGACTGAGTTATGAGCATTAATGCGCATGAATTGTGATCCAAGATTCATTTGTGTATATCTAATTTGTTTTGGTTTTGAGTTAAACGACTTTTAAATGCAAATTTAAACGTTTTGAAACTAATATACGTAGACACAATGATATTTACATTTTGAGATTTTGGACATGCATATTGGTACTCTTTATGTCCCTAAGACATGACCTATGTGTTTGTATATCGAACTAGCTAGACACAAAGTAAGTATTCAAACAAATTTCCAAGAAATGAACTAAGGTAGATTTGTGTAAATATGAACTAAAAATGACCCTAGTAAAATTCAACGCCCTTTTACCTGTGTATATGCTATGTGTTCATAACCAAATATGCTAAGGAATGAGACAGAAATAGGAAGAGCAAAGCTCAATTCTAGTTTGGCCAGGGGACAACGCAGCTGTATCGTCCCTAGGCCTAACTGGAGCGTAGATGCGCCCTCATGCAGTTTTGTCTGATTGTTTTATTTGTGATATGAAACTAGCTTGTAACATGTATATAATACAACTTTAAGTCATAATACATGATTATCATGATGTTTAAAGTGTTCTAATGCATAATAGTCGTAAGGCCCCAACTTTTTATAAATGAAGATTTAATTTTCTCTATTTATTATTTTGAAATAGTAAGGGGTTGATTTGATTAATGTGGTTAGTTATGGGTAAAATGCGCAAATATTTTTTAAATAAGCAAGTGGTTATAAAATACTCATTGTTGTCGAGAGAATATTCGTTTGGTGCGTGGAATATTCTTCATTGTGAGAATATTAAATGCTGACGACCATGACCTTATATGGGCCCCATAACGAAAAAGCGATTGGATGAAGAAAACGACAAGTATAAGTTGTTTATAAATAACGATGTAGTTATTACTGATTAATCTTTGTTGGAATACCCGGTGGTTAAAACACACGATGTCTGGCGTTGTTAAGATGGCACTTCGTATTGGCACCAATTATTGATTCTTACGTGAAGGCGGAACTACTCAATAATTGTTACGATAATTCTTATTCGATATTTTATTTAATTGATTCAATAATTGTTGCGTTGATTTTTATATTCTTGTTGTTTCATAATTGTCATTACACGGTTTTTTCATTATCGAGATAATAATTCATATTATCTGAATAATATTATTAGATAACATTATTGGCAATGTCTAGAAAGTTCTATCTAAGGAGAGGTTTGGTCACCTAATTGCAAGGCCAAGATGGAGAAAAATCCTTATTGAAAAGCCCCTTCTTCCTGAATTCGGCACGGTTGTCGATCTTGTGATTCGTAATATTATTTGTGAATAATTAATTATTGATTTATATGATGAGGAAAATATTGATTTTATGTGGATATAGATGGAGAAATTTTTAAAGTGACAATTGTTAAAAATTGATATGTTATCTTTTCGATAAAATAATATTTTATTATATTATTATAATATAATAGTGATGATATTTTTACAATGAATGTGGGATATATGAGTATATGAGGAGAAAGAGTATTTTTTTGCATTAAATGATTAACACATGTTTTGTGTGTTTGGTGGACCCCATTTCTTGACCAAATTTGATTATAGTCAGAAAATCGTCTCAGTATATGGATTTGGTCAATTTACATTTGGAATTTGGAAAAACTTTCTTCCGTAAAGTTGTAGAAATTGAATTTCCTATAAAAATTAGCGAGATTCAATTTTCCATAAAAGGGCTATTTATTATGAATTATTGAAGTTCAAGTTTCAAATAATTGATTTTTGAAGTTTTAATTAATTTTTTTAAAAAAAAAGCGTTTTTGGTGAGTGTCCCACATGTGATATAAATATGTTGAATGTTGAATTCAACTGGTAAAAGTGGTAAGAAATTTGTATATATATATATTATTATTATATTAAATTTTCTAACTTTTGGTGTTTCTAAGCATTTTCCTATAAATAGAAGTCTTTAGGTTAAATTGAAAATCACACCGTAAACTAAAGATTTCTCTCTCTTTCTCTATATAATATCGAGCGTATTTGTGAGTATTTTAGTACTTTGAGTATTGCTTTATCTGATGCAAGTTCTTTCAAAGACTATATCTAGTATTCCATCAAGTACTATTTTTTCCGAGGTAAGGGATATTATTTTTAAAAAATGATATTATTTCTTCAATATCATTATGCCAAATATTGGTTGGAACTTTTTATCAAATTTGGAACTTTTTCATGTCGGGAGTTACTTATTCATGGGTTACTATTCATGAGTTACTATTCATGAGTTCTTATTCACGAGTACTTATTCACGAAGCATGATGATGTTTTTTTGTGAAATTTCTATCTTTTGGTGTCTGAGTTACTTATTCACGATATCGACACTATTCACGAATACGACACTATTCACATAAAAATTAAATTTTCTTTTCTGTGTCCAAGATTATCATTATGATTCCTATCTTTGATTGGATCTATGTTTTGGTCTTCATTCTTGAATTTTACTTCACTCTAGTTATTTATGAAGTATTTTGAACTTGGGTTATTTAAAGTACGAATCCTTAATACTTGTTCTTTTGTTTCACTGGATTCGTTTTCTTTAAAATATTTTTCATCATCCTCAGTCCTAAATGATGATATAACTGAATATCTTTGGCCTGTAGTACAAAGATGAATGATTTTATAATGAATATCTTTGGCCCGTAGTGCAAAGATGAACATGACCAACTGATGAATATCTTTGGCCCGTAGTGCAAAGATGAACAAGTGTTGAGATGAACATGACCAACTGGTGAATATCTTTGGCCTGTAGTGCAAAGATGAATATTTGATTCAAGATGTATATTGATTGATGTTACAGGGATAAAATATCGATGATGGACTTTTAAATTCATAGATGATAGTAGATTTCATTCTCTACTTAACTCTTCTAATGAATTGTTGTTTCCGCTTCAGTTGTTGATCTAAAACTTGTTGTCTATTGTATTCTATCAGATTTTTCCCTGTTGAAGACTAAGGATAATTTGTTCTACATTATCTTAGTCATAATATTCTTTACTGGGCTAGTTGAGCTCACCCTTTTCCTTTTTGTTCCATTTTTCTTCTCATGAGACGAGAATATAGCGGGAACTAGTCGGGGTGTGGAGTAATGGTTCAAGACAGTTGTTTTAGTAGTCCTCACTATTTTGTAAAATAGTGTATAAATAATTGTAATGAGGACCTATTTGAGTGTGGATATTGTCTAGAAGACAATATTTGTATTTAAACTCACAGTTTATGTGTTGTCGTATTTTGCACGACAATTGTATAATAAAGTTGTAGTTGTTTCTTTACCATGTATTTGGCGACTCAGAATAGGTTGGTGGATTGGACCTATTTTGGGGGCGTCACAGTTGGTATCAGAGCTTAGGGATATGATCTATGGTGGAGATCGGGGAATAAAACTAGGAGGGGAGAGACGAGTAAATCCTTCGTTAGTGTGTCCTACCTAAGCTTATTTGTTAATCGGTCATAATATAAGGGTATTATGTGATTTGTTAATTTGTTAAATTAACCCTTGTTTTATGGCGATGTTAAGAATGTCGTCGATCGAGAATGTTAATGATGGTGTAAATGAGACCGTGGAGACACATTTGCTTTCACCAACGAGGAGAACGTCGTGAACAGTCGGCAATGTTCCTCCCATGAACAACACCACCGAAAGCGGATGATGAACGATGGTATGTTTAGAAACTTTCTAGAATTCATACAAAACCAAACGAGAAAGACTCTGCTCAAAATGCATGTGAAAACACTTTGGCAACTCACGGATGGTCACCGCTTAGCGCTTCAAGGAGTTAGGGATGGCTGGAGTTTTTGGGAAAGCCGAACCACTTACGGTAGAGGCGGGAATAAAGCGAGATCACTAAGATATTTGATGTCTTGGGATGCTCGAGGGAGCAAAAGTTCCTTTCGCCACTTTCATGTAACGAGGAGAGCGATTATTGGTGGAATGCGTAAAAGCGTACTCGACTTTCACCAAGACTTGAAGATGTCTTGGGAGAAGTTCCAAGAATTGTTCAACAACAAGTACTTTCCCAAAAGTATTCATCACATGAAAGGAGGTAGAGTTCATCAAGTTTGGAGCAAAATAATATGAACGTGTCGCAATCATGAAGCTAAGTTTGCACGAGTTGTCCCGATTTGCATCGCATTTGGTTGATAATGAGGAGAGAATGACGCGAATGTTTCGCGAGTTTGAAACCCAAAATACGTCAATACCTCATTTCTTATAAACTTTGTTTATATTCGGATGTTGTGAATAGGGCTCGATTATTGGAAGCGCGATAATGAGTCTCACTCAAACTGAAGAATAATGACCAACAACTCGATGATAATCGTCACAGTGGCGGCTTGGCCATCTAACAATGATAACCATCGTGGAGGAAATTATCATGCGAGAAATGGTAACCACTTCGATTGGTAATCATAGCCAAGTAATAGTGTAAGACCCCAACTTATTATTAATGAAATTTAATTTTCTATTTATTATTTTGAAATAGTAAGGGTTGATTTGATTAATGTGGATAGTTATGGGTAAAATACTGAAAATATTTCAAAATAAGCAAGTGGTTATAAAATATTCATTGTTGTTTGGGAATATTCGTTTGGTCGTGGAATATTAAATGCTTCATCGGGAATATTAAATGCATTTGTAAGACCGTGTGTAGACCCCATAACGGAAAGCGATTGGATGAAGAAAACGACAAATATAAGTTGTTTAAAAATAGCAGGCGTAGTTATTACCGATTATCTTTGTTAAAATACTTTCAATGGTTAAAACACGATAGACACTCGTATTGCACTAATTATTGATTCTTACGTGAAGGCCTTTACTCAATAATGGTTATAGTAATTCTTGCTCAATTATTTTATTTTATTGATTCAATAATTCTTTGTGTTGATATTTTATATTACTATTGTTTTGAATAATTGTCACTTCTGTATTATTTTCATTATCGAAGCAATAATTCATATTATCTCGAATAATGTTATTGGATAACATTATTGGCAATGTCTAGAAAGTTACATCTAAGGAGAGGTTTGGTCACCTAATTGCGCCATGATGAGAGGAGAAATTCTTATTGAAAGCCCCATCTTTCCTAGAAGGCGCTTAGTTATCGATATTATGATTACAGAATATTATTTGTGAATAATTAATTATTGATTCATATGATGAGAAAAATATTGATTTTATGTGGATATAGATGGAGAAAATTTTAATGTGACAATTGTTGAAAATTGAAATTTTATCTTTTTACGATAAAATAATTCATTTAAATATATTATTATATTTTAATAATATAATAATGGTGATATTTTACAACGAATGTGGGATATATGAGTATACGAGGAGAAAAAGTATTTTTGTTGCAATAAATGTTTAAAACATATTAAACATGTCGGTGGACCCCATTTATTATTTGAAATTTGATTATAACCTGTAAAATCGTCCGTTTGTGGATTTCGGTCAATTTCTGTTTGGAATTTGGAAAAACTTTCTTCTGCAAAGTTGTAGAGAATTGAATTTCCTATAATAATTCGCGTGTTTTGAATTTTCTGACAAAAGGGCTATTTATTATGAATTATTGAAGTTCTGAAGCTCCGAAATAATTAATTTTTGGAAGTTTAAAATATTTTAAATATGAAAAACATTTTTTGTCATTATTGTGGGTCTTGCATGTGTTGGAATTTGCTGAATTCAGATCCTTAAGAGTGTGCGTTGGAAAAAATATATATATATATATATATATATTATTATTTTATTAAATTTTCTACTTTGGTGTTCTAAGCATTTTCCTATAAATAGGGTGCTTAGGTTAGAATTGAAAATCACACCAGAAACTGAAGTTTTCTCTCTCTATATTATTGAGCGTATTCTTGTGAGTATTTTGAGTATACTTTGAGTATTGCTATATCACGGTGCAAGTTCAAGTTATAACTTTATATCCGATTATTCCAGTTAAATCTTGTCTTTTTCGAGGTAAGGATATTTTTTTTTTTTGTAATGATATTATTTCTTCAATATCATTATCTTTGAAATATTGATCCGAAGTTTTATCAAATTTGGAACTTTTGGTGTTAGAGTTCTTATTCACGATATCTGGACTATTCACGATATCGACACTTTCACTTAATCTGACTTATTCATCGAAAAATGAAAATTTTCCTTTTTCGTCTAAAATATCTATTGTGGATACTAGCTTTGATTGTATCCATATTTTGATCATTCTTGAATTTTACACCACTATGATTATTTTTGAGGTATTTTTGGACATGGATAAAACAAAGTCTGAATCCTTAATCCTTAATCCTTGTCATTTTGTTTCAATTGGATTCGCTTTTTTAAAATATTTTTCATCATCCTCGGTCTTAAATGATGATATTATTGAATATCTTTGGCACCAGAGTGTAAAGATGAATGATTTACGATGAATATCTTTGGCCCGTAGTGCAAAGATGAGCAGTGTTTAGATGAACATGACCAATCCGATGAATATCTTTGGCTCAGTAGTGCAAAGGTGAATATTTGATTCCGTGATATATATTGATTGATGTTACGGGGATAAAAGATAGATTTATGAACTTTTAAATTCATACATAGAAGATAGTAGTTTGCATTCTCTACTTAATTCTTCTAATGAATTATTATTTCATTACGAATATTGATTTAAAACTTGTTGTCTATTATATTCTATTAGATTTTTCCTGTTGAAGACTAACGATAATTTGTTGTATATTATCTTAGTCATAATATTCTTCTTTGGGCTAGTTGAGCTCACCCTTTCCTTTTTGTTCCATTTTTCTTTTCAGAGGCGAGAATATAAGCGAAATGCAATTCGAGGTATGGAATGGCGGTTCTAGAGAGAGTTGTTTAGTAGTCCTCACCATTTTTGTAAAATAAGTATCAATAAATATGATGAGGATTTATTTGAGTATAGATATTGTCTAGAAGATAATATTTGTATTCAAACTCACGCTTTTTACTATTGTAATAATAAAGTTGTAAATTGTTTACATGCCATGTATTGACAACTTCGTAATGGGTGATGTATACCTATTTTGGGGGCGTCACGGTTGGTATCGAGCTTAGGGATATGATCTCTGGCGGAGATCGGGGAATAGAACTAGGAGGGAGAGAGACGAGTAAATCCTTCGCTAGTGTGTTCTACCTAAGCTTATTTGTTAGTTGGTGGGATATATAGGGATATTATGTGATATATTGATTTGCTTAATTAACCATTGTTTTATGGCGGTATTTGAAATGTCGATGAGAATATTAATGGTGGAAATGAGGCCAGTGGAGACGTCTGTACTCACCAACGAGGAGAAACGTCTGCAATGGGCAATGTTCCTCCTATGAACAACACCACCTGAAAGCAGATGATGAACGAGGGATGTTTGGAAGCTTTTTGCGATTCATGCAAAATCGAGCGAGGAGACTCGTGTTCAAAATCTGAGGAGGAAATGATAGCAATTCACGGGTTGTCATAGCCAAGCGATTCAAAGAGTTGGGACCACGAATTTAAGGGAAAGCCGGATCCGATCATGGCGGAAACATGGGACAAGCAAATTACCAAGATATTCGATGTCTTGGGATGCGGAGGAGAATGAAGGTTCCATTCGCCACCTTTATGTTCCATGGCGAAAGCGAGATCACTTTGGTGGAGTCGTGAAGCGTACCCCATCCGTAGACTCAAGATGTCTTGGGAGACATTTGAAACTATTTAATGAAAAATACTTTCACGAAAGTGTTAGTCATATGAAGGAAGTGGAGTTCATCGATTAGAAAGCAAAACAACATGACGGTGTCTCGATGACGAGGCAAAGTTTGCGAGTTATCGAGTTTTTGCCTCATTTGGTGGAGAATGAGGAGCGATATGGCGGATGTTTTTAGAGGTTTGAAACCCAAGTACGTCGATATCTCATTTCTCATAAATTTTCTCTCTATTCGGATGTTGTAAGCAGGCGCAATTATTAGAAATGATAACGAAAACAGTTAACCGAGGGGCCACAATCGAGGATCATACCGGAGATAGCGATCAACAAAACAACGATAACCAGCGGAGAAAGAAAAAGACGGACAAAATGGTAACCACTACTGTGGTAATCATGGCCATGAAAATAGAAGAAGCGAGTCGGGAAGATTTTTTAAAGAGGAGATTTAACAACGACTATGTGAAGACGCAAAGTCTTACAAAGAATCGGGTTCTAAGGGAGGAGAAACGACCACCCATTATATCTTACAAATGCGGAAAAGAGGACATATCAGGTCAAACCGCCTGACAATTCAAGGTATGCTATAATTGTGGAAAGGAAGGACATATAAGCTTCGAGATTGATTATGCAGAATAAAACTAGTTCAATGAGGACGGTGACTCAAAAACATCGTCCCTGAAAAAGTCAAAGTCAACGGTTCTCGAAAAGAAGCGTTTGTTGTGGTAGTCAAAATGCGAGAACCCAAACGAGGTAATCACGGTAAGCTATTTATAAATTCTTGCGAAGTTTATACCTTACTTGATCTGCGGTTACCCATTCATTTATCTCTCCTCGCTTGTGCTTAACGTTTAAACTTGACTCGGAGAAATTAGACTTTGACTATCTGTGGAAACTCCGTTAAGAGAAACTTTCATCACATCCACATTTATAAATCTTGTTTGATTCAAGTTGGCACCATCACCTTACTTGTCACCTTATCTCTTTAAAGATACTTGCTTTTGATGTGATTTTAGGGGATTGATTGGTTAACTACTCATCATGCCAAAATCGATTGTTTTCGTAAGGTTGTTAGTTTTCATATTCTAACCAACTGTTGTGCTGAATTCAAGCAACAAAACCATTAAAATCAGCCATCATGTCATATCTAATCATAAAGCTATTCATTTATTAAAAATGGATGTCAAGCTTTCTTAGCCCATGTTATGGATTTGAATAAAGACACGTCAAATTTGAATAATATTCTGTTGTTATTGACTTTCCGACGTATTTCTGAAAAACTTTTGATTCTACCCCGAACGTGAAGTTGAATTCTTTATTGATCTTGAACTCGCACAAAGCCCATTTCTAAAACCCCATATCAAATGGCTCCTATTGAACTTCAGAGTTATAGGTCCAACCACGTGGGAGTTGTTGGACATCGGTTTCATTAAATCTAGTACATCTCCTTGGGTGCTCCTGCTTTTATTCGTAAAGAAGAAAGACGGGAGTATGCGACTTTGTATTGACTATCGGGAATTGAACCATGTCACTATCAAGAATAGGTATCATCTACCTCGTATTGATGACTTGTTTGACCAGTTGCAAGGGGCACAATTTTTTTCAAAGATCGATCTTCGTTCTGGATATCATCAGCTGAAGATTAGAACTGAGGATATTCCAAAGACTGCCTTTAGAACTCGGTACGGGCATTTTGAATTCTTAGTCATGTCTTTCGGATTGACTAATGCTCCTGCGGCTTTCATGGATATGATGAATCGAGTATTAAAGGAATATTTGGATCAGTTCGTTGTTGTCTTTATTGATGACATCCTCATATATTCCAAAAGTCGTGAAGATCATGAGCACCATTTGAAGCTGGTACTCCAAAGGCTTCGTGAAAACAAGCTTTATGCCAAGTCGAAGAAATGCGAGTTCTGGCTTGAGGAAGTAGCATTCCTTGGGCACGTGGTGTCGAAACATGGAGTATCTCATTGATCCGTGAAGATTGAAGCAATACAAAGTTGGGAGCAACCGAAGTTGGTGACTGAAGTACGTAGCTTTTTGGGCTTAGCTGGTTATTATCGGAGATTCGTGGAAGGGTTTTCTTGAATCGCTACTCCATTAACCAAGCTAACTCGGAAGGATACAAAATTCATTTGGAGCGAAGAATGCGAGAAGAGTTTCCAAGAGCTTAGAGAGAGACTCATTTCGACTGTTCGACAATACCATCACCAAATGCGGATGGATTTGTTATCTACAACGATGCTTCGGGAAAAAGTTAGGATGTGTTCTCATGCAACGTGGAAAAGTCATAGCCTATGCCTCGCAACAACTTAAAGAGTATGAGAGAAATTATCCTACTATGATGATCAGAGAGTTGGCGGCAATCATTTTCGCTTAAAGATCCGGAGGCACTTATCTATATGGGGAGAAAGTGGAGATATATTCGGACCATAAAAGCCTCAAATATTTCTTCACGCAAAAGGAACTCAACATGCGGCAAACGACGTTGGCTCGAGTTGTTGAAAGATTACGACCACACTATTCAATACCATCCCGAAAAAGCGAACGTGGTAGGTGGCGTTGAGTAGAAGATCATATCACGAGGAATGAGTGCGATGATGTCAAGTATCGCGTAGAGCCAACTTTAATAGAAAAAGTTAAGGTTGCTCAAGCCACCGACCTTGAGGCCGATGCGTGTCGAAGAAGAAATCAAAGAAGGTGCTATTAGGAAGCGAGAATTGATGAAGAAGGAATACTTGAGTCCACTCCGGACTTTGTGTTCCTAACGACTCGATTTGAAGTACAAGATTATGATGGAGGCACACAATGCACCATTTGCCATCCATCCTGGAAGTACTAAAATGTATCGTGATCTTCGACATACATTTTGGTGGAACAATATGAAGAGAGAGATTGCAAAGTTTATCTCGATGTGTTTAACTTGTCAACGTGTAAAGGTGGAGCATCTAGTACCTAAGGGTCCGTTGCAACCGCTTGAGATTCCGAAATGGAAGTGGGAACACATTACCATGGATTTCATTACGGGTCTTCCTACGGTTTCTCAAGGCATCAATGCTATTTGGGTTTTTGTTGATAGATTAACCAAGTCTGTTCATTTCTTGCCGATACGGGAGACTTATTCCCTTGAACGTCTTGCTCAAATGTACATAAATGGGATTATGAGATTGCATGACATGCCAGTATCCATAGTTTCAGATCGTGACCCAAGATTCACTTCAAGATTTTGGGTTAGCTTGCAAAAAAGCTATGGGTGCGGATTCTGACTCAATTCGGCATACCATCCTCAAACGGACGGACAATCGTAGAGGACTATTCAAACTCGGAAGATTTATTAAGACTCGTGTCCTAGATTTCAAGGCGATTAGGATAAGTATTTACCATTGGTGGAATTCTCCTACAACAACAAAGTTATCGAGCAAGTATAGGTGTGGCTCCATTTGAAGCATTATATGGACGAAAGTGTCGATCTCCAATATGTTGGGATGAGGTGGGTGAAGCAACATTGTTGGGACCCGAGTTAAGACGTATATGACTACAAGAGAAGATCCAAAATGATTCGACAACGATACAAAGCGGCACAAGATCGACAAAAGAGTTATGCGGATCTTCATCGAAAGGACGTGGAATTTAGTATGGGGATCATGTATTGTTGCGAGTTGCTCCATGGAAGGGAGTTACAAGATTTGGGAAGAGAAAAGCAATCCACGATTTATTGGTCCATTTCAAATTCTTGACCGAGTAGGAAATGTAGCCTATAGACTCGCGTTACCTCCGAGTATGTCTCGTGTTCATAATGTGTTTCACATATCTGTACTTCGTAAATATGTGAAAGACTCGAACCACGTTATTGAGTTAGAACCAGATGAGATAGCCGAAGACTTAACGTATAAGGAAGTACCTGTCAAGATCTTGGATAAGAAGGAGCATGTCCTACGCACGAAGGTCATACCACAAGTAAAAGTTTTGTGGAGGAACCATGCTATAGAGGAAATGACCTGGGAATTGGAAACGGAAATGAAAGCGAGGTATCCTCACCATTTCGAAACAAAAAGTACGTACGTCAATTTCGAGGAAGAAATTTCATAAGGAGGGGAGGTTGTAAGACCCCAACTTATTATTAATAAAATTTAATTTTCTCTATTTATTATTTTGAAATAGTAAGAGTTGATTTGATTAATGTGGATAGTTATGGGTAAAATACGCAAATATTTCAAAATAAGCAAGTGGTTATAAAATATTCATTGTTGTCGGGGAATATTCGTTTGGTCGTCAAATATTCGTACTGTCGGGGAATATTCGTACGACGGCGCAGCCATATGTGGGGACCATAACGGAAAGCGATTGGATTAAAAAAACGACAAATATAAGTTGTTTAAAAATAACGGTGTAATTGTTACCGTTAATACTGTTAAAATACTCGGTGGTTAAAAACACGAAGAAGGCACCGTATTGCACCAATTATTGATTCTTACGTAAGAAGCACTACTCAATAATGGTTACGATAATTAATTATTCGAAGATTTTATTTTATTGATTCAATAATTGCTGTGTTGATATTTTAAATTACTATTGTTTCAATAATTGTCACTACACAATATTTTTCATTATCGAAGCAATATTTCATATTATCTGAATAATATTATTGGATAACATTATTGGCAATGTCTAGAAAGTTCTGTCTAAGGAGAGGTTTGGTCACCTAATTGCGCGCCAGTAAGGAGAAATTCTTATTGGAAAGCCCTCTTTCTTAGGAAATCACAGGTTGTCGATATTATGATTACAGAATATAATTTATGAATAATTAATTATGGATTCATATGATGAGGAAAATATTGATTTTATGTGGATATAGATGGAGAAAAGTTTTAATATGACAATTGTTGAAAATTGAAATTTTATCTTTTTACGATAAAATAATTCATTTAAATATATTATTATATTTTAATAATATAATAATGGTGATATTTTTCAACGAATGTGGGATATATGAGTATACTGAGGAGGAAGAGTATTTTTTGTTGCAATAAATGTTTAAAACATGTTAAACATGTCGGTGGACCCCATTTATTGACTAAAATTTGATTATAACTTTTAAAAAATCGCCTGTTGTGGATTTCTTGGCCAATTTTATTTGGAATTTGGAAAAACTTTCTTCTTACGCAAAGTTGTAGAGAATTGAATTTCTTATAAAAGACGCAAGTTTCAAATTTTCCAACAAAAGGGCTATTTATTATGAATTATTGAAGTTCGAAGCTCCAAAATAATTAATTTTGAAGTTTTAAATATTTTTTACAAAAATATTTTTTGCATATGTGAGGCATGTGTTCAATTGCTGAATTTCAGATTCAAAGGTATGCGTGAAGATTATATATATATATATATATATATATATATATATAATATTTTATTAAAATTTTACTGCTTTGGTGTTCTAAGCATTTTCCTATAAATAGGGTGCTTAGGTTAGAATTGAAAATCACACCGTAAACTTAAATTTTCTCTCTATATTATCGAAATTATTCTTGTGAGTATTTTGAGTATATTTTGAGTATTGCTATACTGGTGCAAGTTCAAGTCATACTTTATATCCTGTTGTTTCAAATTTATAAATCTTGATCTTTCGAGGTAAGGGATATTAATTTTTTTTTTCGTAATGATATTATTTCTTCAATATCATTATCTCAAAAATATTGATCTGAAGTTTTATCAAATTTAGAACTTTTGGTGTTGAGTTACTTATTCACGATACTATGACTATTCACGATATCGACACTTATTCACGAATCTGCCTTATTCATCGAAAATGAAAATTTTCCTTTTCGTCTAAAATATCTATTGTGGATACTAGCTTTGATTGTATCCATATTTTGATCATTCTTGAATTTTACACCACTATGATTATTTTTGAGGTATTTTTGGACATGGATAAAACAAAGTAATCTGAATCCTTAATCCTTAATCCTTGTCATTTTGTTTCAATTTGGATTCGTTTCTTTAAAAATATTTTTCATCATCCTCGGTCTTAAATGATGATATTATTGAATATCTTTGGCCTATAGTGCAAAGATGAATGATTTCGATGAATATCTTTGGCACAGTAGGTCTGAAGATGAGCAGTGTTTAGATGAACATGACGACTAATCGATGAATATCTTTGGCTGTAGTGCAAAGATGAATATTTGATTCCGGATATATATTGATTGATGTTACAGGGGATAAAAGATAGAGCGATGAACTTTTAAATTCATACATGAGAAGATAGTAGTTTGCATTCTCTACTTAACTCTTCTAATGAATATTATTTCAATGCGAATATTGATTTAAAACTTGTTGTCTATTGTATTCTATTAGATTTTTCCTCGTGAAGACTAACGATAATTTGTTGTATATTATCTTAGTCATAATATTCTTTTCTTGGGCTAGTTGAGCTCACCCTTTTCCTTTTTGTTCCATTTTTCTTCTCGTGAGGCGAGAATATAGCGAAAGTGCAGTCGGGTATGGAATGAAGGTTCTAGAGAGTTGTTTAGTAGTCCTCACCATTTTTGTAAAATAATGTATCAATAAATGTGATGAGGATTTATTTGAGTATAGATATTGTCTAGAAGATAATATTTGTATTCAAACTCACAGTTTTACTATTGTAATAATAAAGTTATAGTTGTTTTTGTACCGTGTATTGACAACTCAGAATGGGTGATGTATACCTATTTTGGTGGCATCACAAATAGAAGAAATAACTCAAGTGGAAATTTCAAGAAGAGAAGATTTAACAATGACGGGAAGACGTCGGCACCAACATCAGCAACGAATTTTAGAGGAGGAGAAAGACCGCCAGGTTAGATGCTACGAGATCTGAGAGAAGAGGACACATAAGTCCAAACTGTTCACAACCTTCCAAGGTATGTTTTAGTTGTGGAAAGGATCGGTCATATAGCTCAAGATTGTCACAGTAATAAACCCAAGTCCAAATGGGATGGTGACTCAAAAGGTCATCCGGACAAGTCAAAGTCATCGGTTCTTGGAAGAAGCGTTTTCGTGACTTCTCAAAAAGCGAGTAACCCGAACGAAGTTAGCAAGGTTAGTTAATTATAATTTTTGCGCGGTTATACCTTATTAGATACCTGGTTCTACCCATTCATTTATCTCTCCCGCTTATACTCAACGCTTAAACTTGACCAAGAAAATTAGACTTTGACTTATCTGCTGAAACTCCGTTATGAGAAACTTTCGTTACATCCACTCGTTTATAAATCTTGTTTGATCCAAGTTGGCACCATCACATTACATCGTGACCTTATTTCTTTAAAGATACTTGATTTTGATGTGACCTTAGGGATTGATTGGTCAACCACTCATCATGCTAAAATTGATTGCTTTTGTTAGGTTATTAGTTTTCATATTTCTAAGCAACCTGTTATTCGAATTTAAGCAACCAAAACATTGAAGTCAAACTCTTTTATATCAAGCCGTAAAGTCATTCGTTTATTGAAAAACGGATGTCAAGCTTTCTTAGCCATGTTATGGACTTGAACAAAAATACGTCAGATTTGAATGATATTTCTGTTGTTAGTAAATTTCCTGACGTATTTCCTGAAAAATTTCCTGGCCTATCCCATATCGTGATATTGAATTTTGTATCGACTTTGAACCCGGTACAAAACCCATTTCTAAAATCTCATATCGAATGGCTCTTTTGGACCTCCAGAGGTTAAAAACCTAACTACAAGGAGTTGGTACCTTAGCCTCTATCTGGTGACTTCCTTTGTGGAATGCACTAAACCAAACTCTCTGTATGGGACGTCATATTCGTGCGGTGGTAAACTGATAGGTGCCATTGTGACGTGCTATCCAAGATTGGGATTGAGTCACGCGAGAGAGCAACCTAAGTCGAGAATCGAAATAAGTAGCTTTACAGGCTTAGATGGTTACTACCGGAGATTCTTGGAAGGATTTTATCGAATCGATACTCTATTAACTCAAATTGACTTCGAAAATATACAAAATTCGAATGGAGGGCGAGGAATGTGAGAAGAGCTTCTAAGAACTCAACATGCCAACGTTGACGCTGGCTCGAAATTGAAAGATTACGACCATACCATTCAATACCTATGATATAATAGGATTTCGAAGTGTTGATAAGCTATAGATTGGTAAACTAAGATTAAGACAAGTTTCATAACTCAAACTCGAGTTATTATCTTTTAAGCATGTTAGTGGATAATTATTGTGATTATTCCACCTCTATGATTATTATTGAACCTTTGCATTTATTGCAAGTTCCCTAACTTCGTTCTTATATTGAACGCAAGTATCTAAACCTTATCTCATATTGTGAAAACTTTAAATCATTGTTATACCAACTATCATCACTACAAGAAAAAGGTCCAACAACGACCAATACTATCAGCGACCGCATGTGCGGTCATTGATATTAGTAATATCGACCGACATCTGCGACCGTGATTTAATCTAGTCGCTCTTTAATATCAGCGACCGCATGCGGTCGCTAGCACAAATTTACCTCCCAAAATTTGACAGGAAATGTTGGCGCGGAGGTTTTGTGCGATCACTTAACATCAGCGACCGCATGCGGTCGCTAATACTCATTTGCGATCATATGAAGTCGTAGATATGCGGTCGCTAATAAGCCTTTTTGTTGTAGTGTATATCCATATTGAGTAATTTCTATATTCGTATGAATCATTATTCATGTTCAGAAGTTTATTATATATCTTGATTCATGTTGCATTGAACTTATTATTCCAAAATGTTTTGTAAAAGAATATCATGTGTTAGAAAATGTTCCAAACCAATTGTGGTGCAGAAATCTTATAAATCTATTGAGATGAACAACCCTCATTGAAGGAAAAAAAAATTATATTGTCGGGAAACCGACGTGCGCACAAACAACATGTTTAAATGTTATTCATAACTTAGGGTACTTCGGGTTTATCACCTATTGTACTCGTTTATATTGGATTATCAGTTTAATACTGTTAATTCTAGTAGAAATTCTTGGTCCATAAAGACTACTCAGTGTTGAAACCTTTGAATTCTATTAAAATCTTTCAGCCTATAATGACTCATCATTTAACATTCAAAGAGTCGTTTTTGAAGCTATTTGTAAGACCCCAAACTTATTATTAATGAAATTTAATTTCCTCTAATTATTATTTTGAAATAGTAAGGGTTGATTTGATGAATGTGGATAGTTATGGGTAAAATACACAAATATTTCAAAATAAGCAAGTGGTTATAAAGTATACATTATTGTCGGGGAATATTCGTTTGGTCGTGGAATATTCGTACTGTCGGGGAATATTCGTACGATGGCGCAGCCATGTGTGGGCCCCATAACCGAAAGCGATTGGATGAAGAAAACGACAAATATAAGTTGTTTAAAAATAATGGCGTAGTTGTTACCGTTAATACTATTAAAATACTCGGTGGTTAAAACACAGTAGCACACGGTATTGCACCAATTATTGATTCTTACGTAAGAAGACACTATGGTTCTGAATTAATTCTTAAAGATTTTATTTTATTGATTTAATAATTGTTGCGTTGATATTTTATATTGCTGTTGTTTCAATAATTGTCATTACACAGTATTTTTCATTATCGAAGCAATAATTCATATTATCTGAATAATATTATTAGATAACATTATTGGTAATGTCTAGAAAGTTCTGTCTAAGGAGAGGGTTGTCACCTAATTGCTTGCGCCAAGAAGGATAAATTCTTATTGAAAGCCCCTCTTTCTGGAACCTGCTAGTTGTCAATATTATGATTCTGTAATATTATTTGTGAATAATTAATTATTGATTCATATGATGAGAAAAATATTGATTTTATGTGGATATAGATGGAGAAAATTTTAATGTGACAATTTTTGAAAATTGAAATTCATTTAAATATATTATTATATTTTAATAATATAATAATGGTGATATTTTTACAACGAATGTGGGATATATGAGTATACGAGGAGGAAGAGTATTTTTGTTGCAATAAATGTTTAAAACATGTTAAACATGTCGGTGAACCCCATTTATTGACTGAAATTTGATTATAAACAATAAAATCGCCTGCGTTTGTGGATTTTGGTTAATTTACATTTTGGAATTTGGAAAAACTTTCTTACTAAAAGTTGTAGAGAATTGAATTTCCTATAAAAATACGCGAGTTTCAATTTTCTGACAAAAAAGGCTATTTATTATGAAATATTGAAGTTCAAGCTCCAAAATACTTAGTTTTGAAGTTTTAAATATTTTTTACAAAAACGTTTTTTTTGCATGTAATGAGGCATGTGTTCAATTCTTTGATTTCAGATTTAAAAGGTGTGCGTGAAGATTATATATATATATATATATATATATATATATATATATATATATTTTATTAAAATTTTCGCTTTGGGTGTTAAGTATTTTCCTATAAATAGGGTGCTTAGGTTAGAATTGAAAATCACACCGAAAATCAAATTTTCTCTCTATATTATCGAAATGTATTTTTGTGAGTATTTTGAGTATATTTTGAGTATTGCTATACTGGTGCAAGTTCAAGTCATAGCCTATATCCTGTTTCAAATTTGCAATCTTGATCTTTTTCGAGGTAAGGATTTTTTTTTCCAGTAATGATATTATCTCTTCAATATCATTATCTTTGAAATATTGATCTGAAGTTTTATCAAATTTGGAACTTTTGGTGTCGAGTTACTTATTCACGATACTGCCTTTATTCACGATATCGACACTATTCACGAATCACGGCCTTATTATTCATCGAAAAATGAAAATTTTCCTTTTCGCCTAAAATATCTATTGTGGATACTAGCTTTGATTGTATCCATGTTTTGATCATTCTTAAATTTTACCCCACTATGATTATTTTTGAGGTATTTTTGGACATGGATAAAACAAAGTACGAATCCTTAATCCTTAATCCTTGTCATTTTGTTTCCACGGATTCGTTTCTTTAAAATATTTTTCATCATCCTCGATCTTAAATGATGATATTATTGAATATCTTTGGCTTTAGTGCAAAGATGAATGATTTCGATGAATATCTTTGGCCCGTAGTGCAAAGATGAACAGTGTTTAGATGAACATGACCAATGATGAATATCTTTGGCTGTAATGCAAAGTTGAATATTTGATTCCGATATATATTGATTGATGTTACGAGGATAAAAGATGACGATGAACTTTTTAAATTCATACATAGAAGATAGTAGTTTGCATTCTCTACTTAACTCTTCTAATGAATTATTATTTCAATGCGAATATTGATTTAAAACTTGTTGTCTATTGTATTCTATTAGATTTTTCCTGTTGATGACTAATGATAATTTGTTGTATATTATCTTAGTCATAATATTTCTTTTAATTGGGCTAGTTGAGCTCACCCTTTTCCTTTTTGTTCCATTTTTTCTTCTCGGAGGCGAGAATATAAGCGATGCAGTCGGGGTATGGAATGAAGGTTCTAGAGAGAGTTGTTTAGTAGTCCTCACCATTTTTGTAAAATAATGTGTCAATAAATGTGATGGGGATTTATTTGAGTATAGATATTGTCTAGAAGATAATATTTGTATTCAAACTCACAGTTTTACTATTGTAATAATAAAGTTGTAGTTGTTTCTGTACCGTGTATTGACAACTCAGAATGAGTGAAGTATACCTATTTTGGGGGCGTCACACTATTGGCATATCCTTGTTACATCATTATTCCTTAACTCTCGAGTTATCCTTGATTAATATACCTTTAAACTTATTAACTTCACCCTTATTGTTATATACTTGCTGGGCAAACTTGTTGCACATTCTTACTTTCGTTAAGACAGAACGTGGTGAAATCTCAAGCCTTTTATAATAGAAAAGGCAAAGCTACATATTAGCTTTAGTCCTTGGTGTGACGCCCCCAAAATAGGTCCAATCCACCCAACCTATTCTGAGTCGCCAAATACATGGTAAAGAAACAACAACAACTTTATTATACAATTGTCGTGCAAAATACGACAACACATAAACAGTGAGTTTAAATACAAATATTGTCTTCTAGACAATATCCACACTCAAATAAGTCCTCATTACAATTATTGATACACTATTTTACGTAATAGTGAAGACTACTAGAATAACTTTTAGAACCATCATTCCACACCCCCGACTAAGATTGCTTACATTCTCACTTCTACGAGAAGAAAAATGGAACAACAAGGAAAGGGTGAGCTCAACTAGCCCAAGAAAGAACATTATGACTAAGATAATATAGAACAAATTATCGTTAGTCCTCAACAGGGAAAAATCTAATAGAATACAATAGACAACCAGTTTTAGATCAACAACTGCAGCGGAAATAACAATTCATTAGAAGAGTTAAGTAGAGAATGAAATCTACTATCATCTATGAATTTAAAAGTCCATCATCGATATTTTATCCTTGTAACATCAATCAATATACATCATAAATCAAATATTCATCTTTGCACTACAGGCCAAAGATATTCTCCAGTTGGACATGTTTATCTAAACACCTGTTCATCTTTGCACTACGGGCCAAAGATATTCATCATAAAATCATTCATCTTTGCACTACATGCCAAAGATATTCAGTTATAACATCATTTAGAACTGAGGATGATGAAAAATATTTTAAAGAAACGAATCCAGTGAAACAAAAGAACAAATATTAAGGATTCGTTCTTTACACAATCAAAGTTCAAAAATACTTCATAAATAACCAAAGTGGAGTAAATTTCAAGAATGGAGATCAAAATATAGATCCAATCAAAGATGGGAATCATAACAGACAATCTTGGACACAGAAAAGAAAATTTAATTTTTATGTGAATAGTGTCGTATTCGTGAATAGTGTTGTATACGTGAATAGTAACTCCGACCTCAAAAGATAGAAATTTCACAAAAAAATATCATCACGCTTCATGAATAGTACTCGTGAATAGTAACTCGTGAATAGTAACTCATGAATAGTAACTCGTGAATAGTAACTCATAAATAGTAACCCCGACATGAAAAAGTTCCAAATTTGATAAAAATTTCCAACCCATATTTTGGCATAATGATATTGAAGAAATAATATCACTTACGAAGAAAATAACATCCCTTACCTCGAAAAGAATAAATACTTACATTTGGAATATCGACATCTGATCTTTGAAGGAACTTGCACCATATAGCAACACTCAAAGTACTAAACTACTCACAAAAATACGCTCGATATATAGAGAGAGAAAGAGAGAGAAATCTTTAGTTTCTGGTGTGATTTTCAATTCTAACCTAAGCACTCTATTTATAAAAAAATGCTTAGAACACCAAAGCAGAAAATTAAATATAATAATAATATATTTATAAAATTGTCAAGCCCACCTTAGACCAACTGAAATCAGCCCATTCTTATCACATGTTGAGCCCACTAAATTGCAAAAAACATTTTTCATAAAATAAATAATTAAAACTTTCAAAAATCAATTATTCTGGAACTTCGGAATTTCAATAATTCATAATAAATATCCCTTTTATCAGAAAATTCGAATCTCGCGAATTTTTATAGTAAATTCAATTCTCTACAACTTTGTAGAAGAAAGTTTTTCCAAATTCCATACAAAAATTGACCGAAATCCACATACGGATGATTTTACAGGTTATAATCAAATTTCAGTCAAAAAATGGGTCCACTAACATGTTTAACATATTTTTAGTATTTATCGCAACAAAAATACTCCTCCTCCTCATTCACTCATATATCCCACATTCATTGTAAAAAAATATCATCATTATTATATTATAATAATACAATAAAATATTATTTTATTAGAAAAGATAAAATATCGATTTTTTAACAATTGTCACTTTAAAATTTTCTCCATCTATATCCACATAAAATCAATATTTTTCTCATCATATAAATCAATAATTAATTATTCACAAATAATATTACGAATCACGATCTTGTGACGAGGGCATTTCGAGGAAGAGGGCTTTCGAAAAGAATTTCTCACTACTTGACAGGCAATTAGGTGACCAAACCTCTCCTTGAGGCGAACTTTCTAGACATTGCCGATAATGTTTTCTAATAATATTATTCAGATAATATGAATTATTGCTTGATAATGGAAAATCTTGTGTAGTGACAATTATTGAAACAACGATAATATAAAAAAAATCAACGGAGCAATTATTGAATCAATAAAATAAAATCTTGAGCGATAATTCTTGTAACAATTATTAAGTAGTGCCTTCTTAGGTAAGAATCAATAATTGGTGCAATCACGGTGTCTTCTTGTCAACAACGGCGTATTCGTGTTTTAACCATAGGGTATTCAAACAGTATTAATCTGGTAACAATTTATGCTACCAATTATTTATAAACAACTTATACTTGTCGTTTTCTTCATCCAATCGCTTTTTATGTTATGGGCCCACAAGGTTGTCTTGTAAATGAAAATATTCCCGAAACAACAATGAATATTTTATAACCACTTGATTATTTAAAATTTTTGCGCATTTTACCTATAACTAACCACATTAATCAAATCAACCCCTTACTATTTCAAAATAATAATTAGAGAAATTAAATCTTTATTTATAAAAAGTTGGGGCCTTACACTTGGTGCTAGAAGTTTATGTTTAAAATGTAACAAAACTTGTTTAATATTATGTATTAAGTATGTTTTAAGTTATGATGTATTAGTAATGGTTACGAAACTTTGGAACATGAATAATTATATATAATAAATTAATGTAAATTGTAAGACCCCAAATAATTAATAAATGAAATTTAATTTCCTCTAATTATTATTTTGAAATAGTAAGGGTTGATGTGATTAATGTGGATAGTTATGGGTAAAATACGCAAATATTTCAAAATAAGCAAAGTGGTTGTAAAATATTATTCATTGTTATTTGAGAATATTCGTTTGGTCGTGGAATATTCGTATTGTCGGAATATTCATACAAATGCCGCCATGTGTGGGCCCCATAACGGAAAAAGCGATTGGAGGAAGAAAACGACAAATATAAGTTGTTTAAAAATAATCTACAGTAGTTATTACTGCTTACATCATTGGAATACCCTATGGTTAAAAACACGCAATACGCTGTTTAGACAAGAAGACACTACCTGATTGCACCAATTATTGACTTCTTACGTAAGAAAGGCACTACTCAATAATGGTTACAGAATTATCGCTCAAAGATTTTATTTTATTGGTTCAATAATTGTCATATTGATATTTTAAACCGTCATTGTTTCAATAATTGTCATTACACAAGATTTTTCATTATCGAAGCAATAATTCATATTATCTCAATAATATTATTAGATAACATTATTGGCAATGTCTAGAAAGTTCGCTCTAAGGAGAGGTTTGGTCACCTAATCACATGTGCTAAGAAGGAGAAATTCTTATTGGAAAGCCCTTCCTTTTCCCTTCCGTCTCAGTTGTCACAATATTGTGATTTTGTAATATTATTTGTGAATAATTAATTATTGATTCATATGATGAGGAAAATATTGATTTTATGTGGATATAGATGGAGAAAATTTTTAATGTGACAATTGTTGAAAATTGAAATTTTATCTTTTCTCGATAAAATAATTCATTTAATATATATATTATTATATTTTAATAATATAATAATGGTGATATTTTTACAACGAATGTGGGATATATGAGTATACGAGGAGGAAGAGTATTTTTGTTGCAATAAATGTTTAAAACATGTTAAACATGTCGTTGGGACCCCATTTATCGATGAAATTTGATTATAGCCTCTAAAATCGCTTGGTTTGTAGATTTTGGTCAATTTACGCTTGGAATTTAGAAAAACTTTCTTCTCGCAAAGTTGTAGAGAATTGAATTTCCTATAAAAACACGCGAGATTCAAATTTTCTGATAAAAGGACTATTTATTATGAATTATTGAAGTTCCGAAGTTCAGAAATAATTGATTTTTGGAAGTTTAAAATATTTTTAATTATAAAAACGTTTTTTCATTTTTGAAACTCATTTAACATGTGGTTAGGAGGCTGAATTCAGATGGTAGTGTCAAGTAGAGATATTTAGAAAAATATAATATTAATTTATTAAATTTTCTCGCTTTGGTGTTCTAAGCATTTTCCTATAAATAGGTGCTTATGTTAGAATTGAAAATCACACGAAACTCAAGTTTTCTCTCTATATATCGGCGTATTCTTGTGAGTATTTTGAATATACTTTTAGTATTGCAATACGGTGAAAGTTCAAGTTATAGCCTATATCCAGTATTCCAGCTAGAAATACTGATCTTTCGAGTAAGGATATTTTTTTTTTTCGTAATGATATTATTTCTTCAATATCATTATGCTGAAATATTGATCTGAAGTTTTTATCAAATTTGGAACTTTTGGTGTCGAGTTACTATTCACGTATACTCTGATCTTATTCACGAATCGACTATTCATCGAAAAATGAAAATTTTCTTTTAAATCTAAAATATCTATCATGGATACTAGCTTTGATTGTATCCATGTTTTGATCATTCTTGAATTTTACACCACTATGATTATTTTTGAGGTATTTTTGGACGTGGATAAAACAAAGTACGAATCCTTAATCCTTAATCCTTGTCATTTTATTTCACTGGATTCGTTTCTTTTAAAATATATATATATATATATATATATATATATTTCATCATCCTCAGTCTTAAATGATGATATTATTGAATATCTTTGGCCTGTAGTGCAAAGATGAATGATTTCTGATGAATATCTTTGGCCTGTAGTGCAAAGATGAATGATTTCGATGAATATCTTTGGCCCATAGTGCAAAGATGAGCAGTGTTTAGATGAACATGACCAATCAGGTGAATGTCATTGGCACATAGTCTGAGGATGAATATATGATTCGGATATATATTGATTGATGTTACGAGGATAAAAATATTGATGATGGATTTATTAAATTCATAGATATTAGTAGATTTCATCCTCACGTACGTAACTCTTCTATGAATTAATATTTTTCATTGCAGTATTGATTTAAAACTTGTTGTACATTGTATTCTATTAAATTTTTCTGTTGAAGACTAACGATAATTTGTTCTCAGTATTATCTTAGTCATAATATTCTTTATTGGGCTAGTTGAGCTCACCCTTTTCCTTTTTGTTCCATTTTTCTTCTAAGGAGGCGAGAATGTAAGCGAAATACGCAGTGGGGTATGGAATGATGGTTTTAGAGAGTTGTTTAGTAGTCCTCACCATTTTTGTAAAATAATGTATCAATAATTATGATGAGGATTTATTTGTATGTGGATATTGTTTAGATGACAATATCTCAGATTTAAACTCACGCTTTTTCTTTGTTGTAATAATAAAGTTGTAGTTGTTTACATCGCAGGTGTATTGACAACCTTTAATGGGTGATGTATACCTATTTTGGGGGTGTCACATAAATTATTCTATTATTCCACTGTATGAGTTATTAGTGTATTATTAGAATGATATCGTGAAGTACCGAATTCAAGATAATATTGTCTGAATTTAGGGGCGTCACATGGACGACGCCATGTTCCAAAGGGTTATGGAGGCGGTGTCGGAGACGTTTGGTACGAATCCGATATTTCGTCGTCAAAGATTCCGCCATCTGCTAGGCGTTTTGCTGCCACCAAATTTACGCAGAGATATTGCAAATAGGGCCACCATCGAGAAGTCTGGGATATCCTTCCGGAGCAGTTCGACGCGATACCCTACGAGATGGTCCGAAATGGGGGTTACCTTACTCACAGAGGCTTTTGACCCGCTTCTGAGTCACAGTACCTCAACCACTCAGGTATAATTTCTTTTTATTATAATTAAGTTACTTATTTTGCATGTTATTTAATTTTCACTTAGTTGTCTCTTTAATACTCTCATACGTATTGATGACTTATATTTTTAATTGTATCAACATGGTGGAGGTCGCGATGTTGTTGGTGATTAAGAGTTGGTTGACGATGCAGATCGCGAGCGGGGGGATGATGGCGAGGATTTTCAGACACCAGAGCAACGACGTCAACCCCCGCCCGATAATTCTCCTCATACTGGTGATATTACTAGATTAGGTTGATATTTTGTATAGCAATAGTTTAGATGTTTGTAAAACATTTGTAAATTATTGTAGTTTAGCTTGTTTCTTTGTAAATCAACATATTTTAATTTTGTAGATAATTGAAGTTATTGTTATTCTTTCTAGGTGGACATAAAAATTGGACATGAGTGTATTTGAATTTTACCTATTTATATCTTTACCCACCATTAGGGGTAAAAATACAAATAAGTGAAATTCAAATACACTCATGTTTCATGTCCAATTTTCATGTCCATATAGAGTTTTTATCTTCAAAGTAGTTACGTTGTGTTGATTACGGTATAAGTTGTTAGATGTAATGAATGGTTAAATATTGTATGTATTGTTGGGAAAAAGTAGGTTACATATACAAAAATGGGGTTTAAAAACCTGAAAAATGCTAAAATGAAATATATATATATATATATATATATATATATATATATATATAGAAAGGATATATTCGACGGAATGCGGTAATTTTGACGGAAATTCTGTTGAAAATAAAGAAATTAATTTAATTTATTTAAAAATTCCTCTATTTCCGACGAAATATCAGGACTATTTCGTCGGAATTACGCTTTACCATATCATTCATGTAACCTACACGTGTCCCATTATTTTTTACGAACTAATTAATCCGTTGGCAATAATCTGTCGAACTTAACCAATCTACCCTTAACGGAATTGTCGACGGACTAATCTACGACGAGGTTAAATTCGACGGAATATTCATCAACAATATTAAGTTTATTTTGACGGAATAAGCTCACTTTCGACGATTTCCGTCGGAATTAGCCATTTTTCTTGTTGTGGTTGTGATTTGGAGATCAATCAGTTCCGGATCTGAGAGAAGTTAATAATTATGGTGGATTGGAATTTCTGATTTGGGTCTTCAATCAGATAAAAAGTTTAATTGATGTTTAATGTTTAGTATTTTAATATTTTTCTTCTTTTAATTTACTAATTTAAACGGTAATTCATTAATTGATTTTTAAGTTTTTCTAAACTAAGACAAAAAATTCCAGTTAAAGTACATTTTTAAGAAATTTATATTTTAGTTTTTTATTTGTACGTTCTAGTATTGATAATACATTATATTTTGTAATTAGCTATTTTTTATATTATTGATTTTAATTAATTATTTTGCATGATTAATTGAGTAATTAATTGTTTATTTGAGTTATTGTTTTAATTAGTTATTTATTTGCGGTTAATTATTTAGTTTAATGCTGTTTTAGGATTAATTTTTAGTGAGATTAATTATTTAGAATTATTATGGGTAAATATATATTAAAATCTTTTTTGTATTGATTTTGTAATTTCTAGGTATTTGTACTAATTAAATAAGTTAACTACTGTCAACTGTCAAGCATATTATATTTAAATATTAAATTATGACATATATATTACTACTTTTCGACTAAAAATGGCCAGAATTGTAAATAAAATTCATCGTGATTAGCGGTACTTTAAATATCGAGATCAAAGTTTTTAAATTTATGAATACCAAATACAAAATGATTAAATTTTGAGGTTAATATGGAGTAAACCCTTAACAATACATACCACCAGATTAGATTAGATATTAGATATATAGAACAGTCAGACCAGATGAGATCATGTGTACTGATGGATTTTAGAACTTTTCTAGATAATAATTCAATGGAAGAATGTCTTGTCGTCAAAGTGTAAGAGAGATGTAAAAACTTGTATGTGAGAATATGAATAATCAATATACGTGAGAACGCACTTCATACGATGGCTTCCTCACTAGGTTATACTATCCTCGCTTGATTATCGCGCCACCCACTATCACCGACACCTCCTCCGACCGATGGCTCACCGATCATATAAGGTTTATCCACCGCTTTACATCGCTTTTCACCACGCACGGCCATGATCCCATCCACATTAATGCACGGCAGAACTCTCGTCAACCGTCATGCTTTTTCATCATCACAAGTCAAAGTAATGATATTAAAATATCTAATGGGTCAATCCACCGGACCGAATTTTACTTTAAAGATTAAAACGGATATAATACGGTGATCGGGCCCAATGGTTTTAACGATTAAAAATAAAGGCCCAATGGATTCTTCATGTGAGTAGCCCAATGTACCCTACCAAAAAAGAAATATCACGCCCAACATTGCCCCCTAGTTTTTTTTGTTAAATGTAATGTTTAATAAAAACTATGAATGGCCCAAGATAATTTAATAAAGGTCCATAAAGTGAGATATAATCAAGTGTATCCAATCGTTATTCACGAAATAAAAGGAGAAGAGGATGGAGGCCCAAATCGTAAAAACCCTATTTATCAGATATACGGACCTTAACCCAATTCTTCCCATTCAAATTCCAAATCATCAATAAGATTTAATGAGCCTACCAACACCGTGGTAAATCACAAGATAAAAGGTAACTTTATCAACTTTGACAGCTTTTACTCGCCATTTGAATTTCGAGCGCCTTTCCTCGAACTCTCCGACTTTCTCGAACTTTCTCCTTTCTTTCGCAAATAATCAACAATGGCTTCCTGTGATTCTCGCATAAGGTTCTCCCATATTGGTAACCCCACTCACCGCTGCTCCACCAAACCCTACCACCACCGCTTTACGAAGGAGCCTCGACACCGAACCCAAAAGTGTCGAAATCGATAAGAACCCTCCCCCATAAATCCCAAAACCCTCCGAATACTACAGAATATCGAGCGATTCTCGCACGCCAACACTCCTCGATCGTCACAGTAGGTCGAATCAAGAGAATTCTTGGCCCCGATACCACATCCCGGATACCCACGCAGCCTAGGTTCCTAGATCCCATGAGAGAGATGTACCAACCACCGTAGGGTCGACTCACTGCCTCGTGACCCTACCGAGAAGGGGGTTCGCTTCTCTCAGATATCTTCATAAGAACCCCACTGGGTTTCTCGGGGTGGGGTCGCTTAACTAGTACCAACTCAGACATTCACATCTTGGCCTTCGTGGCCCTCTCGCCATGAATCATGCGTGAGCCTCCCTCGACTCCTTCTTCTTTACGATATACAAAATAGTACAATCTAGGGAGAAGGGGTTCAAGGCCATTAAAGCAAGCATTCTCCAAGTCGAGAGAAGTTCGAGAGGCGTCACTGGTAAACACGCCTTCGAGCAACAAAATGGGTATGAAAAATGGTTCTACGCCAAAGGCCCCAAATCTCTTCTCTACCGAATCGGGCCACCGACGAGAAGATCTCTTCACGATTTTGGAGACATTTCAAGAAAGAGAAATGGAAATGATGGAACTTTTTGACAATTTCCCAAGGAGGAGCCGGAAGTACGGACTCTCTCTCAAGCAAAGTATGGTTATACGACCATAAATGTAAGTATTTGGCCTATTTTATATGTATACTAATTTTTTGAAAATGCTTTTATGATGATGGATTCTAACACGAGTCAGATTGGTTATGCAAGATTTTTGATCAAACCGAGCTCTTTAGAGATAAAAGAGCTCAAGATTTTTTGTCCGGGAAGCCTTCTAAGTCGTTGAAACTCAGCAAAGCAGGTCGCCCCCCAAGTCAACCAATCCTTTAAACATGTATGCATTTAATTCCAAACCGACGAACCGTGGTCAAGAGGTTCCTCGCTTTAAGAGACTCCTCCGCCGCCGTAAGAGGAGGCGATCGTAAAACCCGTAACAACACCCTTTCCAACCCCTTCCGGTTACCCCTGTAAATCGAGCCAACCACCACGTCCGGCACACCCGACGAGAGGCCTACTCGATCGTCTCCGATCAAGAAGATCCTCCGCACTAAAAAGTCGAGAAGCAAGATAACGCTTTTCGATCGCCAAGAGCTTAGGGTGCCCCAATCTTCGATCATACCCCTTCGCATCACCAGAGAAATACAGATCACAAGAAGGTGATCAGATGAAGTCGCCCAAACCCCGCCCAGAAGAGGAAACGAACACCGACAAACCACCCAAGCTCAGACGGCCACTCCTCTACAAGAACCCACCCAAACAAATCTCCTCTCCCGAGACCGCAGACGCCGAACTCGAACTCTACTCCTCCCGAGCAACCACCTTCCTTCCCCGAAAGGTCAAGACCTTCGCCAGAACGAAAGCAGTGTCCTTCAGTCGTATATCATGCCGAGGCCGTGGATCTCCGACTATATGGCCTAGATTCAATGCTAATTTTCCGCTCGACCTATTCGGCCTTCGTAAGAACGCCGACGATCATAGGTTCAAAGGATCACACCTGACGGAATTTGCTCATGAAGGGATGAGCTATTTGCTAAGGTAAATAATCATTCCTTTATTTTTCCGCTTTTCTCGCCCTTAATTGTATATCCGATACCGCTTGAGTACTGCTCCTAACATACGCAGTTAATGTCGTTTTTGGACGCTTATACCCCAAGACACATAAAATGGGGAAGCCGAGGAAGATTTCATGCGACAAGAGATCAATATGCCGAGATCGACCTTGGCTCGAGAAAGGGCCGATCGAGAAGACTCTCTTCAAGTCATCGATGGCCTCCAACGAGACTCTCGATAGAGCTAAGATGGATTTGAGGACGCCCGACGACGTAGTGCGGCCACAAGAGATAGGTCACCAGCCTCAAGCTAGCCAACAAACTTTAACCGATCTCGAACGCCGGCTTAGTCGAAGAAAACCTCGCATGCCGAGGGCAAAAATGAGGAGTTTTCTTCCAAACCAAGCCTCGCTATTCAACTCAAGCGAGGCTCAATCAAAGGCCCAGGATGAAGGACGGATTTGAGACACAAGAACAAACGCCACAAGCTTCGCTTTTAAAATAAAGGATCTTGAGGGAAGGGGTCCTCTTCCTCACCAAGAGCTCGTAAAGCGAGATATGTGTAATATAGAGACTTGACGAGCTTAACGCCGAGATCATGAAAGTTTACTCTAAGGCTACGTAAGACCGCCGAGAGAGAGGCAAAAGAAAAACTGCTCACGCTTCAATCGACCCAACTCTACTCAACTCAAGACGGCGGTGGTGCCTAGGTGTTCTTCCCGCTTATTCTCGACTTATGTAAAAATTTTATCTGCTTAAACATTTTACGCTTTCTATATTAGTGTATTTTTGTTCATGAATGAATAAAGTCAAATGAATGTTTTAGTTTTCCGATTTAATTTGCAATCTCTTTAATTGTGAACTATGTTCTCTGCTAGTTTCTTGTCAATAATTCAATATCAAGAAATGAACCTAAAATAAAGGAATCGCTTAAGATATATAATAGTTAATGTATGAGACGGCGGAATTGAATTTCATGGATGTGATTTACCTTAACCGAATGTAAAGGATCAATTCAAACACTTTGGATTTAACTCAAATTGTTAATTAACAATTAAGATGTCATATAATGTATAAAGTGATGTTAAAGAACGAGGCATTCCGAACTCAACACTTAAATAAAATAAAGTACCACATACTCATCTGCCCAAGTGTGAGATCTGGCCATTTGTTTACCACTCGGTGAAACAATTATATGAAAAAGATAAGATATATAGGACCAATCAGGACCATCGATTTACCACCCCGTAAAATCAATATAGATCCTTCGCCTACCACTCGGGGTAGAATCTAAAATGGGTCGCCATCGAATGGCCAAAGAAGTCCTACCATTCCTCCTTACACCATAAATGACCATAGACAAAATAGACCAGACTAATAAAGGACTATCGATTTACCACCCCGGTAAAATCAATATAGATCCTTCGCCTACCACTCGGGGTAGAACGACAAATGGGTCGCCATCGAATGGCCAAAGAAGTCCTACCATTCCTCCTTACACCATAAAGACCATAGGACAAAATAGACCAGACTAATAAGGACCATCGATTTACCACCCCGGTAAAATCAATATAGATCCTTCGCTCACCACTCTGGGTAGAACGACAAATGGGTCGCCATCGAATGGCCAAAGAAGTCCTACCATTCCTCCTTACACCATAAAGGACCATAGACAAAATAGACCAAGACCAATAAAGGAAAAGTGTCTTTTATCGATAATGAACAATAATATACGCATTCATGAGTTAACTTGATCTTTATCAAAGTATTTCCAAGCCCGCCAAATGCGCTAAGTGTTTTTTGATTTCGAACCATCTAATGCCCTTAACCTAGAAGTGCCCTGGTTGGATACTTCGATCACCTCATATGGTCCTTCCCATTGGCATTAACTTTCCCGTGTTTTGAGGTGTGTAGGTTTTCTACTACTCGAGGACGTAAGTCTCCTACTCAATCAAAGCTCGACTTTTTGTTATAATGCTTAGCTACTCTTCGCTGATAAGTTACCAATTTAAGTAGAGCAGAACTTCTAACTTCTTCTAGCAGATCCAAATTGGCCTTCACCCTTCATCATCAGATATTTCTTTGTAGATTGACCGACCAAGACTGAGATCCGATTTCGACAGGACTAAGGCATCGCACTATAGCCACCGAAAGGGTGAATCCCTCAAAGTAGTCCTCGTGTAAATCCTAGAAGCCCACAACACGCCGAAAGCAGCCTCCTCCGCCATCTTCCTTTAGCTTCATCTAGTCTCAAGGCTGATCCTGCTCAAGAAGTCATTCCGCTGGTCACCTCAACTTCGCCATTCGACTCGTGGATGAGCCACCAAAGTCTTTTTATGTCAATCCCCAACCCTTTAAAATGCTTCAAATTTTGATCCCATTTAACCGCGTCCGTCATCCGATATTAATACTCTAGGATCCCGGTTAAACACTACTTGACTTTTTTTATGAACTTCAAACATTCTCGCTCTGTAATTAACTCAAGTGGCTTCGCCTTCTACCCACTTAGTCATGTAATCAATAAGAATTCATGACAAAGCTAACCCCGACCTTTTAGCTTTAGGCAATGGACCCAATATATCTACCCCCGCATAAAATAAGGGTATAGAGATAAAATCGAGTATAGCTCTTCCGCATGGTCGTGTGGGATCTGACCGCTGAGTCGGCACTTTTCACATTTTTTGACATACTCAGTAGCTTCCTTGAAAATTGTAGGCCAATAAGATCCTTGTCAAGTACTTTGTAAGCCAAAGATTTAAGCAACCCATATGATCACCGCAAATGCCCTCGTGAACTTCCCCAAGAGCATATTCCGCCTCGATGGGACCAGCACTTCAAGAATGGTGAAGAAAAGGCCAATCGATAAAGATCCCCATCAATAAGAACAAAGTCAAGGCGCCTTGTATTTGATCTTCTTTGCTAACATCCGATCCGGCGAAGGACGCCATCCGCCAAATACTGATGTAGGGGTCATCCAAAGAGCTAGATCGCCGATACACATCATCGCTTCATGTCAACACTCTACCGTCAGTAACTTCCAAGTAAATCGATCCGTTAAAAACATCTCGCATCCGTAGTAGCTAATTTCGACAATGCATCGGCGATAGAATTGTCATTACGCCTATGCCCCGAAATTGCACGGCTAAATATCAAGTTTGGCCCTTTAACTCCGCCAAATACTTGATCATCCGATTTCCACGAGCTTCATAGTCCCCTCGATAGTCGCTGACAACCAACCGAGAGTCATCAGAGATGATAAGGTTCCGACTTCTGTACTTTTGCCAATCGAACACCCGCTAAGACCGCTTCATACTCTTGCTTCGTTGTTTGTCGCTTTTAAATCCAAATCGATGGCTCGTTGAACTTTGAACCCGTCTCCCTGACTTGTCAAGATAATTCCCGCCCCACTAATGCTAGGGTAGAGGAACCATCTCGCATATAGAGTCCAAACATTCTCGCCTCCTCGTTAAGAATCGCAATCGCCGACGGACGATTCACTTTCCTAGAATTTCTAAGATCCGCTTTCAGCGAACGAACATTCTATTATGAAATCGCCAAAGCTTGGCCTTTGATAATGGGTTCGTGGATGGTATTCGATGAAAAATCGTGATAACTCCATTGTCCACGCCGCTAACCTTCCTCAAACTTCGCTTGCCCATCACCTTCTTCAATGGTCGATCCGTAGACAACCAGAGTCCGACCTTTGAAAATATCGCCAAGCTTCCTACTAGCAATTATCAAGGCGAAGGCAAATTTCAACATTTGATACCGGTTTCAAAGATCTCGCAGACGCGATCGATATAATAGACCGGATGTCGCCTTCCACCGATCTCCCGAACCAAAGATCGCCCCAACCGCTAACGAACTTGCCGCCAGACATGATATATAAGGTCTCATTGAATGGGTTTCACCAATAAAGGAGCCAAGAAAGATACGCCTTTTATGCTCCTGAAGGCGCTTTCACACTCTAAAGTCCACTCGAACGCCTTTCGCATTCTTCTACTTTTTCAATGTATCAAAGAAAGGAAGGCACCTCTCTCGCAGATTCGGCGATTTAACCTCCTTAATGCCGCATCCTCGCCAATGACGTTGGACGCCTTTTTAATGACCGAGGAGTCTTCATGTCAAGAATGGCCCAATCTTCTCTCGATTGGCCTCGATACCCCCTTCGACTAACAAGATAACCCGTAAACTTCCTCGCACCGAGGCCGAAAGTGCACTTCGGCCGGATTAAGTTTTAGTCGACGATGACGACAAATTCGAAAGCATTCCTCTAGATCGTCTAAATGACTCAACGCAGCATGCTTTTCACGATCATGTCATCAACGATACCTCCATGTTCCTTCCTACAATGCCCATCAAGATGAAGTTCATCATTCTCCGTAAGTTGCTCCAAAGATTTATAAGGCCAAAAGTCATCTTCAGAAAGCGACAATCGAATCTGCATGTAATAAATGCGGCCTTTGGGATGTCCTCTTTACACATGGATATTTGGTGATAACCCGAAAAGCATCCATAAAGCTTAGTAATGCATACCCAAGTGGCATCGATAAGTCGATCAATATGGGGTAGAGGATAAAATCCTTCTGACAAGCTTTATCGAGGTTGCAGTAATCGATGCAAACCCGCCATTTTCCATTCTCGCTTCGCACTAACACCACATTAGCCATCCATTCGGATAATCAATCTCATATATAAAGTCTCAAGGCACCAACAAATTTTGCTATTTCCTCGATCAATGATTTTCTCGTCGCTCAAAGCAAAGATCCGCTCTTTTCTCGCCGAACCGCTTTCTTCAAGGGATCTACATTCAAAGCTATGCTTCTACCATCTTCCGACTAACTCTGTGCATGTCCCTCGTTCCCATGCAAAAATATCCGTGATAAGCAGCAGTAGAGAGTTCTATGAGATTTGTCCAAGAGGTTCTCGCAGACCCGAACCGATCTTCACTTGGCCTTGTCCGGCTTTCAAGGATCAATTCGACCTCTTCCGTTCCTCCCAGCAGAATCACCACCTGCTCGTAACTACTTTCAAAAAGGCTCGATCTCAATTGTCATCGCCGCTTTTTTGTTTGTCAATTTCACACCCCGAGGAAATAACAAAGATTCCTAGAAGATCGTCGGCTTAGATCCAAGTCCCCGCCACCTCTCCTACTCCACGAGCCGTGGGGAACTTGATTTTGAAACGAGGGATGGAGGTCACAAATGAGAGCAGCTAAAAGTAGGTCTTCCCAAGATAACGTTGTAAGTCAATCAACGTGCACAACATAGAATTTACACACTATTTCGACTCACGGGTGTGTGTCAAGATAACCGGAGTTCAATAAAGGCTCGCAACTTTGACAGATCATCATTGGCCGAGATAAAGGAGCTTCCGCCTCGACTCCATTTTCTCGCCCATCAAGGTGCATCCTCCGATAGTACGGGCATACAGATATCCATCAAGATCCATTATCTATCATCACGCGCTTCATGTCCACCGCGCTTTACTTCATACTGCGTGGATCACCAAGGCCCCCTCACGCGGCCGATGGGCTCAAGGATAACACATTGCCAGAATGATACGACAATTCCCGGAATGGTCTATCTCGCTTTCAGGGAGATCCGTCACAGCCACGACCAATTCAGTAAGCCCTTCTCTCCTCCCTATCAACTTCCTCATGACCCACCCCTATTATCACATCGATAACATGCCTCAAGGCAAGATCGAGCCCTCGAACTGTCTCGAATAAAGACGGCTAACGCTCACGATTATTTACTACCACATACCGCACCAACAAGCCGCCTTTAATCTTCCTCTCCACAAAGTCTTTCAAATTGCAACACTCGTTAGTGTCGCGGCCCACCACCGATGATAGCCACAATACTTACGAGAGTTACCCCGCGCCAGCCTTTAAAATTATCACGGGTGGCTCAAAGAAAGGTTGGTTTCGATTTGATCCAAAATTATCGATCTATCGTTGTTTAGTTTGGTGTAGATCTTATTCACCTTCTGGGTCCGGAATCTGAGGGATGACCGCTTCCTCGCCGCCAGAATTATTGTACTTTTTCGAATCGCCTCCGTCCGATCATTATACCCCCTGCTTCTCCTCTCTTCTCAACTTCTGCTTAGAGCCACCGACTCTTTCCCCGACCAAAGAGGATGTTTCAGTCGCTCATAGCTTCTTCCACAACGATGTAGCCTTCTTCGCTTTGTCAAAGGCTTCGCCAAGCTCTTCTGATGATCGAACATCAACTTCTTCACCAACTTTTCTGACTTTACCAGATCCAATCCATTCTCGAACAAACCTACACCGAGATCATTAAGATCGGACACCGACCGATCGCTTCTCCTCAACCTTTTTTACATATCGCCCAAAGATTCACCGTAAACCGCCGGATTCGTGCTAAAGAACCCGTAGGCTTTCCTCTTCTTCTGCTTGTTCTAAACGTATGGAACTTATCACAAAGTTCGGTCCACGAGGATATGGAATCAAGGCAAAGTTCCCAACCACCGCCTCGCATCTTTTCTTAGCGTCAGAATAAAGGTGTGGCACTTGGCAAACACAAGGAAGTCGTAATAGTCCATTAAATTTCTATTTAACGCCCGCTATGGTCATAAGTGGTCCCTGCCCATCGTGAATTTCCACGCGAGGCAATTTTTTAGTGATATCCGCTTTTCCTCGAGAATATCCGAGGAAAAAGGGATGCTTTCTTTCCCGAGCGCCCTTCACCGCCGGACCTCACCATTGCTTTCTTTCGAGCTCTTTAAGCTCCTTTACTAGAAAATCAACGCCTTCAGTCGTGGGGGAAACCTCTTCTCATGAACAACATTATGTCTCCGAGGATCGACCTCCTCCGCCGATCCCATCGCCTTGTAGGACTTCTCGATCCGCTTTTGACACAACTCTTTCCTCAGTGGTGAGAATGATCACGCTGATAATCCATTACCCGACTTCTGCACGACCTCCTTCGACCGCCTTCCTTTGTTGATAATCATCTCGATGTCGAGAGGTAATCTACCATTATCGCCTTCTTCGAGGCCACGGGAGTTCTCGCTTCGATCTCCTCCTACTTCGAGAATGATCCTTAGAACACGCGCGGAACGCTTCGGCCTCCTTACCTTTCGCCGAGTCTCCTCCTTATGCCCACTTCGCCTTTCAGATTGATCATGGCTAGATGCTTCATTCCCGCATTTCCGCCACACCAAGCATCTGCTCGGCTATATATTCTTCTTTGCTTTAACAGACCGCCACGGTTTCTATCTCGCTTCGTCTCGCCATCTTTGCCAACTTGGCGCCTTAACCTCCTCGCTACTTCTATGATAAATCTTGGTCAGTGAGCCTTCCACCGCCCTCGACTATGATCTCGCCTCCTCATTCGTGATCGAAACCAATCTTCGTTCGCCCCGCCAGAATCTTCTGACGGAGATCCCCGAATTATGCTTAGAAGCCGTGGTTTCGTGAGCACTCTCGAAGGACCTGCACGATCCTTCATCAAACACGAGGCAAATGACGAGCCAATGTACCATCGCCGCCTTCTTCCGTGTACCCATCCCTACCTCCTCATCATCTTCCAAAGTAGGTTAAACGATCAGGATTGAAAATTTTAATGACACTAACTCAAAAGCCCTCCTTCTAAATACCAATGTTAACGCCAGATCTTTCTCCACGCCCCAATCACGTAAGACGCCCCGATCCCGCAGACAAAGAAACACAAATAACACCAAAAGCTCGACTTCACGGTTCCGCTTGGGATAAATCAAAGCGTGAGAATTAGTACGTGTTCACAAAGTTAACAATGGAGGAATGTATGGTCTAGTTATCAGAGAGAGATATATAAATCTCAAATGTGTATATACGGGAGAATATGAATAATCAATATATGTGAGAACGCACTTCATACGATGGCTTCCTCATAGTTATACTATCCTCGCTTGATTATCAAGGCCACCCACTACTCACCGACACCCCTCCGACCGATGGCTCTCACCGATCATATAAGGTTTATCCACCGCTTTTAATCGCTTTCATCACGCACGGCCTATGATCCCATCCACATTAATGCATGGCAGAACTCTCGTCAACCGTCATGCTTTTTCATCATCAAGTCAAAGTAATGATATATATTAAATATATAATGGGTCATCCACCGGACCGAATCTTTCGAAAAGTTTTAAAGATTAAAACGGATCGCTCTCATTTTTCTCTTATGAATATTAACGTTTGTATAAAATAAAATTTTATTAGTAATTTCTTTTTAAGAGTTTACCCCTTTATTTTACATATCATGCTCATTCCTTTTAGCGAATTTGAATATTGGTTGATCGTTCTATCCGTTCTTTATATCGTAAAACCGTCGTTTTAATTTTTAACGATGAACAATATATAATGACAGACCAAACTAATAGCGACAAATCGAACCACCATATGATCCGTCGCTAAAATGAATATACAAAATATGTAGGATTTAGGGTCAAGGAAGAATCCCTTGATCATTTCCTTATATATATATATACATTATTTGAAAGTTCTGCCCTTTGATTTAATTAGAAGGCAACAACGTACGGACTATTATATATCCGACCACACTTTTGACACATTATGCGACATATTTTTTCACGGGTTGATGAATGGGATGAGTGAAAGAGATTGGTGAGATTGTGCATGTAATTAATGTAATGCCCACCAATTTCTTTCACTCAACCCATGAAAAAATATGTCGCATAATTAATGCATGTACATAGGAGTATATGCGCATGGTATGTCCAACTACATTTGGACACATTTGTAATTAGTTTAGTAAATTAGATTTTTTTTTAAGCTCACTCAGTTTCACTCGCCTTTTTTAGTAACGGATCCGGACGCCATATAACTGTTGCCTCATACTTTTAATGACAGACAACATATAAGCGTCGCTAAAAATATAGATTTACGCTTATATGATCGAACCACATCCGTGTCCATCGCTAAAGGGAGGTAAACTCAGATGAGTTAGATAAGGGATGAGTTTAAGATCCGTGGACCATCTTTAGCGACGGACAAAACCGTCGCTAAACTCGTCGTTATATGGTCTAAACCGCTGCGATAGCCAAGAACCGCTTTATATATTTTTGCTCGCACCTTTACGATTTACTTGATTTAACAACTATTTTGTCTGTCATGCAAAAGGTAATCCGCATGCGACCACCAAAGCAAAACTATATATATATAGGAAAAATATATGTACACAACTGTATGTATTACATACGTCCACATGATAACGGTTTTTGGGCTATAACGACGGCCACCCGCTATTTCGGCTATAATATATATTCCGGTCACATAGTCCAAAAAAAATTGCGTCGTCAGAATCTCTACTGTGTAATACACAACAAGATATATATATATATATATATATATATATATATATATATATATATACACGTAATCAATCAAAGTCCGAGTCCTAATTCGATCAAAAAGACCAAAATTTTTATTTTTTTTGCTTTTTTAAAACAACTAAAAAATATTTCATATTTTATGGAACTCGAATTTTGCATATAAGATAACAATGTTTTTGGGTGTAATTTGGATATCTATATCAAAAATATATATGATAAATTGCATAAATTCCGCATGCATCGCACATACATATTTCGCTATATGTATCAAATCACATCCAAAACACTCGTATATGTAAAAATTCAAGTTCTATAATTTTTATTTTTAGTTGTTTTAAACAAAAGCAAAAATAAAAAAGGTCCTAATTTTGTTTGTCCGGAGTCCTGACCGATCCTACTATATATATATATATATATATATATATATATATATATATATATATATATATATACGGGAGCCTTTCCATAAAGAATCCTGCCATTATGTTAATGTCAAGTAACAACCCCTTTTGGACCGCTGATAAACTTATCTAAGGCCGAGATGAAACATAAATATACCCAAATAAGACAACTTGTACCAAGCTTTTTATTTTAATATGAGGACCCCACCATAGTCAATATGTTGTCAGCTTATTTGAAATAAAATAAATTTTTAATATTAAATAATGCCCAACCGACACAACTTTAGACTTACATTGTTTTTTTATAAAATACTCCCAAATTGCTACAAGCTCTTACTACCAAGTAAAAAATATCCAATGGGACAAGCTCTTACTACTGTTAAAAAAAAAAAAAAAAAAAAAAAAAAAAAAGCCTCCTCTTTAAGACAACTTTTATTGTTCTTTTTATTTGCTATTCTTTATAAAATATTTATTATTTTTTATAACTCTTTCATTTAATAACAAATAAAGAATTATAATTCAAATAAAAATAATATTTTTATTAAATAGGATATAAAATAACAAATAAAATAATTCTTTAAACATTAAAAATAAAATAAAAATTATAAAATATATAAATAAAATAGGATATTATTTTTATTTGAATTATAATTCTTTATTTGTTATTAAATGAAAGAGTTATAAAAATAACAAATATTTTATAAAGAATAGCAAATAAAAGAACTTGTGCAATAGGAAGAGGTTGTCTTGGGTTGGATTTTTTTTTTTTTAGTTTTAAGTAAGAGCTTGTAGCGGTATAGTATTTTTATTTTTTTAAGTTTATGCAATATCTTTGAGTCATGACTATCAAATGTATCAAATATATCAAAAATATATCAAATGTATTAAAATATCAATTATCAAAAATATATCAAATGTATCAAAATATATCAAAATATCAAATATCAAAAATATATCAAAATGTATCAAAAATATATCAAAATATATCAAAATATGTATCAAATATATCAAAAATATATCAAATCAAATGTATCAAATGTATCAAATATATTAAAAATGCATCAAAATTGTATCAAATGTATCAAAAATATATCAAAATATATCAAATGTATCAAAAATGTATTAAATGTATCAAAATATATATCAAAATATATCAAAATGTATCAAATGTATCAAAAATATATCGATTATCAAAATGTATCAAAATATATCAAAATTATATCAAATGTATCAAAATATATCAAAAATATATTAAATGTATCAAATATATCAAAATATATCAAATATATCAAAATGTATCAAATATATCAAAAATATATCAATTATCAAAATATATCAAATATATCAAAAATATATCAAATATATCAAAAATATATCAAATATATCAAAAAATATATCAAATATATCAAATATATCAAATGTATCAAAAATATATATCAAAATATATCAAATATATCAAAAATATATCAAATATATCAAAAATGTATCAAAATATATCAAATATATTTTGATATATTTGATATATTTGATACAAATAATTGATATATTTTATATTTTTGATATATTTTTGATATATTTTTGATATATTTGATATATTTTTGATATATTTGATACATTTTAATATATTTGATATATTTTTTTATATATTTAATACATTTTTGATACATTTGATACATTTTTGATATATTTGATATATTTTTTGATATATTTTGATATATTTGATACATTTGATATATTTTTGATATATTTTTTGATACAATTTTGATACATTTGATATATTTTTGATAATTGATACATTTTTGATATATTTGATATATTTTTGATATATTTTTGATACATTTTTGATAATCGATATATTTTTTGATATATTTTGATATATTTTGATACATTTGATATATTTTGATATATTTTTGATACATTTGATACAATTTTGATACATTTGATACATTTTGATAATTGATATATTTTTGATATATTTGATACATTTTTGATAATTAATATATTTTTGATACATTTGATACATTTTTAATACATTTGATATATTTTTTGACATTTGATACATTTTTGATAATTGATATATTTTGATACATTTGATACTTTTTGATATATTTTGATACTTTTTTGATAATTGATATATTTTTGATATATTTGATATATTTTTGATACATTTGATACATTTTTGATATATTTGATACATTTGATATATTTTTGATATATTTTTGATACATTTGATACAATTTTGATACATTTTTAATATATTTGATACATTTTTGATAATTGATATATTTTTGATACATTTGATATATTTTTGATACATTTTGATAATTGATATATTTTGATATATTTGATACATTTGATATATTTTTGATACATTTGATACATTTTTGATAATTGATATATTTTGATACATTTGATATATTTTTGATATATTTGATACATTTGATAGTCATGACTCAAAGACATTAAGTAAACTTAAAAAATATAAAATACTCCCACCGCTTTGTTCTTGCATACCGTTAAAAAAAAAAAAAAATAATCCAACCCAGCACAACCTTTTCCTATTGCACAAGTTCTTTTATTTGCTATTCTTTATAAAATATTTGTTATTTTTTATAACTCTTTCATTTAATAACAAATAAAGAATTATAATTCAAATAAAAATAATATCCTATTTTATAAAAATATATTTTTATATATTTTTTATTTCAAACTTTGAACGATTTATTTATCGAAATGAAATGAAAAATTCAAAATTATTTATATTTTATTAGATATATATATGTATATGCATATGTGTGTGTGTAATTTATCGTGTTTTGATGGGAAAAGACGTGGCCTGGATTATGGGAGATCTCCATGATGAAAGGTGAAATCTTTGTTGATTCATTTACAGCGAGACAAAGCCGAAAGGGAGGAGGAACTTAACTCACAGTGACACTATCACCTCAATCTAAATGGAATATTCTTCCACAATGGAGTAGTGTCATGAGGAGGGATAATGCATGCATTTCCTCTCTTATAAGTATTTTTAGAAATTAAATAATAAATTTATCTTTTTAAGAATTTTATCAATATTTAAGTTTTTGAATATGATGAGATCATAAGAATCCCATTGACTACTGCACATCATTTTGAGACATTTTTTGAGATTAAAAAATTAATTTTCTTAACATTTATAATCTTAAAGTTGTACTCTGTGTATTTCTTAACTTAAAAATAAGTTTTTATAATATATTTTCAAAACTACTAATAATCAAACTTATATATATATGTGTTCATCAAAATTAATAGTTTTTCATTGCACTTAGTTTTACTATTTTTTGTTTAATTATTTATTTCCTTCACCTTTAATTTCAAGCTCGAAACTAATCCAACATAGAGGAAGCCAACTCTTCCTTCGTCATACTTCCATCGGATAAATGAAATGCACATCAATACATGAAATAAGATGTGATATATTAGAGAACTTCAAACGGCATTTATATATATATATATATATATATATATATATATATATATATATATAAGTCCTTTCATAAAGAATCCTATTGTCATAAGAATCATGCAACAATTCCTTTTTGGACCGTTGATAAACTTATTGGAAGGTGAGATTGAAACATAAATATACCAAGCTCAAGACAACTTATACCGCTTTTATTTTAATATGAGGACCCCACCATAGTCAACATGTTGTCGGGCTTATTGAAATAAAATGAATTTTAATATTAAATAATGCCCGACCCAAGACAAAATTTTATTCTACTTGTGCCTTTTTATTTTTATTTTTAAGCATTTCTCCATTAATAGTCATGACTCAAAGACATTACATGTAAACTTAAAAAATATAAAATACTCCCAAATTATTTATAATCTCTTACAATTAAAAAAAAAAAAAAAAAAAAAAAATCAACCCTAGCACAACCTCTTCCTACACACAAGTTCTTTTATTTGCTATTCTTTATAAAATATTTGTTTTTTTATAACTCTTTCATTTAATAACAAATAAAAATTATAATTCAAATAAAAATAATATCCTATTTTATAAAAATATATTTTATAATTTTTATTTGCTAATTTTATAAAAATATTTTATATTCTTTATTTGTTATTTTATAATAGGATATAAAATAGGATATAAAAATATTTTTATAATTCTTTATATAACAAATATATTAATTTCTTCCCACTTTAATTTGTTATAAAAATATATTCTTTATGAAAATAAAAATAAAAAAATTATAAAATATATTTTTATAAAATAGGATATTATTTTTTATTTGAATTATAATTCTTTATTTGTTATTAAATGAAAGAGTTATAAAAATAACAAATATTTTATAAAGAATAAAGAATAAAAGGATTTGTGTGTTTCTAAGAGGTTGTGCTACTTGGATTATTTTTATTTTTTTTTTAACAAATTTACCGGTACATTTTTTTTTTTTTTCCTACTTATTATGACTTATCACTACTGGTATTAAAAAAAAAAAAAATTATTTTATTCAAGCAACTTGCTACTAAATGTACTTCTAACTCGCAACCTCAACTCCAAACACACATCATCATATATGACCACCGAGCACCACTTTTGCCTAGTCATTAATTTTAGCCAAGGATATGTCTTTATATTAAAACTTCACCATCCCCAAAAATCTATATTCTTGCATTATAATTATATTACTAAACAAATATTATTAATAAGTCTATATAATACATATGGGGGTTTGATATTTAGAAATAAGTTAATATCTATATTTATTAAGCAATGATTATTAGTAATGATTTTATATATTAAGCAATGATTTTATTATTAAGAAATGATTTTATTATTAATAAAACTAGTGAAGTATAATAATAATGTGATTATCGAATTTATAAAAGCGTTGAAGTATTATTATAATAATAATAATAATGTGATTATCAATATTAGAAGTACAGATTATACCAATACTAAGTACTTGCATAACATTAAGAGGAATAAGACATATTACATGTTCATTTTCATAAAATAAAAAAAACATAGAATGATTAATACAACCGACGCCTATTTTTTTCGGCTCAGAATCCTTTGCAGACTCGATAGTGATTTCGCTTATCGTGATCGGTTTCAAAGCCACAAATCGCACATTTTAGATGAGTCTTAGAAGGAAGGATTTTCTCGAGTGCACTTCTTGAATCTAGATTGTTTTTTTACGTCTTTGTTTGAGAAATATTAGGCGGCAAAACTCTTCTTCTTCTTCCACCTCTGCATCTTCATCGTCATTATCGTATACTATATCATGATTTGGATCTCCAATCGTGCGATCAATCAATGTCGCTATCCGCCAGCTCGATAATATTCTCATCCGGATCATACCGTCAACCAACTCTTTCCTCGTGCATTCGGGCTTTAAAACAGGTTTGTAACCTCCTGATCGAAAGCAAGCCGCTTTTGCTTCGCTAACTCCCCGTAATCACCCATCAAATGATTATAAGCGCATTGCTTGATTTTGTTCAAGTCGCAGATGTGGAGTTAAAGAGTAAGTCTTCACCATTGCTTTTGTTCGTGTCTCTTGTCCACCGATGAAGGATCATGTCTGTTAGTTTTTGTGAAATACTCTTTGCTGTGAAATATCTCAAGATGTGCCTGCATAATTCACCAGAGTGAGAAAACATTTGGCAGTTACATGTTACCGATCCCAGTTGTCGATTGTTGACAACTTCTTTATATCTTCCACCACTTTCAGTTGCATCTGCATTATACACTGTAAGACCCCGAATTTTATGAAATAAAATTATTCATTTTTTTTATAATTATTATTCAGTAAATGGTTAAATTGATAAAAGTTTAAAGTTATGGGTGAATTATGCAAATTTTACAAAATACGCAAGTGGCTATAAAATATTCATTGTTGTCGGAGAATATTCGTTTGATCGTGGAATATTCTTTCTGTTGGTGAATATTCGTACGACGGCGCAGCCATTTGTGGGTCCCATAACAGAATAACTGTCGTATGAAAAAAAAGACAAATTAAAGTTTTTATAAATAACGGCGTAGTGGTTATCGTTAACACTGTTAGAATACCCGGTGGGTAAAGTAAAGTAATACGCGTTGTTGCACAGTAGGACACGGTATTGCACCAATTATTGATTCTTACGTAAGAAGGCACTACTCAATAATTGTTACAGTAATTACTGTTCAGTATTTTATTGATTCAATAATTGCTGCGTTGATATTTTATATTATTGTTGCTCAATAATTGTCACTGCATAATATTTCTCATTATCAGATCAATAATTCATATTATTTGAATAATATTATTAGATAGTATTATTGGCAATGTCTAGAAAGTTCTGTCAAGGAGAGGTTTGGTCACCTAATTGCGCGCCAGTAAGGAGAAATTCTTATTGGAAAGCCCCCTCTTTCATGGGAACTGCCTGGTTGTCAATAATGTGTTTCTGTAATATTATTTGTGAATAATTAATTATTGATTTATATGATGAGGAAAATATTGATTTTTTGTGGATATAGATGGAGAAAATTTTTAATGTGATAATTGTTGAAAATTAAAATTTTATCTTTTTTTGATAAAATAATTCAATTAAATATATTATTTTAATAATATATTAATGGTGATATTTTTACAACGAATGTGGGATATATGAGTATATGAGGAGGAAGAGTATTTTTGTTGCAATAAATGTTTAAAACATGTTAAACATGTCAATGGACCCCATTTTTTTTGAAATTTGATTATGTATCGTAAAATCGTCTGCTTGTGAATTTCTATCAATTTTTGTTTGGAATTTGGAAAAACTTTCTTCCGTAAAGTTGTAGAGAATTGAATTTCCTATAAAAACTCGAGAGATTCAATTTTCTGATAAAAGGGCTATTTATTATGAATTATTGAAGTTCAAGTTCAAATAATTGATTTTAGAAGTTTAAAATATTTTATTTACAAAAACGTTTTTTCATTTGGTTCCCTCATTTAGCATGTGCAAGATGGCTGAATTCAGATTTTTAGAATGTGTGCATAAAAATTTATATAATATATTAATATTATATTAAATTTTCGCTTTTGAAATGTTCTAAGATTTTCCTATAAATAGGGTGCTTAGGTTAGAATTGAAAATCACACCCGTAAACTCAAGTTTTCTCTCTATATTATCGGCGTATTCTTGTGAGTATTTTGAGTATACTTTGAGTATTGCTATACTAATTGCAAGTTCGATTAAGTTATTCCAATCGTAAGTCTTTTCTTTTTGAGGTAAGGGATAATAAGGATTTTAAGGGTTATTATTTCGAATTTTCTTGAACCTTCAAAAATTCTCGGAAAATTTTGAATGATAATTTGATGAGTTTTGTTGATTGTGTCCAAAAATGGCGATTTTTGGATTTATAGATTAAGAGTTATGAATTTTATGAGGAAATACTATTTTAAAAGAAAACTCTTATAACTCCTTGTGGTTAATTCCAAAATTGATGAAATTTTTATTGGGAGTACATCTATATAATATCAGTATATCGTGTAAATTTCAGAATTTTTGGATAAAAGTATAATTTATGATAAATATTTAAATATTCGGTGGTTTTGGCCATGTGAAAAATAGTGAATGAATTTTAAAAATTCTGAGAAAAATATATGTTCAATATAGGACTATATTCTGTTAAATCCCAGAAAAGAAATATTTTTGGAACTGAGTTGATATTTTTCATAAAAATGTTCTAGTTATGAGTAAATGAATTAAATATGTTATGTGAATTAAGAAAATTGGAAAATATGATTTTATGGCTTGAGAATTATATATGAGATATATGCAGATTTTTGATGAGGGTTTTGGCTATTGGTGATGAGATCTTATGAGGTTAGAATTTTAAGATGATTAAATGCATTTATTAGTAAAGTGTAAACAATTAAAATAAATTGTTTATAAGTTTAAGAAATGACTAAAATATTGTGGTAGTGTTAATAATATTAGATTATGAGATTATTAAGTGATTTATAACATTTTGATTAAGTTGTTATGAAATCATTGATTTATGAATCTTACTCTTGAGATTAAATCTATATGTTGATTATATTATTTTTATATAACATTTTTATAACCGTGATGTTGAAATTCTCTTTCACTGGTGTAAAGATGGGTAGATTATTGGTATGATCATGACTAGGGTTCTCTTTGGCCAAGTAGAAAAGTTGAATTGTGGACCGGTATGATCACTGACCATTGAATTTATAATTGAATATCTTTAGCTTAAGTCTGAAAGGTGAATTGATTAACATGGTTATAATTATTGTTTATATAAATTCAAATGATTATATATTTCTTTGAGATATTAATATATTTGGCCCGTAATGCAAATATGAATCTGTTGAGGAATATCTTTGGCTGTGGTGCAAAAGATGAATTGTTGATGAATATCTTTGGCCTGTAGTGCAAAGATGAATTGTTGATGAATATCTTTGGGTCGTAGTGCAAAGATGACATGTTGTTGAATATCTTTGGCCTGTAGTGCAAAGATGAATTGTGGATGAATATCTTTGGGTCGTATTGCAAAGATGACCTGTTGTTGAATATCTTTGGCATGTAGTGCAAAGATGAATTGTGGATGAATATCTTTGGGTCGTAGTCAAAGATGACTGTTGTTGAATATCTTTGGCTCAGTAGGTGCAAAGATGAATCGTTGATGAATATCTTTGGCCCGTGAGTGCAAAAGATAAATTTATTAGTATGATTATGAGCAGAACTGTGATTTGGTATAACCATGATCTTTGATGTTTCGTAAAGACAAGTGATGAAAATTATCTTCGCCCCGAATGAGAAAAGAAATTTAGAACAACAATTACGATTATGAGTTATACATGTGATTGTGGGCGAGGAATTGTTGATTGATGTTACTGTAGATAAAACATTGTTGGTGGACTTTTAACATGGAGAAGATAATAGACTTTATGGTCTATTCGACTCTTCTAATGGATCGCTCGTTCACCGCAACTATGGTTGAAAAGTTTTATCATCTACCATATATTCTAAATCTACGATTTATTATCGTTGAAGGCTATTGATAATTTATTTATCTTTAGTCATGATATTTTCTTTATGAGCTAGTTGTGCTTCACTCTTTTGCTTCACAATTCCTTTCGTGTAATAAAAGTGTAAATGGGTTTGAAATGGGAATAACAAGGAATAGAATCGGTGGTCTATAGATGTCGAGGTGAGGTGAATTTAACTTGGAGGGTGTTTTGCCACTATCATACAAGATGTCTAATGACATACAACCTCGTGTCATCATAAGACATGTGGTTGTATCTCATCCACTTGCTTTGAGTATATCTACCAAAGACTACCTATATAATCTTGAGTCTATTTGAAATTTAACTCTCAATTAGAGACAAGAGAGATAATGATATGTCAAGAGAAAACTCACCATTGGAAAGAATATGATAGTAATCTTCTGCTTTTTTCTTTGGGGTCTATTAGGTCAACCAAGGATAATTCTTGTGGCCATGTGATATCTATCATAACCTAGAAGCATGGCCTCCCATGTACGAAGGTTTCTTGAGCACTTCCCAAAGATTATAATTTCTAAAAACAGCTTTTTTGACTATACCTTTATGTAAGGTGTCATTATAAGGTCTTTCCAAGGTTGGGACATGAGTCACAGCTTGATATATATTTGTATCCAAACTCATAAAGATATGTGTTGTTGTATTTTTTTGCACGACAATTGTTGTAATAAAGTTGTAGTTATTTTTTTACCATGTATTTGGCGACTCGAATGGGTTGGATGGAATGGACCTATTTTGGGGTGTCACATACAACGATAAACCTTAGTATCGCTGACACACATCTCACTAAGTTTATGAACATTGTATTTCATGGAATCGACGAATTGACGTTGGAAACGTCTAAACATCTCTTTTGTGTACACTTGTGCGGCGATGAACTTCTAAAGATAAACCGAGTACCATAATCCTTTTACGATGTTTTGTTATGTAGTGGGCCTTCCTCACCATGATAAACCTGTCTTTCTACGGCCTTTTGACTCTGCAGATAAAAACATAGCATACACCACGTTGATGCATTAACATACTCATCAAAAAGGCATTCATGCTTCTCGCTTCTTCCAAAGTGGTAGTCATTCCCAACGCAAAATATCTCTTTGTATATGCTGGAATCCATTTCGTCGTTACATCATACAAACTTCCAAGCCATTCATTAGTATACAATTCATAGGAACTTATCAGAATATGCCAACACTCTTCAAATTCCTCGATGGACAATGAGTTATACACACAGTTGTTAAAATCATTTTTGAACGATGGGTGCTCATAATAAACATGATGCAATTTTTCAGGAAATTTATTGTTAATATGCCAAGAACACAATAAATGATGACTAGTTGGAAGTACCGTAGCAATAGCATTACTCATGGCTTTGTCTTGATCGGTGATGATGGTTGTAGGTGCCTTGTGAGTCCATGGCTTCAAGCCATGTCTCAGAAAAACCAAACGAAAGTGTCCTCTCTCTCTCGCCTCGTAATGTGATTGTAAATCCAAACAATATAGATCGATAATGGTGGTTGACCCCAAGAATGGAACAAACGGCATGCCATACTTATTTGTCCCAGATGTACTATCAAATGTCACAACGCTCCCGAACTGCTTGATACATAAACCTTGATCGGGCGTCAACCCACAAAATACAAGCTATGCGGTTGTTTTCACCGGGTTTCACTCGGAAAAAAATTTGTTGGCACTTCCGGATGCAAGTTTGTTCAAATGATTGACAACAGCTTGTGCATCATTTTCATCTGCAGAATCACGCCTTAAATCTCTCACCACATTTTCAACATTGGCAGTAGAGAAAGGAACATTTTGCAAACCACCTCCCATTGTGCTCAAAACATTCATCATCTTACTAGAACCAATACCGGACTTATTTAAAGTGTCAATTAAATTTCTTGCAACAGAGTAATATTTCGTGAGTCTCGATCAAATCTACTTTGGTGGGGTCACTTAAGTGATGATTGTTTCTAATTCAACAAAGATGAAATACGCCAATTGTCTTTTTTCTTATCAGGACAACATATATTCTAGCTTTGCACATTGTTCGTCCCTATCGAGTCTCTCCGTCTAGTTATTTTATTACTACTATCTTCATCATCGTGTAAACTCTTTTGCAACAATTGGTGTACCGCTTTTCTTACATATACATATCTATATATCTCGATATCATTCAGATTAGCATGTTTATGACTAGTTGCAATTCTAATCTCAAATCCATTTTTATGAAAGATATGATCTATAAAAATATTCAACCTCTTCCAACGTACAAAATAATTGACCAACGTGCGAACAATATCGATTTATTACTTTTCAACTTCACCGACAAATTCGGATGTATTATATGACATTTTGAAAAACTTACTTGTGAATAATAGTGATGAATTTTGCTCGATCGTAACTTCAACTTGATTTTCTCGAAGTGAAAGTGGGCAACAAGATGAAACAAATTATGAGTAGAGGTGCAAAGAGAAAATAATATCGAGAACAAATTCTATGGAAGGATAAGAAGATAACTTGAGAAAATAGCGACTTCCTCCGACAATATTTAAAGGTAAAAAAGACCAAATGATACAACTTTATAATAATAACGGCTTTATACTCAATTCGTGATAATAATAATAATAATATAATAATAATAATAATAAAATATTGAGAAATTTAATTTGGGGAAATGAACTGTTTTAAGATATATACAAATTCAAGGTAAATTAAAATGCAATTTAGGCCTGTGGTGCTCTGGGTGTGTCATTTGACGAGGATTGGTGCTTGAGGTCACGGGTTCGAAGTGCATTTAGCGACAAAAAAATTTCATTTGCAAAGCCATTATAGCTTGTCTTCTTAAGAATGGTTTTATTAATAATATAATTTTTTTTCATATAAGCTAAGATATAGCCTCTACCAACCAAAGAGGTTTTATTAATAATATAATTAAAAGAAACAAAACAACAAAGGGTAAACCTTGAAGCTCAGTGACCTACTTTGTGAAAAGCAACAAAACTTTTTCGCCATGTTGACTACTTTTTTCTACCACATCGCACTAGGAAAGAACACCTGCAAGCCTTCGGTAATATAAAAATTTGTGACCCATAACAAAGATTAATGTTTGAATTTGGTCCTAAAATAATTCATGTATTTTGGACTTACTCACCTTATTTAAACGCTCTATTGAGAACATATGTTGTTCAAACTAAAGTTCACTTGCAAGCTAGATAAAATAAAAATAATGAGAGAGAGAGGGAGTATTTCCTAAGAGAGGAGCAAAAAACTTCAACAAGTAAGTTTTTATTTATTGTTATTTGTTCAGCTTTTAATAGTTTCATTTTGTTATTTTTATCAACGCATGTTATTATCAATTAAAGGGATATAATACCATGCATGTATTTGTTTTTGTTGTCATTAATGCATGTTATCACTTGATATATTATGCGTAAAGTTATTCTTGTTGTTGTTATTATTTTAGTATAATAACAACAAAATAATGCAAGATTTATAATGATCACTTTATATTTTATTAAAGAATGATATTTATTTTTAATATATTAATTAGACTAATTGGACATATTTTATAAAAATAAGAAAAAATATTAGAGGGATAATAATAAATATAGATATTAACTTATTTCATTTAAAAAAAACCAATTAATAGATTTTGGGGATGGTGAAGTTTTACTATAAAGATATATCCTCGGTAGAAATTAGCGGTAGGCAGTGGTGCTGCTCGGGGTGGTTATATGACGAGTGATTGGTGCTTGAGGTCGATTTCGAATCTGTTTAGCAGCGAACAAATTTGGCATACCAAAATTTTTTTTTTTGAGATAAATTGTCAAAAAGACAATTATGCTCTTCTACTGGTTTTTTTTATTTTATTTTAATTTGTAGTTTCTAGGATGAAGTCAGTATTCTACCGGATATATATATATATATATATTTATTTTTATTTTTTTTATTTTAATTTGCTGAGTCATCATTATACAATGGAGAAAAGAAGATAAAAAAAATTAAAAAAGCTAAGTCGGTTTAAAAATGCATTTACTTAAAAAAAAAAAAACTTTTAAAAGATAAAGATGCATTGATAAGTATTAATTTTATTATTATGTTTCATTTATTGTTTTTATTTTATTCCAGTGTACTCAATTGTTCACTTATTGTTTTAATTTATTTTTCTTATTATTTTGTTTTAATAGTTTCGCTTTTACTAGTTTTTAATGCATGTTAATATTATTACATTATATACATGCATTATATTATTATTATCGCTTTTTTTTTAAAGATGTTACTTTCAACTTGATTTTGTCACGCATCCTAATACTAATATGGAATTGATGTATTTTTTAGGTAAAAGATGGATAGTTGGGAATATGGGCCAATTGATCCAGTGTTCTCGCATGATCAACAAGATCATGTATCGATGACATATATCATGGGAGAGATAGGGAAAACTAAGCTCCAAATAATATAATTGATCGAAATATAATCGGTGGACTTTGACAAAGGAACAAAAATTCTTTTAGATAAATGTGGATTTGGAGTATTTAGTTATCAAGGTGTTGTACACCAAACCGATCTTGGTCTGATATCTGCGCTTTAGTCGAGAGATGGCGGCGGAGACCAATATTTTTCATTTAAACTGTGGAGAAATAACAATCACGTTAGAGGATGTTCACTTTATTTTTGGGTTACCGGTGGTGGAAAGCCCTTAACGTCCCTTCATTGTCACCAATTTGAATTATTTTAGGGATTGTTTTGGAGATAAATTAGTCGGTGAATATTTTAGTTCAAAAAACGCAGTCTGCAATTTCATTAGTGTGGTTGCCGAACATTTTAATAATTGTCCCGAGAATGCAAGTAAAGATGTTGTAGGCTTACACACAAAAGGCATACATGTTGTGGTTGTGTGGGGCAATATTATTCCCTAATAGGAATAGAAATAGTGTGCACCCACGATATATGTCTTTTATTGCCAACGTTTGAAGATTGTGTAACTTACTTTCTTGGGCGCGGCAATGTTAGCATATTTGTACAGATCTTTATATCTTTGCTACTTGAGAAAGGAGTTAAATACATTAATGGTTGTGTTACATTGTTACAAATTTGGGCTTATGAGCGTGTAAGTATTGAAAAGCCAAACCCTTGGCCACAATCATCCTTATGGTTACCTAGGGCTTTAGCATGGTCCTATTTTAGAGCCCACAGCTACCACAGTAGACGTGAGAATCCCCATCACCATTTGTCATTTTACCGAGGGAGTTAGATATTAAGTCTATGTGGGATGTGGTTTGGCTACCTTACATAATGTGGGATGATGATATCGGTGGATTTAATTTTGAAGGCGATTGTTGGGATCCGGTGGGGTCCCTTGATCCACTTTGATATTGTGGAATTTTAGATGCCTGATCGTGTGATGAGAGACAGATTCGGATTCATGCAAGGCATACCATCACCACCAAAAATCACGGTGACCTTAGGAAGGAGAAAAAGTTTAAATTTATTGATGTCGAGGATTGCATGGCCTCGAGAGGGAATATATTTCGATGTGGGAGGCATACATGGATCATCTCAAGGACAACAAACCGAAATTCTTTGATTATGTCCCAATAGATGATTACATGGTCCGGTATAGGAAAATTACACGTTGGAAAATTCACCCTCGCCTCGCAGCGAATTACCACGATAGTTGTTATGAGCCTCGCCATTTACAACCAACAACACCTTATTCAAATGGTATAAAATTATATTCTTCTTTAATAAATCATGTATTGGAGTAAATACTTAATATTACATTTATTCATATTTATTGTTAATAATATTTGTTTGTGTTTATCTTATACATGACAAAGTTGAGAGTGTAAAGTCGTTATTTGATAAATTTTCAAGATTTACTCACCGCCTCCCGAGTTGGTTCTCGCAAAAAAAATAATTGGGATTTCCAATACGCCTATACGACTTGAAGCAAGAGGTAAACAAATACCTCGGCAGGGGGGTCCCACAAATTTTGGACCACAAATCCCAATACACACAACTTCAATGAAGGGCTTGGGAAATAAACCGATTATGTTGTACAAGAGAGCTACATACCCACCCCACAAGTAATCGAGAAGAGCTCCATTCCCACCACCCAAGCTTCACGAGTGTGTTACATTCCAACCTTTCAAACCTATGAGGAGTGTTACATTCCAACCAACTCTTCATTTATGGGACTTTCGACGCCAAGGGATCTAGTTCACAAAAGGTATATATAGTTATGTTAATAGTGATGGTTTTAATTATTATTGCTATATAATAATAATGTACATTTGGTCTCAATCGTACAAGATCGGAGACCACATCTCTTATGGACCAAAAGGGTCCTTATCCAAAAGACTTAAAGATTGGAAGGAGACATTTGTAAATAAACATATGTTTGGAAACGTGGTGGCACCGTAAGGGGATGTATATCCTTTATCACATCCGCGCCCATTATATGAATTAGAACACAATGCAAAGGCAATCCTTAGGGCACAGGAGTTGATATTCGAGCATGTCATCGACGCTATATATGTTGTTCTTCTACGAGACAAAGAGGAATACTACAGTGTCATGGGAATACAAAGGTGGTCCCAATTTGGTTTCATGAATTCATTCTTCATGCATCTTGGGCAAGAGCTATGTGTCATGCACTAACGTAAATATCGCATGGAGTTTTTTGCGATCCGTATATGTTAACCAAGATGTTGGTCCACCTTTACACGAATGCAAATACATATTCATGCTTGGTGTGTAGTACCAATCAACGCCATTTTGTCTTGTTCCTATTCGCAATAAGATTGGATGGTTACCATAATTGACCCAAGACTACAATGACACTAAGTATATTAAGTTACATGAAATGTACTCGTAATTCATTAAAGTTGCGGTATATTTAATTTTAAAATATTTTAATTTTATAATGTCCTTTAATATTAAAAATTATTAACCAACTACTTTTATACGTGCAGTACATTTGATACCATTTTGTTTGCAAAATGGTAATCCGACAATCTTGATGAGTGGCCCAAATGGTAATCCCACCGCAAGCAGACCTTTTAAGATTCGACCAAAACAACACAACAACGCAGATCGTGGCATTTTTGTCCGCAAGTATGTTGATCGCTTCGTTAGGGCCAATGGTAATATTTCAAGAGAAGTGGTCCTCGAAGATGTCATAGTCTTTCGTTATCGTACCGCATGGAGCTCTACAAGAAATCATGAAGATTACTTCCTACCTCTCGAGATATAGGCGCCATTGTATTAATCATTCTATGTTTTTTTATTTTATGAAAATGAACATGTAATATGTACTATTCCTCTTAATGTTATGCAAAGACTAGTATTGGTATCAATTATCAAAAATATATCAATTATCAAAATGTATCAAATATATCAAAATATATCAAATGTATCAAAATTGTATCAAATGTATCAAAAATATATCAAAATGTATCAAATGTATCAAATATATCAAAAATATATCAAATGTATCAAAAATGTATCAAATGTATCAAAAATATATCAATTATCAAAAATATATCAATTATCACAAATGTATCAAAAATATATCAAAAAATGTATCAAATGTATAAAATATATAAAAAAATGTATCAAATGTATAAAATCATTTCTTAATAATAAAATCATTGCTTAATATATAAAATCATTACTAATAATCATTGCTTAATAAATATAGATATTAACTTATTTCTAAATATCAAACCCTCATATGTATTATTTAGACTTATTAATAATATTTGTTTCAGAATATAATTATAATGCAAGAATATAGATTTTGGGGGATGGTGAAGTTTTAATTTAAAGACATATCCTCGGCTAAAATTAATAAATTTAGGCCCGTGGTGCTCGGGTGGTCATATGATGTGTGTTTGGAGTTTGAGGTCATGAGTTCGAATCCTGCTTTTGCAGAAGTTGCTTGAATAAAATAATTTTTTTTATTTTTTTAATACCAAATTGTGATAAAACAGACTTACTTTTTTTTTTTTTTAATTTTTAATACCACCAGTATGATGAGCAGCATCTAAGTAGGAAAAATAAAAAAAAATGTACCAGCCGGCTGTTAAAAAAAAAAAAAAAAATCCAACCAGCACAACCTCTTCCGGCTTGCACAAATCCTTTATTTGCTATTCTTTATAAAATATTTGTTATTTTTTATAACTCTTTCATTTAATAACAAATAAAGAATTATAATTCAAATAAAAAATAATATCCTATTTTATAAAAATATATTTTTATAATTTTTTATTTGCTATTTTTATAAAGAATATATTTTTATAACAAATTAAAGTGGGAAGAAATTAATATATTTGTTATATAAAGAATTATAAAAATATTTTTATATCCTATTTTATATCCTATTATAAAATAACAAATAAAGAATATAAAATATTTTTATAAAATTAGCAAATAAAAAATTATAAAAATATATTTTTATAAAATAGGATATTATTTTTTATTTGAATTATAATTCTTTATTTGTTATTAAATGAAAGAGTTATAAAAAAAATAAATATTTTATAAAGAATAGCAAATAAAAGAACTTGTGCAAGCCGGAAGAGGTTGTGCCGGTTGTTTTTTTTTTTTTTTTTTTTTTAACAATAGTAAGAGATCAGAGTAATACCGGGAGTATTTTATATTTTTTTAAGTTTACGAATGTCTTTGAAATCATGACTATTAATGGAGAAATGCTTAAAAATAAAAATAAAAAAAGGCATGACCGAAGATAAGTCAGGCTTGGGTCGGGCATTATTTAATATTAAAATTTATTTTATTTCAATAAACCGACAACATATTGACTATGGTGGGGTCCTCATATTAAAATAAAAGTCGAATGCATGTTGTGTGCCGATTTTGTATATTTATGTTTCAATCTCAAATTTTCCAATAAGTTTATCAATCGGTCCAAAAAGGAATTGTTAGACAGATTCTTATAAAGAACCTGGATTGCTATAAAAGGGCTCCCATATATATATATATATATATATATATATATATATATATATATAAAATGCCGTTTGAAGTTCTCTAATATATCACATCTTATTTCATGTATTGATGTGCATTTCATTTATCCGATGGAAGTATGACGAAGGAAGAGTTGGCTTCTCTATGTTGGATTAGTTTCGAGCTTGAAATTAAAGGTGAAGGAAATAAATAATTAAACAAAAATAGTAAAACTAAGTGCAATGAAAAACTATTAATTTTGATGAACACATATATATATAGTTTGATTATTAGTAGTTTTGAAAATATATTATAAAAACTTATTTTTAAGTTAAGAAATACACAGAGTACAACTTTAAGATTATAAATGTTAAGAAAATTAATTTTTAATCTCAAAAATGTCTCAAAATGATGTGCAGTAGTCAATGGGATTCTTATGATCTCATCATATTCAAAAACTTAAATATTGATAAAATTCTTAAAAGATAAATTTATTATTTAATTTCTAAAATACTTATAAGAGAGGAAATGCATGCATTATCCCTCCTCATGACACTACTCCATTGTGGAAGAATATTCCATTTAGATTGAGGTGATAGTGTCACTGTGAGTTAAGTTCCTCCTCCCTTTCGGCTTTGTCTCGCTGTAAATGAATCAACAAAGATTTCACCTTTCATCATGGAGATCTCCCATAATCCAGGCCACGTCTTTTCCCATCAAAACACGATAAATTACACACACACATATGCATATACATATATATATCTAATAAAATACAAATAATTTTGAATTTTTCGCTCACTCAATAAATCATCTGAGCCGTTCAAAGTTTGAAATAAATCCCACTGCTTACATACAGTCTTTTATAGACACGGGACTTCCAATTTATATATATATATATATATATATATATATATATATATATATATATATATATATATATATATATATATATATGTATATATATACAACTCAGATTGCATAAAGAAGGCTATGACGACGGTTTTTTGGGCTATCACAACGGTTCAACGGTCGCTATAACCCAGAATAACTATGGCGACGGGTGAAACCGTCGTTATAGCCCTACTGTGTAATACACAGCTGTGTACATACATTTTTCCCATATATATATATATATAGGATCCGATCCCTATCCGGACTCTAGCATTTTCTTAAAATGCGAACTTTTTTTTTTGCTTTTTTTTTTAAAACAACTAATTTTTTTTTATTTTTTATGGAACTGAATTTTTTCCATAATACAGTGTTTTGGATGTGATTTAGATACATATAACAAAACAGGTATGTACAGTCTATACAGACTGTTTTGTTATATGTATCCAAATCACGTCCAAAACAATGTATTATAAAAAAATTCCAGTTCCATAAAATATTAAACTTTGTTTTTAATTATTTTTAAAAAAATAAAAAAAATTGATCCACATTTTAAGCCAATCCGGACTCCCGAACTAAATCCATTTCCTATATATATACCATCACCAAAATATCTCTAGGTAGCTCCATGCACTTTAATTACGCCCTTCTTTCCTATATACTCCTATCTAATTAAAAAATGACTTAATTTGATTTTATTCAAATTAATTTATGTTATTTTTTTTGTAAATATTGTTGGAAAAATTATATCATAAAAAATTAAGTCAAATTTATTACCACCTCCAATTTTTATAGATTTAATAATATAAATAAATGTTTATTTTTTAATTCTAAAATTAGTCAATTTAATAAAATAAAGAATCGATTTTTAAGGAACAGAAAGAGTATCATGCAAAAGATCTATTAAAATCCCTTTTTAAAATGTATATGTTTCCATGCCTTTTCATTTTCTGTCCAAACATAAAAAAAAATAAAATAAAAAAAGCTTACATAAATATATTTTTTCACCTCACCAGACACCAACCAATATTTATAGCAAGTAAATCTTTTGTTGAATTTTATCTGGAAGGACAGAAAGGAAATCAATTTACTGTGGGATTAATTAAAGTAAGTAATCTTTTGGAGAGGCAAAAGACATTTCAATTTTCACACAAACATGCACCCGACCCGAGTGTGACTTAATATTAATATAAAATCATTATTTTCCTAACACAACAGCTAACAAATGGTTATTGTTGGGTCATGATATTTCTCCTATTTTGGGTCGGGTATATTGGGCACATTTTTCAGTTTAATCTGTTGGGCTTTTATAATTAAGCCATGGGGCTCGTTGAGCCCATTTATTGTGTCAACTTTATTTAATCCTATTGGACCGGGTTGGTTCGTTGGATTAATTCATCGGGTCATTTAATATCTATTACTTTGACTTGTAATGATGATATAGTATTTACAAAATGACCAAGATATCTCGCCATGCATTAATGTGGATGGGATTATAGCCCGTACGGCAAAACAAAGCCAAGAAGAGCGTTGGATAAACTCCATGTAGTTCATCGAACCCATCGATTAGGGGTATATGTCGGTGGTAGTGGGTGGCACGATAAATCCGTGCAAAGATATTATTTCTTAGTGAGTAAGTCTTCACAAGGAGGTACGTTTCATTCATATATACTGATTCACACAACATATAGAAAAAGAATCACTCTCAATACGCTAAATTCTATTATCCTCTTGAGTTAACTTTATGAATGCATATATTACTTCTCACGCTTTGAGCTATCCCCTGGCCCGTCCTATCCAGCCAAGCTTGTGGTGTTTGTCGTGTTTATCGTCTGGAGATCGGGACGCCTTTCGTGATTGGGACGTGGAGAAAGATCTTGGCGTTAACATCAAGCGCGCTAGAGGAGGGGTGTTTTAGTGTCTTGGTATTTATCAATCACAATATTTTAGTTGTTATACATCTAAGTTATGGCACAAATTAGGGGTTCTCGTTCGAGATCCCCTGTGAAGCTCAAGATAGTTGGTCTTTCTTTGTTGACAAAGAAAGCATGATCACGGCCAAGGCAAGTAAAAGGCATCCCGCCTAACTCCTAAGACCAAAAGTGGTCAGGCTGATGAAGATGGTGGACGAAGCAGATAGAGCTTTGGAGGTTCTTTTGGAGCGGAGCGAGGATGTAGCTGAGGAATAAAGCATTCAATTATGTCCAGTCTAAAAGACGTGGTACGCCTAAAGATGGACAACCGTGAATTGGAAAGCAGTCTATATACTTTAAAGACATGTCTCGAGGCCGTTCTTGGGATCGAAGCAGACCCAACAACCATTTTCTTGATTGACTGAGAAGGGTATTCCGCCCTATTGGTCTTCGGGATTATGGTCGAAGCAGAGTAGATGAAGACCCAACAGCCATTTTCCTGATTGATTGACTGAGAAGGGTATTCCGCCCTATTGGTCTTCGGGATTATGGTCAAGCGAGTAGATGAAGATCCAATGACCATTTTCTTGATTGACCGAGGAGGTACTTCACCCTATTGGTCTTTGGGATTATGGTCGCAATGCATTTAATAAACCGATCCAGGAGCATGCACCTCGAGAATACAAATAAGGCATTACGCCTTGAGTATCCTCACCACAAAGGATGTAAAGTTTCACCAAGTAGATCCAAATCATACTCCACGAGAATCCACCGAGGCACACCACCAGAGACACTTGTCTTCTGGAGATGCACATCTAAGGTCACGGTTCAGATTCAAAGACACAAATGCACCCATATTCCTAAGCATCCGAAGAAGGTACCTCATCCTAGGGTTCTTGGGACTATGGCGCATGCCGACGAGGAGTAATTCAAGAATATATTCACCCGAGAACACAAAAAGGCACTCATTGCCTTGGCGTTCATGACAAATGAAGGACTCGTCACCAAAGCAGATCTATAAGCCGCACTCCTGGAAATCCAAACACTTAGGTAAATATTCCTAAGGTCGGTTGGCATTGTGGTCCAAAGCTGATAATAGTTAAAGAGAAGCTAAGGAGTCCGACAAAGCCGTTGCAGTTCTTCAGCAGAAGCAGAGTTCGGGGATATTGCATGCAGATGGATATTCTATTTCGGTCATCAGTACAGCAGGCTATCAAGGAGTCGATCACAATAGCAATTCCACCGCCGGTGCATTATCAAAGCTGGCCACTACAGATGCTTGTAACTTCGATGGCAGATGGCGTTTTTCCTTTGGATCAGATGCTGGCAAAGAAGATCAAGTACAAGAGTGTCCATTTTGTTCTCATTGATGAGAATCTTTGTCGAAGGACCTTTTTCGTCATCATTGCTTGAACATTTGGTTCCATCCGAAGCAGAGTATGTTCTTCTTCGGAAGTTCACAAAGACATTTGTGGCAATTATTTGGCCCGGTTGTTGACTTTACAAAGCACTTCTACAATGATATTTTGAAAGAACTGGGATTCACCTTTCGATCGGGCTTATGGTAATCGATGCCTTAGTCCCAGCTTGAAATTGGATCTCCAAGTCTTCGAAAGTTAGTCATTTCAGAGGTTACATAATGAAGAAGAACCGAGGACAATCTTGATTTGTTGGAAGAAGTCAGAGAAATAGCCTTAATCAAATTGGCGGCCTATCAACGAAGAGTGGCTAAGCATTATAATAAGGGGGTGAAGCTTCGCAGATTTGAAGTGGGAGATTTTGTCCTTAGAGAAGTCGAAGCATCTACACCTCAGAACCTGGGTAAGCTGATGCCAAATTGGGAAGGACCCTACGAAGTCACTGAAGTTCCGAAGCCAGGGACTTATCGTTTGAAAGCATTAGATGGGTCAGTAATTAAAAACACTTGGCATGCTGGCAGGCTTAGAAAGTACTTTCAGTAGATTCAGTATCAGTACATCAAAAGTCTATAAATATTTACATCATCATCAATAAAAGATCCTCTTTTTGTCTCAAGCAAATTTTGTCTTTGTTGCTACTCAGTTCATTGGTGTTAGGAGGTTCGGGAGGACTTGCTGACCATTCGATGGTAGCCTTTTTGGCAGGAGGTCACTATTTGGCATTGTCAGGCCCTTCGGGGTAGGCAATTGTCGCCACTATTTGGCATTGTCAGGCCCTTCGGGGTAGGCAATTGTCGCCACTTAGACCTTGTCAAAGTTCTTCTTCGGTAGTGTGTGTCATCTTTAAGACATTGTCAGCCCTTCGTGGTAATGATCGACACTTTAAACTTCGTCAGCCCTTCGTGGTAGGCGCCGAATGTTATCTTATGAAGTTCTTAGGCCTTTCGGGGTAAACAAACTTCCAATAAAGCGTATGTCTCGCACTTCCTAGAACTTGATAAGTATTTCTTTACTTTATTACCCGAGTTTTTCTAAGTGTTGAGTTCTAATGCCTCGCTTTTAAACTCATTTCATCTGTTATATGACATGCTTAATTATTTGAAGTTAAATCATCGAAGGGGTTTTTGTACACTTGTCCATATAAATCCATATTGAAGTATTGACATAAAATAAAAGTGCACTGAAGTCATAAGGAAGGAAATCATTCTTCATTAATATTTGGTTCATTTACAAATAAGTAAATAACATAAAATTTTTTACAAATATTCATAATAAGACCGAAGACAATCCATAAGCTGGTGCTTCATGCAGCGCCATCATCATCCGAAGAGTCCAGCAGGTATGGATCTAAGTTAGCTTTGATCGACTTTTTCCTTGCCAAGACTTTTAGAGAGCTCGTAGCTTTCTTTGTGAATCCTCATGATTTCTCCATTTATTTCGTCCGAGTTCCTATACTCTTCACAAATTTCTTTACGAAGGGCATCAGTCAAAGGAGGCCCAAGGTCCCGAAGAGCCTTGAGTTCTTGGATTTCTTGCTCGAGCTGTTGCCGTATATTCAGTTGATGCTTTTCATCCCGCTCCATCTTATGGATCTTCTTGGTCAAGATTTTGGCGTTGGACTTCAACTCCTTGATCTTATTCATCCTCAGTTCACTCCTTTGAACTAAGTCGACATTCATGTTGACAATTTCAGCATGTTGAGCCTTAGTCGACTTTAGTTCTTCCTTGGAGGCCTTCACTTCTTCCTTAGCTTGGGCCAACTCTTTCTGAAGACCTTCGTTAGTATGAAGAAGGCCTTCACGGTGAGTCCTTTCCCGAGCCAGGCGATTTTTTAGAGAGAATTTTTCTTCTTCAGCCCCTCCCTCGGATTCAAAGATCGAGAGATGGGGGACGCAGACGCCTCGAATCTGACATTTGCTTCGTATATGTTCAATGTTATTCAATCGACCAGGATGTGTGAGTATGAGAATAAGTAAGCAAAGGAAGGAAAGAGTCATTTACCTTAGCAAGTAGCTCATGCCTTCACTGAAAGCAAGTCCCTTATTCGAATCGTTCTCGAACCGATGGTCATCGGTCTCGCGAACGAAGGCCTCGAACAGTTGAAAGGGGAAATTGGCGTCGAACCGAGGCCACATGGTCGGTGGACCCATGGCATCATCTTTGGAATTCGGAGGTCATCGGGCCCTTAGGAGGAGGCAAGTCGATCGCGAACCGGTGAAGGATCCGCATGTATTGCCTCTGGAGAAGATGATCGAGCTGGTATCGGCTCGGGAGTTGAGGAAGGTTCAGAGGTCGAACCGGGCTGGCTGTCCGAAGGCTGTTTTCTTTTTCGGGACAAAGAAGGGTCGGCTTCGACCAGCTCAGCGTCAGGTGTTTGGGTTTCATTTGAAGGATTGGTTGTTGAAGGTGGAGGACGCGAGAGTTAAATTGGCGGTAGTGGGGAATTATTTTGGTTCTTAATTTTTTAAGACGAAGGACTTTCGCCGATCGTGTGGAGGAATATCAAAAGACTCTCTTTTTGGGGTTGGTTCGAAGTTGTTGGGGTTGGTTCAGAGGTTGTTGTCGTGGGTTCGGTTGGAGGAATTGGTTGTGGGTTTACCTCAGGAAGGACCTCCTCGTCGCTTTTAGGGTTTATCTCGCGAGAGTCCCGGCCTTTTGCCTCTTCTTCCTTCTACGAGGCTCGGAGGACCTCTTCGGGGATGATGGGATCGTCGACCTTCTGTGGTCGCCATCCCAAGAGGGGTTGTTGTTGGTTCGGAGGCGGGGGTTCGGTTCGGAAGGCTCCTCGTTAGGGAGTTCTTCATTTGCATCAGTAATCCTCCCCGCCAAGAAATCTTCCAAGTCTTTTACTCGGGGAAGTTGGTTTGATCAAAGACACCGCAAATAATCACAAGTTAGAATCCATACCACATAAATATTTCAAAAATTATATCACGTAATGGTCCGAGACTCACATTTATGGTCATAAAGCCAAGCTTGCTTGGTCAAGAGAAGTGAAGCTCCACTCTTGAGAGAGGATCCTCTTGAAGTCACCCATCTCCCTCACACGCTCCTCGGGGATGTCACCAAAGTCGCAGAGACACGCCTAAAATGGTCCAATCGGAAGGAGGAGAGATCCCGGGACCAAAGTGATTTAGAACCATTTCTCGTGCCATCCTTTGTTGCTCGAGGGGGTGCCCATCAGGGGGCTCTCTTCTCAATTTCGAGTTTGGGCGTGGGGACCGCTTTGTCAAGATTTTTGAACCCTCGTTCTCTGGATCTCGCCAAAAGGAAGAGGGTGAAGAAGAGGTCAACAGAGGGTAACCCCTAATTAAAGGTGTATGCGATGAACGCCAAAGATATGGATATAGAGCTGGGCACCAACAGTGCGCGGCCTACTCCAATAAACCCTAAAGAGGTAATTATGAAGCGTGGAGGGTAGTAAATCCCTTTCTCCAAAGTGATGAATCGGCGTATATTGACCCGGTAGTGCAGTCATTTGGTACATTCGCTTCCTCGGTAATTTGGAGCCCTCATAAGATAGTTATCCTAATATGGTATCGAATCCGGAGAGCTCGTAATTCGATTCAGATCACGGTGGAGGTGATGTTAAGCGTGAGGAATTTTTTCCCCATCTTTGAAGAAATCAATTGGAGATGGTGGATTTGCACTTGAACCTCTTGATTAGGGTTTAAATGAGAAGAACTTGAAGGGTTTGGCTTGGATTCACCATTGTTGAGTTTTCGAAAGCTAAAGAGAGGTTTTTTGAGAAAGGGAAGAAAACTCAAAGGTTCGAATTTCAAATCAGTAGGTAAAACCGTCAAATTTGGTGAGGTTTATCTTTTATAGTGACGGTTACACGTGGAGCGAAAGTAAGCCGACGATTTAATGTCGAGAATGATGAGAATTCAAATGGGGCGCGTTTGGATGACCTTTGGATATCTTATCGATTGGGCCCGACCGTTGGGTTTCTATTTTATTGGCCCATCCTGCTCAAATTCAAATCCTTTATCGATTGGGCTTATTGCGCTGCTGGGTATCCACTATCCAAATTCTCTCTTATTCCACTTCAGATGTTAAAAGTGGGTATGATTCACTTATTTCCCATCCTCGGGCCTTTATTGAATTCTAAATATCATGAATCATATATAGTTTTCCATTAAACATCCCGCTTTAACTAAAAAACTAAGGGGTAATGTTGGGTCATGATATTTCTCTCTATTTTAGGTAGGGTATATTGGGCCCATTTTTCGCTTTAATCTGTTGGGCTTTTATAATTAAGCCGTAGGGGCTCGTTGAGCCCATTTATTGTGTCAACTTTATTTAATCCTATTGGACCGGGTTGGTTCGTTGGATTAACCCATTGGGTCATTTAATATCTATTACTTTGACTTGTAATGATGATATAGTATGACAATTGACCAAGATATCTCGCCATGCATTAATGTAGATGGGATTATAAGCCGTACGGCCAGGTGCTGGTCAGCGATGGCAAGCGGTGGATAAACTCCATGTAGTCGGTCGAACCCATCAGATCAGGGGGGTATGTCAGGTGGTAGTGGGTGGCACAGTAATCCAGGCAAAGATATTATTTCTTAGTGAGTAAGTCTTCACAAGGAGGTACGTTTCATTCATATATACATATTCACACAACATATAGAAAAGAATCACTCTCAATACGCTAAATTCTATTATCCTCTTGAGTTAACTTTGTGAACAGACATACTTACTCTCACGCCTGAGTTATCCCTCGGCGGTCCAGCCGTCAAGCTTGTGGTGTTTGTCGTATTTACTGTGCAAGATCAGGACGTCTTTCGTGATTGGAACGTGAAGAAAGATCTTGACGTTAACAGTTATATATGCTTTTTTCCCGACTTAATTAGTCTAATCGAGTGCATCTTTGATGAGACAAAAAGTGAAACAAAGTGCAATAATAGTTTTTATTGGCATAAATTAATAGATGCATTAATAAGTAAATATAGTACAACGGGTACATTTTGCATGTGGATATTTACTTAATATAAATGTGAAAATCCTGGAGGAGAGTATTTACTCACTCACGCATTCAATAGAGGTTCATTGTAGTTAACTTTTTTATACCAGGGTTAGTAAATCTTACCCACTTAAGTATATATACCACTACCAGGGTATACTTAATTTATGTTATAAGGTAGAATAAATTTGGATAAAATTAATCTTAATTTTTACCTATTGTTTTAGTTGTAATTGGAATAAACTCATCTACAAACCGAACAGAAGAGAGATTAATTGAACAAAGTTAAGATTAACCAAAATCGACTTAATTCCCTTGCAACTCAACTAGGACCACCTTGTTTTCTTTCTTTTTCTTGTTGCCATTAAATCTCCACTACACCAAGATACCTTAGCTTACAAGAAAATTTTAACACATACTGTTTGTATAAATATATTCAGGCAGACCACATCAAATTCAAATGAATACAATAAAAATTGGTTGCCTGCCTATTAATTTAATGGGATTTGGCTATGGAGCCACTACATATATATATATCATATACTGTATTAATATTACATTATCACCAAAACTGGAGCTACATACAAGAACATGATCACTTTGGTGGGAAAGAATGATACATTTCCCCCCGTAAAGACTGGCGCGAATATAGATATTGCCGGCATATAAATAATATGTGCTCGCTATGTCATATTAAAACTTGAATCCCTGAAGATATACTTCCCTCGACTTGCCTGATGCATCATTTCTGCAAATTGCAGTTTTAAGTTAAAGGGCAACGCACTATTTGATGTGAAAATAATTTTCTTGACATATGAAAAAATATGCATTCATCTAACTAGAAATGCAAACCCGAATCGATCTCTTTGACGATTTAAAATTCTTGGAGATGATGTCTTTGCTACACCTGCTTGGCGCAACATCTCTGCAAAGAAAAGTTACAACGGTCAAGCTCTAGAAAGAAAAAGGTATAATCAAAGTGACTTTGATATCTATCAATTCCTCTAATACCTGCTAATACCTGGTATACGCATGGAGGCATTGCAATTCCACACAATCTCAAAAATAGGACATATACTAGGAAGACTATGTAAACCAGATATCTATCAATTCCACAAGCAGGGTACAATAGCCTTAGCCAAGAGTACTATGACATTGTCTATTAAAGAAAAATGGAAAGAAAATAATATATACATAGACGGTGGATGGGAAAAAGAAGCAGGGTGGAGGTAGTGGTATAGCTGAGAACAAGAGCAGACTTTGTAAATGGGATAGCATTGGGGCTGTACCATATTTAGAATTATCATAAGTTGGTAACTTAAGACATACCTCGTTTCCTTTCAAGCTCTTCGTCAAGCTCTTCTTTCCATTTTCTTTGTCTCTCAGAGAAGCTTGTGCTATCAGGATTATTCACTCATAAGTTACAAAGGGAAAACACAAATCTCATTTACAAATCATAAGCTGAATAAAGCATCACATAAAAATTAACAAACCTTGTACTAAATGGCTCTCGACTAGAATCAAGAACCTCCTTCAATTCACCATGCGGAGGTGACTTGACTTCCTGCAAAGTTTGATTAATTAAATTGCCAACATCTGATACACGTTTGGAACGACTCCCAGGGCTAGCAGCATAGGCAACATCTACAGCAGCAGAAAGTCTTCTGCTGGGTGCCCGATTAGGTGACCTGCTTTTAGGAGGTAAGTTCAGTTTATGAGAAATATTTTCTTTATCTTCAGTCCCAACAGCACCTGGAGGACTGGGTGCATTCAGTGAGTTGTAGAATTCTTCATATAGAGGCGATTGCAGCCTTTTCAAATCTAAAGCCTGAAATAGTTTTGCAGAGCAAATGTTGGGTAAACCTAGATATAGCACAAAACAAATAAAAAATAATGACGATTTCCTTATCATCATATGTTCACTGAAATTAATAAAACCTATGTGGAAGTAAAGTGATACCTTTTCATCCAGGAACGCTCTAATTTTGGATTCAGTAACTTCATCATCATCCTCAGCTGCTACTGGCCCACTTGGGAATGTCAAGTCATTATCCCCATTACCAGATGCTCCAGGGCTTTCAGAATGTTTATTTGTAGTTTCACTTGAAAATATGCTCATGGCACTTTTCTCCAATTCTGGACTATCATCAAACTTACATTGCCAATCATCATTGGGTTCGCTCATAGGATTGAAACTCTATTAATGAAGAAATGCACCATTAGATATTGGATATTGAACATGATAAAATCATATCAAAGCAAGGACATAAAGGTAATTGGTTACATTACCTTATTGAAATCAGCAGAAAGTAAAGCAGAACTGTACTTCACCGATGCACCAACAACTAGATCATCTTCATCGTCTATCTGACACATATCATCATCGTAATTGCTAGATCCCCATATGGATCCTCTTCCAGAGAATTTTTCAGGATATATAGTCGAGCACCTTACATTACCTTTATTATGAACCTCCTTCAAACCAGTGCCAGTCCCAGTTGGCCTGATCACAGGGTTCATGCTGCTGCATCCACACATTTTCAATGAGACTATCACAAACAGATGGTTATTTAAGAACATCAAAATGCATTTAATGAAAGCTTACGAATTTGTAAGGTCAGAACTAGATGTTTCCATATGCTTTCCAGAATTGTCCTGCTGATTGTAAGAATACTAAGATTGAGAAAAAGAAACTTGAAGTTAAGCTATGGATTTGAAATTGAGAATTCTCTACTTACTATAACTGAAGTGCGATACACAGGATGAGCTTCCTGATATTCCCCAGTAACAAAAGGATGCTGCAGATAATGAGCAGATGAAGGAACACTACTAGTAAGAAGAAAATCAAAGAACTTTTACATATGAATTTTGCAAAAAAATGAAGCATTCTAATATACTGTTGTATCTACCAAACACGTCAACTATTGGGGTTAGGAAGTACCTGCAGCAAATCTGATGCAGAAGGCCTGAAGTCTGGTTCCCTGACACCAGATTTGGTTATTGAAATTGTTAGAGAGACGACAATAAAGCATCTCTTTGAAAATTTATATACATTAAAGTCCAAAAACACATCAAACAACCCTTGGTCACTATTCTAATGGGAAAGAATGGGGGAGTAATAATGAACTAGATGGGAACCATGAGCTACACACATTTTAGCCTTTACAAACAAATTTTTTTAGTCTTTTTCAGTACTTTCCGAACAAAAAATTTCTGTAAATATTCAAGATATATTTTCTTTAAAGACAAACAGATCCCTGTAAATAACTATTTCAAAAAAAAAATTTGTGTAAAGGCAAACAGACTCCTATAACTAGTTTTAGAAGTAAAAAAGAAGGCTCCATGACTTGACTATATATTCAAATAGAAATTTAAATAAAAGCTAAAAATAAAAAAACAAAAAAAAACTTTTCAAAGTGTCAAATTAGGAGATTTTGTCCAACACGTGCATGAACTCGGTTGTTGGGTTAAATATGATAGAATATATAAACATAAAGGAAACATGAGAATCGTGAATATACTTGTGTAAACATTTTAACAGAAAATCCTTAGCCTCAGCAGATAGATGGTCCGGGATGGGTGGATGAGATTTAGTTGTCCCTATATGGAAGAGAGCAGCAACCTGAAAGGTACACAAATGCTTAGTTCACAAACAAGTGGGATATATAGAGCAACTGCTTCCTGCATGTACCTCCTGATACTGCTGGCTCCAAGGAGGCTTTCCAGTAGCCATCTCAATAACAGTACATCCAACACTCCAAACGTCAGCAGAGCTGGAAATATATATTAACGGCAATGAGCTCAAATTATCACTAAACATGCAATAATAGTTTGTGTGAATGATTGTACGAAGAGAGAACATGCTTATGCTAAATCCATAAGATTGTGGTATATTGCGAGAAAGACAATTGAGACATGATTTGACACATGGAAACACGGGATGAAATACAATGAACTAAGTGGGGTCTATTGATCCCAGTAAAAAATGATGATTAAAAGGTCTCTTCCACAAAGTTCATGGTATATCGGTTCCCCATCACCAAACCCAGAAATAGTTTACGCATGTTTAGGTGAAGAGAGAACAAGAATACCCTATTTCCATGAGTTTATGAACTGGCCAAAACTGAGATAAAATTGACATGAGTTGAAATATGGAAGTATGGGAGGAATTCAATGAAGTGAGAGGAGGTCAATTGAACTCAATAGAATATGTGGAAGAAATGTCTCTTCCACGAAGTAGAAAATAAATTAATTCCACAGAACCAAACAGTCTAATGTCTAAAAACAAACTGATATGATTGCCTCTGTTGTTTAATTATATTCCAGCTCAGCCTATTTTAATCATGAATAGGATTGCACGTGGTTCATATAAATGTATAATTTAATTGTAACTTTGTGGCTAAGAGGCTAAGAGGCTAAGAGCATACTGCAGACATTACTTCAAGCCACATCCTCCCATTTAGTCACACAATTTGATTCTGTTTTGCTATGAAAAGATGTGTTTAATTACATCCTATTTTATTTGTCTAATATAAGACATTTTCAGATTTGGTCTTTAGGAAAGAACTAAAAATGTTCCTCTTTTTTCTTTAATCAAAACATGAGAAAATAGAGTACTGACAAGATACTTTTCAAGCTTCATATCAAGAGAGAAGGAGGCTATGTTGCATGGACTCTTCACTTTACCCTGAAGTACCCCTACCAAACAATCCATACTTAGACAATGGTATGGGAGGTTGACACATTATTTTAACTTAAAATATTTGGCAAAATTAAGGAGTACCCTTGTTGGACTTTTCAAAGTATTCGCGTCCAACCGGACGCGTTATACGAGTTTATGTAACTTAAGAAGTAGGAATAATCAGCCAGCAACAAGAATTGAGTTGTATAAAATACTAACAAGCTGTGCCCAGTCTGGAGAATAACTTCAGGAGCCATCCAATATGGAGTACCCTTCATTGATTTTGTGCCAGTCATTGTAGCCTGGAGCAACACATAAAACCATGGTTATGATGCAATTTTAATTGCAAATGATGTTCACATGAAGACAAAGAACTAACAAGTAAAGAAGATATAAAATGATAAGAAATATAGTGAACATGTTCATACCAGTTCGACAACTTTCTTAGATGCACCAAAGTCCGCAAGTTTGATGCACCCTTTATTGTCAACAAGGATATTTGCCCCCTGAATAAAAAGAGTGCATTATAGAACAAACACACACATATATACGTGAGAGAGGATCAACATGGTGAAGCTTTTGCTTGATAATTACAAATTGCAAAAATACTAAAGTACCTTAATATCTCTGTGCATGATACCATTTTTGTGAAGGTATTCCAATCCCTGTAACAACTGTTTTGTGTACATTCTCAAAACCTGCTCAGCATACAGTAACAAGGAACTATTAGAGTTTGTACCATATGGAAATAAATGTGAGAGTAATATAATGAATAAATGTTAATGAACATATTAGAAATAAAGGTTTAGGACAGTTGCTCATGGACCTATTTCATGATCTTCATGTCAAACAGACTCAATCAAACAAAATGTACCTTTATGCAGTCCAATAAAGGCCACTACACAAACATTTTTAAACTGCTAATGTTCTCTAGTTAATGTTATGCTTTAAATACTTACTTTCAAAAATTGAACAAATTGCATTCACTTACAGATTCAGGAAAAGACCCAAATTTCCCAAGGAGTGATGATATTGATCCGCCTGGAACAAACTCCAACAAAATATTCAGTGATTCCTCCTCTCTAGCAGTTCCCAAATATCTCTGAAAAAATAAAAATAAAATAAAAATGGTTCTCAGATATATACTAACGATTGCACACATTATCAGGATAACAAAAAATATACTCACAACAATGTTCGGGTGCGAGAGATTCTTTAATAGCTTCACTTCCTCCTCAAGCTCTCGAACATGAGTCTATAAATAGAAAGATGTGTAAATTCAAACAAAAAGTGCTATATTTGTAAATAAGTTAAACAAAAAAGTTATAAAAAAAGTTATTTATTAACTTTGCAAAATCTCTAAAATTAAATCATATTGGAGGGGGCCAAATTTCTTGCCAGATTCACCCAGTTTGAAAATTTTTTAAAATCAGTTCATTTGGTTTGGTTTGAAAAAAGGCTACACACCCCAAGTTTTGACCAAGTTTTGATATGTTTTAAAAGATTTTTTTTGCATATGTTTTATTATCTTTGTCAAAGCAAATTCTATTACAGCCAATTATTTTTGTTTTAAAAAATATGTTTTGTAATAGTGAAATTTTACTTTTAGTGATGAATATATTTTATGCTATTAAATTTTTTTTTGGCCCCAAAAGAACAAATCAATCTCACATGTAACCCAAAAAATTTCAATGGTGCAATTTCAAATATCCCCTATAGCAAAATAAGAGTTTATTACCATTTTTAGATGTCATATGAATTTGCTATTTAAATTGAGGTGTGAGGTTAATACGGAATTGACAGGTTTTTCAAAATGTACAACTTTTTAGACACAAATTCTAGTTGGGACTAAGGAGTCTAACTAATACAATCCTCGTGACCTGCAACCAAATATTTTTTTTTTTTGCATAGATCGAATTTTTAGTTTGTTACACGTATGGTGAACTGTAACCAAAGATAGTAGCCCAAATTAACAATAATCCAATCAAATTACCTGTGTTTTCTCCTTTGAAGCAGTATTTGCAGCAATTGAAACCTGCGCAACCAACCAATATCATAATCCAAGCTGTAGCAATATTAACATAATCCCAAACAAAAATCAGCCAAAAAACAACCAATTAAAAAATTAACCTGCTTTACAGCAAGTAGCTCTCCAGAATCCAGATTCATCCCCATATAAACCCGGCCAAAAGCACCACAACCAATCAATTCCCCTTTCCGCCACCGGATCGCAGGTGCATTTTCTCTTTTTGCTTTGACCGAATTGGGTTTCGAAATCGGAGGCAGTGCTGGAGCCGGGGGCTTTGCAAACAGTCCGATTCTCGATTTCCGGATGCTGCAGCCGATCTTCTCGACGAATCCTCCAAAACTACTGCCGTCGTCTCCAGAAGGCTTGAACACCAGAGATCTGCGGACTGAGCCGATGAAGTCTTGCATCTTTGTGTAGAGGGTGAGTTTGATTGATTGTGCGGAGATTTTTTGGGTAGAATGAGAAAATCTAGATTTTTAGGGTTCTCTGGTTTTCATGCTCGTGTTTGAGCACTGAGAAGTGAGAAGTGAGAAGTGATATGAGAGAGGAGGGAAAAGTTGGTCGGGTCTGTTTTTCAAAAATAAAATAAATCGAGAAATGGATGTTGTTTGCATTCCGGTACAAATATTTTCTATTTGTTTTCAATATAACCCTATAGGTATGCATGCATGACAATTTCCCCCTAACGCTTCTAGCCTCGCTCCTAACGGTCCCCTATTTGTTTTCTATTTTAATTTTGAACCCGCTGTTATTTGATATTATACTACTAAAATATTGTAGAATCGTTTTTCTTATTTTGATAAAAAAAAAGAAGAAATTATTAATAATTTAATTTAATTGATTATAAAATATGTAATTTATAAAACTTAATTGTTATTAATTTTTTCTCTTGGCCAGGTGAGGGTTCGTAGATGGAGAGAAGTTTTTAAATGGGATGGAGATGACGTAGGGTTAATTATTTTTGTTATTTTTATAATAATCGCTATAAGATCTAAAGCGATATTTTTGTTGTGAAAATAACATTTTGTGTTGTAAATTTAACAATTTCCTTATAGAGAATTATAAGAAATATTTTGAACCCGTTGTGATTTGATGTTATACTACTAAAATATTGTAGTATCTTTTTTTATTTTTTTGATAAAAAAAAAGAATTTATTAATAATTTAATTTAATTGATTATAAAATATGTCATTTATAACAACAACTTAATTGTTATTAATTTTTTCTCTTGGCCATGGAGAGAAGTTTTTAAATGGGATGGAGATGAGGGAGAGTTACCGGTACCACACCTTCACTGTTGCCATGTCTATGAACAGGTTTTATTTGTACGACAACTTCATGATTGCTTTTGAATGATATCTTAAAATGGTCGAAACGAGTATTCCTATAAAAAGTCACTCGAACGAGCCATTCCTTATGGGTGGTAATAAGCATTTCAATGAGATGAAAAATTTTGGACATAAATGCCCTCACCCATATGCCTCACTCTGCAACATCTCTCGGTAACTGAAGATATAGGCATGGAAGTATCACAAGAGTGATTACATGAACTCAGGACATACATGCATCATGAAGAACTAGACAAACAGAGTAAATGGGCAGGAGAAAAAGGGTATTGGAGAGAAGTATTCAATGGAAAAATTTATAAATTCAAATGTTTTCTTATCTATCTTCACCTCATTACATCAAACCCACGAGATAAAAATTACAAAAACATGAAATAAAATCCGTTCAGTTACTTCTAAATCAATTCCTAGGCTGGTTACATCATGGTGCATCAAGGTAGGAACACCGAACATAGAGCTTTGAGTTTTAGCCTTCCCAGGAGAGTTTATCATGGTACCTGAATTATTCCGACTCCACTAGAATAAAAAAATGGTAACTCCGTAGAACAACCCCTAAAATTCAAATGTGAGCAGAGTTTGAGGATGCACTTGCTTAATTGGTTCCCACGAAGAAGAAAAGTCCAATCAATAAGAACAGCATTGGCTGAACTGGGGTAAGTTTGGAAACGAAATTGACTGAATTGGAAGAAGCAGCATTAAAGCCCCCAGTTGGTGTGTTCGTGGTCAAAATGACAACAATCCAGTTATCATCAGAGCCAATCCCGACTCCAGTGTACTTTGAGTCATTGAGAGAACTCGAGTACTGAGATTGTGTATAGTTGGAGAGGACTAAATCCTGAACCAGGTTGGGAACACAAGCAGGCATTATGGTCCCATCCCTAGTTGTGGTGACATTTAACTTGCATTTTGCTAGAAGCTTTGGGTAGTCTGCAAACTGAGGCTCGGTTCCTAGCACTGTGTTGGCGCCTGTGGTGTTTGTACAGGGTTGGTTTTTGAACTGCTCTGCAATTTCCTCGGCGAGGCACTCTGCTTTGTCATTCTCTGTTAGAACTGGTAACGACATGGTTGCCCTAAAGCTATTGATGCTTCGAAGAAGAGTTTCTTCCTCGTCTGAAGGAGAATGGTGAAGAACAAAATTCAGTGCAAATATATATTAAAAGAATTATTAGAAAAATATACTATAACTCCTGAGTTGCTATTTATACACTGGATGTGATCACACTCCTCTTCTATAAGCTTTCATAGAGACCTTTTTAGGGTCAGGTTTACTCGGTGCACACCCCAGGGTAGTGGCCGCGGGTGCCTCCGCAAAAAGGGGAAAAAAACTATTTTTCCATTATGAGGCTCGAGGAAAACCAAGTTTAGATTCTAAGGCAAAATGTGTAAACTTCATATATAGCACATATGCTTGAATAAAGAAGCAGATCCTGTCTTTGAAAACTACGAAAATATAAACCTTAGTTTCCAAAAGGGCAAAACATATTCTTTCCAAAAAAAATTTAAACTAATCATTCACCCTATAACCAGAATTATCAAAGTACATGGTTCAAGACGAAGTAGACAACAACATAACCTTTTTTTCCATTGTGAATTAAGGGGGTTGGGATGGTGGAAGAATTGCCCCCTTTATGTACAATCAAAGACTCCACTCAGGATCAAGACTATTCTTTAAAGTTACGCAAACAACCCAACTCAACCTTCACCCAACAAATGTTGCCGAGTTGAAGCAAATGCAAATTATGCCCTCGTATCAAACTTTGCTCCTTTACTGCAAGATCCTAGCTTTGCCCATGGCCATGGATTCCTTGTCTTGATTACTATGACAAGTTATATCCTAGATTTCATTTGGTTAATTGGTCACAAAGAGCAAAATCCAGTATTAACTGCATCTGAATATTACTATTATATACTACCACCAATTCTTAACCCCTTAAATCTCAAAGGCAAATTATTATAGAGTTGGGCAACCTAATATTACGAATTCACATTATCGTCATTAGGCACATACAGAAACCACATTGCATCAAACCCAATTCCCCGTTCCCCAAAACTACAAAATAAGAAATCAAATAGAGAGAAGAGAGAGAGAGTATCTGGAAACGAATAAATTGGTAGATCCAATCAACCAAACCTAAATAACCTTTTTTTGCATCCCAACTTGAACAAACCCCCAACTCAAGAAGTTCTATATGCAGATCACCTTTTTATCAATACCATTTATTAATTAAAACCCAATTACAGAAACAACATAAATGAATAAAGTACTACAAAAGTTGATTAGAAAAACACAGATCTTAATCCCAAATGTGATAAAACTCCGCAGCTTAAAATGAGCAATAAAACAAGACCCATTCAGTGAAACATTTGGTAGCATAATATTAATCATTATATATGGAAAAAAAAAACTTTAAATAAAAATAATTACAAACTGCCAAGCAAAGGATAATTATCAAGAAATGAAATGGGTATAATCAAGAAAATTAACACATACCATCGCACTTGGCAGTGTGATTGTTCCATAGAATGGAGAGAAGGAGAAGAAGAGAGAGAAACAAATAACGTTGGAAGCACGCCATTGCTGTTGTTAGAGGAACCAAATTTGAACGAAAAAGAAAAGGGTCTGTAGTCAACTCAGCTAAAAAGGTGAGAACTCAACCCAGCTAGGCAGCTATATCATATATATATTGGTTGTTGGCTAGTGGCTACGGCAACAAGAATAATACGACGGCGTTTCGATTCTATTCTGATATCCTATTTTTATAAAGCTTCGGCGCACATGTCGACGTGTCGTAACTCGTAAGTATACCCTTCCGACAGGAATTGCCGGCCTGGTTGCCTTTTGTGTTCATATAACTTCATAATTGAGCCAAAATTAATACTCCCCATTTCCAGAATTAGTTATATATTTTACTTTTTATCATTTCCAAAATTAAAATACACATTTATTTTTAAATAATAAAATAATATGAAATTTTAAAAATGACACTATTTTTATTTTTAGTAATTTGAGTAGTATCATATTGCTACTATTACGTTTCTAATCTAGGAATAAATATAAAAAAAGTATTATTCATAAAAGATGTTATAAAAAAATTTAAAACGAAAAGATGACCCATAATAAATATTTCGTTTAATTTTATTATCAAAATTTATATATTCAGAAGAAAAAAATCAAAATAAGACACTTGTTCTAGATCGTAAGGAGAAGTAATCTTGATTTTTAAAATAATTAATCTTTATGCCGGCATTTATAGTAACCTCTATACAGGTTTACGCCTGTATTTTGTAACTTCTATACTTGATGTCAATGGGAGTCAAAACTTTTAAGTTTACGACTAATCTTGAGCCAAGCGGCGGGGTTGGTCGTAAATTATTTTTGAGACAAATGAAACTTGAAAGTGATAATTTTTGCAAAACAACTTAGTATATGTGTGCATTAATCGTATACTAATAATTTACTTGTAAAAATATTTATAGGATAGGAATGAGAGGGGTAAAAAAAAGAAGGGAATAAGTAAAAAATATTTTATTGGATATGAAGGAGAGAAAAATAAAAAGGAACGAGAAACCGAGGAGTGATAAACTAAGGTTAAAATAAATTCGCCGTCACTTAAACTTTAATTAAATCATTGTCATTACCTTTTTCAATTTTGTTAGCAACAAATGAAGTTACTTTCATTTAAAGAAAGTATTATTCCGATACATATTATTAATTCTCCTGGAGTAGAATTACTTCTTGTTAATAGGTTGATAAGAGTATAAATAACTCTTCTATAGAGTTTATTAATTTATTAAAATTATAAAGAAAATAATATTTTTTTAGATACATATTCACTCTTATTTCGTCTCATTTGCTCACCATAAAACTGTTTCTTTTTTAAGATTGAATAATGTTAGAAGTCTCAAATAAATCTTAAATTAAGAATATATCGTTAAATATTTTAATAATTATTTATGATATAGTCAATTATATGATCCACTAACTAATGTTATGTTGACATATCAATAAAAATATTCTTTTTAACAAAAAATTAAGGACCTTCTTGGATTATATCAAACCAATCTCTTTCATATCTTTCTCATTGTTATTCAAACTAATTGTGGTGCAATTGGCTTGCATGCACATGGAACTCCATTCAAACAATAATAGGAGTATTACTATTTCTTTTGAGCTCTTCTATGGAGATATTAAAATTTATGTGTTTTATGATTTTACCTACCTATTTGTATTTTTATCTTTATTAAGAGTTAAAATACAAATAGATAAAATATGTAATTTTCAATTTCTTTTACATAACAATGGTATTACTGTCACTAATCACTATTCCTTAAATAATGTCACTTTTAGGATTTCACAAGTAAATTAAGCTTATGCAATAATTTTCCAGAGCTCCCTCAAGATACTGATATTTCTAAAAGTGTGAGTAACAAGAATAAATTCAAAAGTGCAATTACGAGGCATAGGCGGATCCAGAGCAAGGGCAGGGGTACATGCCCCAAACGGATTTTCAGCTCTTCATATGTGACTATGTCAGTATATATATATATATATATATATATATATATATATATATATAATTATTAATTATTCATAAATTTTAATGTATACTGAAATAAAATAAATAGAAATACTACAGTTATATTAGTACACTATTATTATGTTATAAAAAAAAAATATACTACTATATTGTTAAAATAAAATACTACTATAAGAATTTAAGTATTTTATTGTCTTGATCAATTTACTTCTCCTGAATACCAAGAAAATAAAATTTAAAACAGAGGAGTTACAATTACTAAAAATTGTGAAAGATTTCGGTTAAAGTTACTATAATTTACCTGATTTTTTCAAGAAAAAAACAATGCCTAGTAAATATTCCTATATTATGCAGATGAGTGCTCTCATTTCATTAGTAATAGTAGTATAAAATTCGAGATCAACATCATTATATTTATTTTCTCCCAATAATGTCGCCAACTGTTGTGGAACAATCCACCAGTCACTTAATCAAATTTAAGCATTTTAAAGTATATTAAAATGTTTATCTATCATATTAACAAGATAGTAGAACATAATAGTAGTGTACTAATATAACTATAGTACTCTACTTATTTTGTTTCACTAAGCTTTAAAATTTATGAATATATTATTGTTATTGATATATGATTTTTGTAATTATTAAAAATGAGACTATCATGCAACAATTTTAAGTAATAAAACCTCAAAAAATATTATTGAAAATAATATTTGAGGATTATTTAATTTTATGATTCATTTTATTAAAAAAAAATTGAATTTTTTTTTTCGAATTTGACCCCACTGAAGTTTCAGGCTGGATCCGCACCTGTAATACTAGGAACTAATGGGGTATTATGTAATAAGAATATTCTGTAGAATGAAAATTTAACTAATTAGACCTTAGAATTATATTCTCTACTAACTAATTTACACTACTATAAAAGAGAGATTTTGAAAAGAAAAAAGATGCTCACATGAACAAAAATCTACAGTACTTTAGAGGCTACAGCTACATATACAGCATATGGAATGTCCGTGACATGCATTACAAAAAAAAAGTGTTAGGACTCTTATGTAATTCCACAAATTGGTGTAAAGGGTCACAGTATCACAATACAAATTGGTGGATGAAATTGAATTTGGATAACGTGGCTTTGGCCTCCAATAGCATGCAACTCTAAGTAAGCAATAGTCCCACCCCTTAGTTCTCCCCTTCCCTATTTTTATATGCACACAAAGTTTGCACAAACTTAATCCCATATTTTTGTTTTCTGCCTGATTTTCAGAATCAATGGCAGTCACGGCCGATGGCCGGGTCGCCCTGTCGGCTGCAGGCCACTTGCGCACCGCCACCTCAAGATTGGCAGTGAAGAACTGGAGGGTTGTGAAGTTTTGTTATGGAGAGTTGATGGGGCAGAAGTTGAACTATGCTAAATTTCAGCAAAGAATTGGCAACAAAAATGTCAGGCCCCATGTATGCATGTCCCTCACTACTAATATTGCAGGCAAGGCCAAGGTGAGTTGTTGGTATATTAAGCTATTTAGTGCAGTATATCGCTCATTCTACAGTTAAGATTTATGTTGTGTGCAGTTGAGGGACCTAGAGATGGAGAAAAGGGACCCAAAGACGGTTGTCGCAATTATACTAGGTGGCGGTGCTGGTACTCGTCTGTTCCCTCTCACTAAGCGCCGTGCCAAACCTGCTGTGAGTATTCTACAGACCCTCAACAATTTGACAATATTCACTGCCAATTTCATCAGCAACAACAATTGAACATATTGATGTGCATTTTGTACCGATACTAGAAACTGCATTGCTAGTGGTTTGATTTTAGTTATGGTCTTTTCAACTTGATAATAATGTTACAGGTGCCTATTGGAGGAGCATATAGACTAATTGATGTACCAATGAGTAACTGTATCAACAGTGGGATCAACAAAGTTTACATTCTAACTCAGTTCAACTCAACATCACTCAACAGGCATATTTCTCGAGCGTATAACTTTGGCAGTGGGACAACCTTTGGAGATGGCTACGTTGAGGTTCCAAGTCCTCCATTCTGTTCTGATTCTTCTGAAGCTCCATATGTTTACGCGTACATCTCCAGAAAGGCATATCAATCTCACTTAAAATTTGTTTTATCCTATTCTAGGTTCTAGCAGCAACTCAAACTCCAGGTGTGACAGGTAAAATGTGGTTCCAGGGTACTGCAGATGCCGTACGCCAATTTCATTGGCTTTTTGAGGTACTAATTGTTAGTTCTAGATACATTCACACGAGTACACATTCATTTCTACTTTTAACTTTTCTAATCAACTGTATGTGTATATATATATATATACTTTATCTAAAGGAAATAGCATAAATATTATCAAGTTGCAACAGTCGAATAAGTTTTCACAGCAGGCATATCAGTTAAAATGCTGAACTTATTTTAAGAAAACAGATATCTCCCTGTTAATTAACCACAAGAATAATGATACAGAGCAAACAAATTTGATACTTTTGTCCGAATCTCTAACGCTCTAGTACTGTAAAAGCAACACAGTAATATATCTATAATGCCAAGATGGCAACATTACACCAGTAAATTGCAACATAAATTATTTCATTGGAACACACCTTTTGTGCACAAAATTTTATCTGCTACCAACAGAACTCTGTTCTCTGAACCATTAGGTATATATTTGACCATAATATACTTTTCACTTTGTAGGATGCAAGAAGTAAGAATATTGAAGATGTACTCATTTTATCTGGAGATCACTTATACCGGATGGATTATATGGACTTTGTTCAGGTAAGGCACAAAATTTGATTCTCTTTTACCATGCATTCATTTGCTGTCCTTTTTTTTGCCCGGATATTATGATTTATATCTTTCTTCTGCAGAATCATCGACAAAGTGGTGCAGATATCACCATCTCTTGTCTCCCAATGGATGACAGGTAGGTTAATATGTTCAAGCCTTTACTCAAACTTCCCAAATGGTCATCTCTAGCAAAATCCATAGAGTTTAATGAAACTTATACGCAATAATTCAGGATTCTTTAGTCGATTACTATGGAATTTATTGCATTATAACTGCCTACACCAGTATAAAAAAGGATCGACATATGTATAACCTTTTGTTTTCGAGAAATATTTCCTACTTAATCATTCAATGAGCAGTTGGCATTAGTCCATGGCAGTGATTTGAAGTTCTGAAATCAAAAGAGTGCTGTTTCATCTACTGAGATCAATTTACTGGAAATACTAACACCTATTCTGATTCTTTGTTCTGCTCCTATGATAGCCGAGCTTCAGATTTTGGTCTGATGAACATTGACAGCAAAGGAAGGGTGCTTTCTTTCAGTGAAAAGCCTAAAGGAGCTGACTTGAAGGCAATGGTAAGAAAGTTGAAATTTGTGATATCCTCTCAAACCTAAATGGTTTCTAAATTTTTTCTTCTGCAACTATGTTTGATACTAAGACAAATATCAGGCAGTTGATACAACAGTTCTCGGGCTGTCTCGAGAAGAGGCAGGAAAGAAACCATACATTGCTTCCATGGGAGTATATGTCTTCAAGAAGGAGATACTGCTAAATCTCTTAAGGTACTGACCTTTTGAAGTTGCTTTACGATCATAGAACCTTCTATAGGAAATGTCTCCACTTGTTTTACGAAAAACAATCAAGCAGTTCTTGTAAACTTCTATAGGCTGTAGGCAATGTAAATGTTAAGTATGGTGTATTATTGTTTTGAGTCAGGTGGCGTTTCCCAACGGCAAATGACTTCGGATCAGAGATAATCCCAGCCTCAGCTAGAGAATTCTTCATTAAGGTCTGTCAAATCTGTCGTGTCTAAACAAAAGCCTAGCATGTTTGTTCAATATATCTGCTTGTAGTCACAGTACGAAGTTTGTATCTTCTCTTTAGAAGATCATATGTTTAGATACATAATCACATACAGATACAGATACCAAAGGTCTAAAGCTGATAATCTGATATATATCAGTACGTACATATTCGGTTCATTTCCTATGAGAGGGCTATTTTCTTCATAAATTAATGACCTCTCAGCCTAACACGAAAATATTATGCAGGCTTATTTATTTAATGATTATTGGGAAGATATTGGTACAATCAGATCCTTCTTTGAAGCAAACCTTGCCCTTACTGCACATGTAAGTTGAGCATAATATATGCAAGCATTTTTACTCTAAATTGCTTTTATGTGTAACATATATGGGTATTTTTGTTGCTTTTCTTTCCTTTCTCAGCCACCAAAATTTAGTTTCTACGACGCAAGCAAGCCAATGTTTACATCAAGAAGAAACTTACCACCATCAAAGATCGACAACAGCAAGGTTAGTGAATCTATCTCACAGTCATAAACTAGTTCCTGAACCTCCTTTCGTAATGAATCGCAATTATTTAAAAAATATACATAGAAGATATGTTTGCACAACACAACCTCCAACTCCACTTTCAGTTCTAAGTTCTAACGATTTTACCATCAATGAAGCTCGAGAAAATTGGATTTAACATAGGGCAATGAATTTTATCATTTATTATATGATAGTTGGTCTTTGTCATTTCTTTTTATGAATAATTTTTAAAAAAGAAAATAAAATCCACCTTTTGTGAACATTATTTCCTTGGATTTTCACCATTTGGTTTTCTGCATTGATTTCTGAAACAGAACATAACTTAGAAAATAGAGGGTTGAGATTAGATATTGGTTATTAGAGGATGAATGGGTATGATTCATTTTGTTTGCTAAAAGATACCGGTAAGATGTAGTGTAGCCTATATAAGTCTGTATTGAGATTCGAGAATAGGCATCTAATATATGAAATCAATTCCAATCTCCTTTCTTCTCTCTTATCTTCCCTAAAATCTCTATAAATCGGTAACAATTTCTACCAGAAGTTCAATTCAATAATACTATCGGTTTCAATGTTGGTATGCAGATTGTAGATTCAATAGTATCGCATGGTAGTTACCTAACTGATAGCTTCATTGAGCACAGTGTTGTTGGCATCCGATCCCGGATAAACTCAATGTTCACTTAAAGGTTGGTTTCAAATCCAACAAGCCGTTCTGTTTCAAAAAATTCTCATTTAATGTTTGTAAAATTCAATCATTTAATGTTAAACAGGACACAGTGATGCTTGGTGCTGACTACTATGAAACTGAGGATGAAGTCGCATCACTTGTAGCCGAGGGAAGAGTTCCTGTTGGAATAGGAGAAAATACGAAAATCAAGTACAAGAAACTCAAATCTCTCTCCTTTAATCTTTTGGGATATCTATTTTTACTGACATGGAGTTTTGCAGAGAATGTATCATTGACAAGAATGCCAGAATTGGGAAGAATGTTGTTATTGCAAACTCAGAGGTATGAAATCTTTTAAATAATTAGTTGGAATGTGAAACTATTATTTGATTACAAGGAACTGGAAGCAACTGAATTTTGCAGGGTGTACAAGAGGCAGACAGATCATCAGAAGGATTTTACATTCGATCGGGGATTACAGTTATACTAAAAAACTCAACAATCAGTGATGGATTGGTGATATGATAAGGGCACCTAATGTTTCATTCTTTTTTATGCTTAAGATTAATGGAGCTTTGCCAGCGTCCACCACAGCTTTGCAAGTGTCTATTAGTTTTGCAGAACACAGCCTGCTTTCATTTTTTTTGTCCTAAATGAGTGATTTCCATAATCCAGATTAATGTTTGAGATTAAAGTAGAGTAGAACTTGAACTTGAACCAAACACCATACACAAGCAAATAAATAAATCAGAGAGAGACGGTGATGGTGATGATGATGATGAGGCCACTGAGAAGCAAAAAGGGAAAAGGGAACTGAATTTCGTATAAAGCTCCTATTCACATAAATCTACAAAAACAACTCTTCACAGTGAAACATCAATTCATTCTCAAATTTCTGCAACACAAACCGCTCTTTCGATGTTAAAATGCTCGTAACAATACATTTATTGGCCGAAAATGGTTTCCTACCTGTCCTTCCAGCTCGATGAAGATAACTTACAGCATCTTTTGGCAGATCAAAGTTGTATATGTGGGTTGTTTCTGGTAGGTCAACTCCTCTAGCTGCAATATCTGTTGCCACCAGAAGATAACCTCCTCCTTCTCTCATTTCCTGTACTCAAAAAGTAAACGACCTAAATTATGCACACGTAGGTTGACATGAGCAAGAGAATGACTTTTATCTCTCTGCCACTCGCCACCAGTTCTTTCACAACAAAGTACTGAAACAAAAAGAAAATCTGAACACCATTCAACGGAATTGTACATACAGATAAGGAAGCTGCTCGTAAGTTGAAATTCATGTCATCGTCCAAAAGAAGAATGTCTGAACATCCCGCATGTGAACTCTTCAAAAGATCAATTAAAATGGTTGTTGGCGGAGCATTCCCAGCTTTCTTTGACTTTTCAGACTGCATGACATATTTAACTATTAATAATCTACCATACGGAGAGGCAAAACATACTTAAATATTAAGATAAATTGAAAAATGCAGTAACATTAGATAAACTAGTTTTAATGGTACAGCTTTTCTTTTCCATTCAATACGTTATGTTCAAGTACAATTTGATCAAAGAGATTTTCATCACCTACATTTATGCTTAAAATACCAATCAAGGTCGGCATCCCCCTCCTTGCGGTTAGCATTTTCAATATTTTCTCATCTTATAAATATGAGTCAGAGATAGATCATCGTAAGATCAAATGAGTTGCTGGTGTATTTAATACTCGATGTTTTTTTAGAACAAAATGTTTAATTAATAATCAATGTTAATTACACCTAGTATTATTGTTTCCTTCATTGACACAAGTTTTTCAGTTACTAATCAGACTAAGTGTCGTCTTCAAGAATGCAATCATAGTTTTGTCCTCCCTCTCTCTACCTTACATTTTAGTATTTTGGTTGGAAAAAAGACTAATTAGTTCTAAACTGAAAATACTTGGAAGTCTGGCCACAATACTTTACTTAAATGCAACATATCAGTAATGTAATGGATCAACTATGGTCCCTTATATTGTCAAAAATCATAATACCATTTTATACAAGATATCATTTATTCAAGAATATGTCAAGATACAAAAACTCTATGTGGACATGAAAATTGGACATTAAAATTAGACGTGAATGTATTTGAATTTTTCTTATTTGTATTTTGACCCCCAATGGTGGGTAAAAATACAAATAAGTGAAATTCAAATATACTCATGTCTAATTTTCATGTCCACCTTGAAGAGCTAGTCAAGATATGACTCCTTAGTCTACATAAATCAATATGTTAAGAACCATAGGTGACACTAACCTGCTCACCAACAAAAATAATGGCAGACTGAGGTGCATCAGACTGCAACAAGGAAAGTAAGGTTGAATGCCTTTCGTTTTTACCACATATCTGATAACCAACATAACATTAGCATATTAAAATGCAATCAGTTAGGAAATAAGAGGAAAAGGAATAAGCTTATGAAATATGTCATCATATTTTTAGTTGTTACACAGCAATGTGATCATAAATATAAGATAAATGTGCAGTATAACAACCAAAAGCTAAAGAAAATAGAACAAGTTTACTTCTTTCAAAATTGTCTCACCACAAATCTGTGATGTAGGCACGAAGGCATTGGCTCAATGGGATTTACATGGACATGAACAACATCAGCCTGTCACAGTTACAGGAGTTGGGTCACAAGTCATACAACCAGTTGCACATGGTATCAAATCTCAGTAAAGATAACATGGAAACATGAATTCTATTAGCAAACCTTGGTCCACTTTTGCTGTATACAATCATACAAGAATCGTCTGTGCTGGGGAACTGATGCACTAGCAAAAATAGTTTGACGAGTATTTCTTGTTGAGTATGATGTCAAAAGCTTACGTACAGAACTGATTTGTTTTGAAGAATTAAACATGAAATCAACCTAAAAAGAAAGACAAATAAATATCATCTCCCTTATCCCGCTGAAAATATTATGGGGGAAAACCTCTTTTTTTTAACAAGTACATATGAATGCGGAAGATACTTGAGTACAAGTTAATATAATAAATGATGAAAGCCTATAAAGCCTTCTATTGATTTCTTGAAGTAAATGCATGTCCACTCATCTTCCTCAAATCTCTCAATACAGATCCTACAATCAAAGTAAGGTCCCTACTAAAAGAGGTCCTTGCTAAATGATTTTAAGATAAGAAACCATTTTATTATACATTTTCAAGAATTAAAAATTTTAAGTGCATACAGGCATATAAAAGGCCAAGGAACTTTGAAGATAGTGATAACAGCAACATAGCAATATTACTCATTTTCATTGGCATCCTTCCTCCTACATAAATCAGGCAATACAAATCTGTTGCTGTTTTACATGACTAACTGTGAAAAATACCGACCAATACCAAACTAGATAGATTTTTTACCTCATCAATTACCAACACCCCGGTTGATTCTAACTTGATAATGTTCTTCTCAAGCATTTGGCTCAAGCTCCCTAATGTTGCAACCACTATTGTAGGAGGTTCTGCCTGTTCTTTTAGTAAAATAATATTAGCATTATGCCGCATGTTAATACAATCAAATAAATAATTTTCAAGAAATAACTTTTGATGAATTTTAAAATTCTATATATATAAGAGAAGTAAAAGGAGTCGCTCATATATCTTGGTTTTATGTTCCAACAAAACATTAACAGCCTGTTCAAATATCCAGCAAAACAACCGTGATGATTGAGGCATGAAAACTACTAGCAATAAACTGATACCATACATACCTTTAACCAACTCTTGTGTCTTTTCAAAGTTCCACCATCTAAAAGTGCCATAACCGTGCAGGATTTCTGTTCAATTCCAAGCTCCTCAGTTTTTGCAGCCAGTGTACGAGCAACTTTTGTAACCTACTTATCAAATAAACATGATCAGGAGAAAAAAAAAATACATGTTTTAGGCCAACTAGTTTTCATCTCACATAAACATAAAACTTCTCGAAAGAAGCCAACATTACTATTCTTACCTGCATGCCAAGCTCCCTAGTGGGAACCACAATCAGTGCCTGCACAGTTGACCTTTGAGCGTTTACAACCGAGAATATCAGTAGCAGGTAGGCCAGGGTCTTTCCTGAACCTGTCTAGTGGACCAAAGAGAGAGAAGAAAACAAGTATATAAGCTTCATATTTTTTCATACATACAACTACGTGAGTTTATTAGCACTTCAGAAAAGCCGAGCAGACAAAATTAGTATATATCTCATATGAATATTCCCTACATAAGAAACCATAATGTAGGGTACCTGAACTGGAAAGATGAATCAATCTAATATCAATTCATCACAACAAAATCACGCAGATGTAGCAATATTTCCTCAGAATGCTATTTATATTTCATATCTACTATTAGCTTGTTGAGTTGATTCTTTCCCCCTTCATCACCCCAAATATGTCTCTTTGTTATATTTTCATAGCAGAAAAAGAAGTTGAGAAGACATAGGTCCCAGAACAAGCTAAGAGTAATTCAAAAACACCATTTCTGAATACATTTACTATTTTTTTGGTAAGTAATTACTTGCACCCAGAAAGAGATAGTCAGGATGCTAGGAACATGACTATGGGAGGACCTTTAGAGAAGCTCGGAGCCTTGGATCATAATAGTTAATAAATATACCTTAAACCAGATTGATTAGCAGGTCCTTTTCCCATCAAATTCAGCCATTATAGAAATTCACAAAGTGAGGCATGAATCGGTATAAGAGATGTAAAATTCTATCAAATTAAACTTGTTCAAATCAAGTATTGACCTGAGCATGGAGTATACAATCACGACCAGAAAAGAGGATTGGCAGAGCTTGCTGCTGGACATCTGTAGGAAAAATGTATCCGACTTCTTCCACCCTGCAACATCTTTTAGCAGCCTCATAAGTATGTATTTATTTTACGCAATCAGAAGGGAAGCATAATTGTCCAGCATTTAATTACTCATGCATTTCCTTAAAGCAATTTACCTCTAGGCTTTTAGTACTTTATTATCTGTTTTTTACTTTTTCAGTTTTCTTTTCCCCAAAATCCTTCTGAGTAGCAAAAACTTTCTCCAGCACACAACAAAACAGGAAATCTTAATCAATTGACCATCATAAGTTACTTTCAAACAATGGATCAATGATCATAAATAAATAAGGAAACTTAAAATTCATCAGTACCCTCATACATATGACACAATTCAGTTCTTGGTACTGGAAAAAAATATAAATGCCCCCAACAAGAAAACGATAAAACCCAAAAACTGAAAAGAATATTAAAGGAAAAACATAACAATCTTTTGTTTAAGAACCTATTTGCTCAATAAAAAGTTGGATCTTGATTCCATTTTTTGCAATCTCTTTGTTTATGGGTGAACAAGAACACTAAGTTTTTTTCCTGCATTCGGAACATTAATCTAAACTCTACAAAATGAGGATACACCGAGGATTAAAGAAAATTATATTTTACCAGAATCCCATAATCCCTTTTCTGAAAATATATTCATCTTACAACCTAGGCTGACTAGTCACAATCTCAGCCAAAACACTTAACAGTTCAAGTTAAAATTCAAATATCCTATGCATATGAAATTTGTGTAAAGTGAACCAATCAATTCTACGCTAACATGAATCATAATGCCAAAGAAACGTACAATCTGTTCATTGTTGAATCAACCATATAGACATTAAATTACAATTAAAGCACTTGTATTACTATATCATAAACATGAACAAACAGATAATGCAAGACCAAAGTATTTTTCTTTCACCTTCATTTAGCTTAGCAACCAAACAGAGTACAATTACTACAAAGGGAGAGTGAAGAAAACTCGCCTGCGCAATACATGTCCGGGCACGTGACCTTCACAGAGCTCCCGGAGCGTCGAATTCTTCTTCTCTGTTAAATCCTCATCAGAGCCGAGAGAAGCTCGCGATGAGCAGCGCCTGGATATGGATTGCAAAGTTTTGATCGAACGGATATCAAATAAGGACAGCGTACAGTTAGGCTTTCTTGAAACCAAATTCAATTTGAAAATCCACGAGAGAGATTGAAGCTGATGAGTGCAATGGAAACTAGCCATGGCGAGAGCAAAAGCCAGCGAGTTGTTGTTTTGGGACGGAAGATGTTATCTAGTAAGCCTTCCCGAGACCAGGCCCAACAATTTTGTGGAGTTGGAGTTTGCATTTGTTGCCCATACCAGTTTAGAGAGAAATAGTGTGGCCCAATTAACCCACCAATTAATCGACTAATCCACTTAATTTTATATTATCCATTTAACTCAACCCAATTAAACCTGTTAAAATAAATGGATAACTCAACCCATTACAACATGGACGGGTGAATTTATCATTTATTTTGCCACTTCTAAGTTGTGGGTAAATAGTTAAACAAGGATTCTTCTAAAGAAATTACATTGTGGTTATTAATTTTAAGTCATCACATAATATTTTCGCACATAAATTTTAATATTTTGATAATCTCTCACATAAATTTTTTGTTTATACAAATTCATAATATAGACGCAGTTTACTTCAAATATTGATAAAAGATCATGCACTTTTTTTTGACAAAAAAATGTTATGTTGTAAACTGGAGACTAAGGTGCAAATGAATTGAGTCGAGTCAAAAATTGAGTTGTTCAGATTTGGTTCACAAAATTTATCAAGTATAAAATAAAATTTGATTGAGACTCATTTAACTACCGAGTCGAGCTCGATCTCGAATCAAACTCAAACAGTTTGAACTTTTCAAACGAATATGATCCGAATATCAATAGAAAATTATAATTTTAGGATTCGAATAATTTATCAAAATTTAAAATTTGTTCATATTTAAATTATTTATATTTTGAGTCTAACTCAAATAAAACTTTTAATCAAACAAATACGAATCAAACTCAAATTATTTATTCATTTTACGGTCTTACTAGATACCGGAGTTGACCAACTTCAATAGACAAAAAAAGCCGGATACGGGATCCTTTAGATTGGATGACAATTTTAAACTCTTGGCCCATAAATTTTTTCATATATATTTTTTTATGTACTATCAAATTCGAGAGCATATATTTTTTTTAAAAAAAGATAAAAATATACAAATTTTTATAGTTCTTCAATACGAACAACGAAAAGAAGATAGTTGTGAATCACGACATGCTCAAATCTAAATAGATATGTCTTCATCGATTAATGCTAATCAAATTTTCTCCACAAAGAGATCATGAAAAACTCAAATTAGGAGAAGAAATGCTCCATAGATTGGGAAAAAAATCCAAACTAAAAGAGATAAAACTCTATCAAATGATAAAATAAGAACAATTAATCAAAAGAACGCAAAAAAAAAACAACTTTGGGGGAGGGTCTGACCCTCCTCATATATGAAAATATGGAGGATAGGGTTTTTTGTATTGAAAAAAGAGAGGAGAACCTGCCTTCATAGTTCCTTCATTTGAGTAAATTAATTTTTTATTTAAAATATAAATAGAAAATAATAAGTATGTCAAGTAATAATTAGTTAATACTCCAATAAAAATACTTTTTTAATATATAAGCGAATCTAATTACTATTATATTCAACTATAATTATAGACATTATTTTTGTATCTCATTTTTATAAGGAATCTTTAATCATCCAAACATTATTATTGCATTTGAAAACCCTGAAATTCAAAGCTATAAATAAATACACTGACCGGGATTCGCCGATCAATCTAGTGCCTGACAAATTTTTTTTATTTGAATTCCAAATAATTTATAATATTTATTGAAATTAAAATTTTTACAGAATTTAATGATATAAGTGTCATTTGAATATAATTTTATTTTTTATATGTATTTAAACAACACTTAAATTATTAGATTATATAAAAAAATTAATTCTAATAAATATTATAGATTATTTGAGAGTTATAAAAAAAATTAAAAAAAATTGGCCGATCGTAGACCCGTACGCGAAGCCCGGTCTCCCTAGACTTTTTGTACACCCATTGCCTGCTGTCCTTAATTTGATGGGGGTACAGACTGTATAGTGTTACAGACAAGGGCTCACGTCACGGGTCGTCGGCCTACCCTTTAAATGCTTCTATGATATCTAACCCAATTTACACGGCAATGGTACGTTTGGTCCAACTTGGGGGATTCACGCGTAATTTGTAATAGAATTTCGGGTTAAGTTCATGTGACAACACGGAGTTTGGGCGATTTTTTATTTAACCATCTGCAGTAAAAATTATATTTAAACTTCAGATCTTTTAAAGTGAAGTGAAAACGTTATTTTTTTTATCTAATTTAACTGTATGTATATGTCAGACGCCAAAAAACGCGTTAGAAGGACTACCCCCAAAATCTCTGCTCCGATTCAGGTGCGTATCCAAATTATGGTGCTCTCTAATTTGATGATTCCCACCATCATTATGCTTCGTCTTCTTCTGCTTCTATACATTTATCCCTCAATCGTAAAGAGGAGCTTCTCAGTTCTTCGTCTGAAGAGACTCTTCAATCCCTTGGGTTTGGATAAAATCGATTTGGGGAAATGTAGGGAGAAAGGAATTAAGGATTCAAAATCGGTTTGGATAAAATCGATTTGGGGAAACACTTCAACTTCTTTGGCTAAATTCCCCTTACCTGTTTGGAAAGAGAAATTTTCTATGAATGATGTTATCTGGTTTTGGTATAATAAGCACTTCTTTTTATTTACATCTTATATAAACCTAAACCCCAATTCTTTCATTCCACACCACATAACCATCAAATCCTCTGATTTTGATATTCAAAACCTAGGGTTTTATAAAGTTTCGGTTTTTCAGCAAGGAAGGAGGAGGAAATTCAGAAATTGGTTACCCACAACTTTAATTTCATTACACAGTACATCAATTAGTGTGGGTAAGCAACTTTTATCAGTTTTTCACCATATTTGGCTTTCATTCTTCAATTTGGGGCATTGTGAGTTAATTTGCACACCAAGTGTTTGAGATATTGTCCAAGAGCAAGTTTGGGGAGTTGTTAACTGAATTAATGTGGAATAGCACCGAAAACACCAGTTGTAATCCTCCTGGACCTCATCTGGTCTGTGTCTTGCCTCCACCTCTGAGCTCCTCTTTTTGTATTCCAGCCTGATTTTTTATTGTATTAAAGCATATTGGCTTTGCACCACTTGATCAACGGCGACGGTTTTTTCATGAATAGGTATAGAGATTAGGTAGCCAATTTGTTGATTACTAAAGTCTGTAAATTTGTAATTCTTTTTTCCTTTTTCCAACTGTTGAGAAGAACGAAGGGAATAATTATTGGCTGTTAGGTAATGTCTTAGCTCATGTACATTAATGAACGCTTGATGTTCTTGGTATTTAAAGGAAATCATGATGTTGTTTATGCTTGATTTGGTCTGTATTATGAAACAGAGTTATTATCTTGGTATTGAAATGAAATTATGAATTTATGATGCTGTTTTTGCTTGACTTGGTCTGTATTTAGAATCAGAGTTAAGTCTCTTGTAGGACTATTAAGGTGTGGTTTTCATTGTCTGGGGCTAAGAAGAAATCAACGGTACCTGAAATTTGAGATGCTCAAGAACAGGATTTTATAATTTATATGAGCTCTTGTTTTTTTGTTTGTTAGAAAAACAGAGAGAGAGAGAGAGAGATGAACTTAAGAGAGAGATGCTCAAGAACAATATTTTTGTTTTTGTTTGGTGTCGAGTTATTTTTGGTTGTTTTTATAAATGATTTTGCAGCTGGATGTTTTAAAATGAGGGTAATTAAGTCTTTAGCCAAATAAAATAACGTAGTTAAGACGGAAAACACTTTTTCACTTCATCTCAAAAGGTCGGGAGTTTAAATGTAGCTTTACTGACTATAAGTGTTTAAGTGAGAAACCGTCCAAACCCCAGATGGTCATCTGAACTTAACCCTAGTATTTCTTGTGGTTACAAATTATAAAATTATTATTAATGTTTTGAAGTTAACATAATATGTTTTTAAAATTTACATGAATTATTTTAAGTTTCGTTAATATAATTAAAATAATTATAATTTATCAAAATACTCAGTTGTCTGATTTGTTGTTTTTATAATTTTGAATGAATCATCTTAATTTTAAATTTATAAGAATTTTAAAATTTAACAATAATCTTATAGTTAGTAACAGGAATAAGAATAACATATTACAACTTTAAATTAAAAATATGGTTTATTTATGTATATTGTTTACTAACCAGGATTACTTGTTTTTTTAATTACAGAATTAATGACATATTAACTAAATCAAATCAAATCAAATACAAATTTACACTCTTATACATTGTCTTTGTGGTCTTTGTGTTTGTAATATTAAGTTAATAGTTATGTGTATGGACGGTAGAATTTATTCTAAACTTTGGACGGTCCAAATGATTTATTGAGTGAGCGAAAAATTCAAAATTATTTATATTTTATTAGATAGATAGATAAATTATTATATTTGCAACTTTTTTTTGACCCGCTACCCTCTTATTAGACAAAGCAAGAAGAGTTTTCTATATTTTTGTGATAAAATAAACTCTCTTTGTTCTATAATGTAATATTATAATTTTTTGAAATTAACTTAAAATATTTTTAAAATTCAAAATTAACATAAGTTTTTTTAATTTTAAATAATGTAATGCCAAACATCATAAACTATCGTAAAAATATTATTTATTATTAGATAATATTTAATTAATCATCTCAATTTTAAATTTAAAAATATTTTATTTTAACCTTAAAAAATTAACAATAATTTTAAATTTTTAACGGAAAGAGTACATTTTTTGTTAAATACAATTATACATTATGTTAACAAAAATAACAATATAAATAATTTATGAATGTATCTAACCGCATTAAAAGTAATAATATTGAGTAATGCTAAAAATATAAATTATTCTATAAATATTTTATAAATCATTGATGCAGCATACTTTACCTCAATATATTAATCAATAAATTATTTTAATATATTCTTCGGCCCTCAGATGGAGTATGTTATATTAAAATTTTATAAAATATTTATAGAATAGTTTGAATTTTCAGCATTAATATAAGAAATAAAAGAAAAAAGAGGGTAAAATAAGTGTAAAAAAAATAGAAATGAGGTTTGATCGATTCCACCAACCGTCTGAACCCGAACTTTCCTGCGTTTTCTACCCAACTCATTCACCTTTTTCTCCATAACATAATTCTTTTCTTTGACCTTTTACACTCATTCTCTCTATACTTTTCTAAGGCTGTGTTAAATTATTTTTCTTAGGTGGTGATAAAATTGAGTAATTAATATTTAAATAATTAATATATTTTAATAAATTAGATTATTTTAATAAAATAATATATAAATTTTAAAATATGTTTGATAACTAAAAAATATAAAATATTTGAATAATTTTTAAATTTTAAATTATTTCAAATTTATTTGTTCAAAAATCAATAATAATCTTAAAATTTAAAATGCTAGGATACAATATTTATAGAGGCTCCATAAATTTAAATTTTTCATTAAAAGATAGTTATTGTAAAAACAAATAAAATTTTATTAAACAAGTTTACCTCTTACCAAATCAGTTATGATATGTTTGTTTACAAGGATTATAGTTGGGATAAAATTATTAATCCAAGTATCTTGTTTATTTTTAAATTTAGACTGAAAATTAGAGATTATAAAATAACTTAATATATTTTAAATTATTACTCTATTATAATCCCAAAATTATAATATTTATAAATAAACATATCCTTAATAATAGTTAAACAAACACCACCCTTCTTCTTCTTTTAAGGTAAACAAACACCCCCCTTCTTAATATTCTCCGTCTGCTCTACACAAACTGTGCTTTCTCATATTTCTCCTCCATATAATATCAACTCATAAAACTCAAACAACATAAAAAGAGCGATTCACTGCCAAGTACTGTAATGGCGAAATTCATTTCTTCTCCTCCGATCTCATCTTCCGGCGTTGAAGCTGATAGTGACAGTTTCGATGACGTATGCAGTATATGTCTTGAGCCTTTCAACCTCACTCAAGATCCTCCGACTGTATTTTTCTCCTTTCCTCTCACTCTATACATATATCCATTGAATGCAATAAGTTTGAGTAATGAGTACGCGAAGTTATGATTAGAAACTTTTGCATTTTTAAGGTCTTTTTGTCAGTATCATAGAACAAATTGGGGGGAAATGGAGTTATCTCAGCCGTCTTTATGAACTTTAAGCACTTTAAAGAGTTTGTAGCAGTCATATTTGCGATGAGTCTTGGACATGTAGTTTTTTAGGATTAATGTTGAATTCGCGAACACACAGCACATGCCTTTAATCTAGAACTGAGCCAAAGTAGTCTAATTTTGAACTGAAGCCAGTTTAAAATCCGATTTTGGGGTGTGAATTCCTTTCGTCGAAATTCAGTGTTTTGTAATTTATGATATCTAGTAATAGAGGGGAGGTTATTCTAGCCCAAATGTCTTTACGTATAGGAAACTCTAGTTATTTATGTTCTTTAAAAAAATACTATAAATGATAAGTTAGCTACCAAAAAACAAGAAGAAATATGGAAACTCAATTTCTGCTAATATTTTTTGGAGCATATGGAAAACTTAACTAAATAGAAAGAATTTTGTATGTACCTATGAAAATATTTATCGAATTATTTGAATACTGTATTACCTATATTTACTTTCACATGAACCATGCATAATACTCCTATGTGATTTTTGAGTTGCATTTTTAAAGCTCAAGAATAACTTGCTCAGTATGTTATGTGCACCTAATTATGAAAAAAAAAACCTAAAAAAAGGGAGAAAAAATATAAATAGAAAGGTGAAAGAAGGGAGTCCACATTGGCAACATTTTGGTGTTTGAGGGATCTTTTTATGTAATATATATTAGATTGTTGATTTCTCATCTATCATGTGATAAGTGTGATGAATTTAGCTGATTTTTTTGATATGATCTCTCATTGTCCAATTAGTCCTTTTAGACATTTAATTTCTTGTGTTGGCTTAGCATTAGAAATCAACTGTGAACTTTGCTTCCTGATAGAGTTGATCTATTTTATACAATGATGTTTTAGCATTGGAAATCAAATGTGCACTTTGATCGCAAAGAGAGTATAATATTTTGATACCATGATGCATAGTTTATATAATGCATGTTTGTCTACTATCTTTCTGTGGTACATTGGAGTGAGTGCCGATTATTTACCATTTCCCCGTCTTCCATTTAAAGTCATCTTCTTTGGCACAATTTTTTTTCCATGTTCAAAAAGATATTATACGACTTAAGCAAAAAAAGTTCACCAATTTGATATTCTCGTGATTTTAATTGCATCTAGCCTTACCTTTTTCTGTTACATATAAATTCCACGGTATATAACTCGCTCATGTTGCATGATAGATGATTACTGCATTTTGGTGCAATATTAGAATTATTCTCAAGTAGTCATGTTAGGATTAAAATTTTGATTCTATATTTTCTCAGGTGACCAACTGCAAGCATGAGTATCATCTCCAGTGCATTCTTGAATGGTAGGCTATGTAGTTGTTATTACCGTCCTTGCATACTGGGGTGCTGCAAATCTATATAGTGGGTTGCTATTTTACATGAAAATTATAAATTTTCAGGTCACAAAGAAGCAAAGAATGTCCAATATGCTGGCAGTTTCTTGCCTTGAAGGAGCCTGCCAGGTAGATATTTCCCTGTATTATATTCACACTCACACTCGATGCTTTTCAAATCAATCATGTCCTCTTAGAGTGGGTGGATTTTGAGCTTGAGCTCATTATCTAATTATAGCATACCATTTTCTATTTATTATTTTTTGTTTGATCTTTTCAAAATTTTAATCTGTAGCCAAGAACTTCTAGCAGCAGTGCTGAATGAGAGGAGCTTGAGGTCAAGAATCAAGGTTCACCATATTTACGAGGATCATGAGATAAACCGTGTGGTATATGTCCTCCAACTAAAAAGTGAGGTTGCTTACAAAAAAATTCGGTTCCTAAAAGTATTCTGAGTCAAAATGCAATGTTTCAGGATGCTCCTTATGAGGATGTTTCTGAATTTGATGAGCGTATTATGCGGAACTTTGCTGCCGCTGCAAGCAGAATCTGCTCTGTAAACAGAAGAGAAAGGCAGAGATCTTCAGGAGTTGGTCCTTCACAAGTTCATCTTTCCTCACTAGAAGAGTTCCAAGTATCAGGTTACGAGCCATCAGAAGTCAATTCGGCAACATCTGGTATCATTGATCAAACCCCAGCAAGTTTGTTTCCATCTGTTGGAATTTTTTTCTCGAATCCTAGTGGCACTAGAGATAGTCCAGTTAATCCCAGGTATCTGCCTCAGGTCCTCAGCTGTTATCTCTTATATTAAGATATATTTATGAATATGTATATTTTACCTATGGTTGATATTCTAACACTCCACTTCTTAAGTTGTTTTTTTAGTCTTGTAATTACCAAGTAATATTGTGGATAGACCAATATTTTTCATGATAGCTGCCACTGGCGAAGCCAGGATTTTGATCCAGTGGGGTCAAAATATTGTGGTCCTATAAATAATTTGGCAGGGGGCGCACCAAGCCAATTTTTAAAGATAATTTTGTGTTTTCCGACCGGTTGCATATGTAAAACATGTATTTGGTTACAATATTGTTAATATAACAAGTAATAACATTATATATATACACCCCTTATTGACCCCTAATACTCCTTTCTAATCACAAATTTGTTAATAAATATTTAAATTCCTTATGCTATGAAAATAATCTAAATTAGATTATTATTTATTTTAAAAATATTAGAGGAAGATACAAACATAAAGGAGTAGAAGTAATATGGAATTGAGAAAATTATAAAAATTTCAATTTGACCCTGTATATTAAAAATTCTATAAAATTTCAGTGGAGTCAATTTGTTCATTATACTTAAATTTCTTATATATCATAAAAAAAAATTTCCAGTGGGGTCAATTGACCCCACAAGTTCCAACGTGGCTTCGCCACTGATAGCTACGTGAGTTGCATAATGATTGTATGCATGTCTGTTTCTGTATTTTGTGTTTTCTTTCTTGCATCCAGCACCTAAGTGTTTGATTTGTCTTTGTTTAATGCTCTTTCTAGCCAGCTATCACCTGAGAGTCCTCAAAGGTCAAACTCATCAGAGTTGCTCACTTTTCCAGAGTCTATTAAATCTAAATTTTCTGCTGTCTCAGCCAGGTATTACAGGTTTAATTTGTTTTTCCTTTGGAATAGATTTATGTTGTGTTGAGATGTAGTGTTATCTATGCAGGTATAAAGATTCAATCTCAAAAAGTACACGTGGTTTTAAAGAAAAATTGCTTGCTCACAATAGTTCAGTTAAGGATCTCAGCAGAGAAGTTCATCGCGAGATGAGCGCAGGTATAGCTGGTGTTGCTAAAATGATTGAACGCCTAGATCTTGCCGCGAAAAGAACAAGAGTTTCTGCTCCTTCATCAAGTTATGATGGAGGGACCTCAAACTCCTTGTATAAAGGCAAGGGCGTGGTTCTCTCTAATCATGAAACTACGAGGGAAAGTGCACATGACATGAGTTCACATCTACCCCATGGCCAACAAGCCTTTTCTGTTCTGCAGGTTTGTGAAATTTAATTTCATCATACTATCGGAAGTTTAATATGCTTGAATTCTCTGACAAATCATGAGTTAAGTTTGGTGATATGATACTTATGAAAAAAGAAGAAGAGTTTAATTTGATGTTTTGCCCTTCACTTTACAATTTTTCTTCTTCCTGGGTTTCTTTCTTTTCTTCCCATTGTTTTTACTTGAATACGTCCTCATTAGGCCATTAGAACTAGTATGGACTGCTGCATTTTTTAGTTAAGACTGTATATTGCATGCCTGAAGACCGAATAAAATTCTAATGTGGTTACTGCAGAGCTACTTTGGAAAGCATCAAGAAAGAAACAAAGTAATAATTAGAAGGAAAGCTTGAGCAATAATTCATAGTTCATGTGGAAAGCATCATTAGGAATCTGAATGCTGTTCCAACTACTTCCTAGTACTTGTATTTTTTTTGAATTGAACTTAAAATCATAAGATGAGTGTGTGAATAGGAAGGAACAAAATGAGAATTTGGCTTGAGCAGAAAGATGAGCTCCTACCAAAACTATGGTAGTCATTGAGATGACTTATATCCAGTGCTGAAAATCTCATATTTACCACAATTTTTCTCTCATTTGTTTTATGTTTTGTATGGGGTGAGGTTGGACTTGGGGCCTGTGTTCTGAGCTAAGAAGTTTAATGATTAGATTATACAAGCTGAGGCAACTCAGCTGTGGGAAGGTAAAGCAGCTTGGGGTAGCTAACAAGGGAAAATGGGGAATGTTGTGTATTGGATAATAAAGTTTCCCCAAAATCAGTATAATTTTATTTAAGAACCACAACATACCATCTTATTAACCAGCAGTGCGGTTGATCAACAAGCTTGGCTCATTTGGAGCTCCTGGAGATGCTATTACTTGGCCTGGCATCTGGAGTTTTGGTGCCAACTGAAACACATTCATATATGGTTACTTGATGTACATTTATATTTGAGGGTTACCGCAACTAATATAGCTGTTTCCCTTAATATTCTTCCAATGGGAAAAGCATATAACTATAGCTCATTGTGGTCAGTGTGGTCTGATTGGAGATTGTATAACAAAAGAAAGCAGTAAATTGTGATGTAAGATCTGCAAAGAACTCTGAAGACATTGTTTACTGTTTTATGCATTTGTACAATTTTTTGCAGAGGCTTTCTATAGGATGAGAACATCCATAGGTTAGGGGGGAATGACAGAGATTCTAAGTGGCTAATCCGAAAATCTAGTAAAAGCTAAAACAGGTGCTAACATGAGACCCTATGGCATATTTTGCGGTGTAGAGTTTGGATAGTGTGTTTGAAGGGTTCCACAAGGCAAAATCTTAAAGTTTTTGTTAAGCTTTTATTGAGGTATCTAAAACCACAAGCTTTGATCGAATCCTCAGTGGCTCGTCCTAGATGACCATCTCCATTCACCCAGTAGGCAAAATGTTAAAATTTTCTAACACAATTAGCGAGTGCTTCAGCCCTCTTGGTGCATAAACATACCTTTATATAGTTATATCTAAACGTGGACGTAGTTTATGTTTTGAGTTTGCTAATGTTACCTTACTTTTTTTTGTTCTCCTTCAGAGTGGAAATTGATGCTCAACATTGTGGTGTGGATATGGGGAAGGAAGTTTAATTGTGTTCATCTGCACTACTAAAGGTCATTCATGCAAGTGACGTTACTGAGGAAATCTATCTGCCGTCACTTTGACGGATGATTGGTTTGCGTCCTGCAGTACTTCTATTAGCAACAAATGACTACTTGAAATTGGTATAAACTAATTAGATGATCTCCCGAGTGTGTGTAGGTCTGAGTATCATTCCCTCAAAGAGTATAAAGTTTTATTTGTATTTGACTCAACAGATTATGACCAAAACTATAGGGTGAAAGAGGTGGACGGCATAGAGAAATCCTTCACTTCTATTCTTCCCAGCTCTGTTTAATCTACTAACTTGAATTATATGGTCTTTACTAAATGCATTGTAGACTCCATTAATTACTTGGGCTTTCAAAAATGTTAGGTTTGCGTATCATTTTCAAACAGGGACGGTATGGGTTAAATGCTTTTTCAGTCATTAGTATAATAGGTTGACATATAGATGGATAATTGAATTTTTTTTTTTTTTAAGTCAACTCATTGTACTCGATTTTTCTAACAAAAAATAAAAAAAACCGTTAAACACGTTTGACTGTTAACGGAAAGTACATGTCAAGAAATGAGATTGTCTGTTATTCTGGTGATGTAAGCACCTTTGTGTGATGCGGCAAATGAAGAAAATGAAAAAAATATTTAGAAATATAAGAAAAATTATAAATTAAAAATATTTTAAAAATAATTTTTTTTTCAAATTTGGACATTAAATAAAAAACGCAGTTTTTTTTATAAAAATAAAATAAAAAATACATTTTTTAATAAAAATAAAATAAAAATGCTGCTTTTTTTATAAAAAAACGCAGTTTTTTTTATATATAAAAAAAATAAAAAGCATAAACTTTTTTATAAAAAAAACAGCAGTTTTTTTTAAAATAAAATAAAATAAAAAGCTCAGTTTTTTTATATAAAAATAAAATATAAAATGCAGTTTTTTTTAATAAAAATAAAATAAAATAAGCCATTTTTTTATAAAAATAAAATAAAAATGCAGTTTTTTATAAAAATAAAATAAAAAGCACAACTTTTTTTTTAGAAAAAAAAAAGTGCAGTTTTTTAATAAAATAAAATAAAAAACGGTGTTTTTTAACAAAAATAAAATAAAAACGCTTTTTTTATAAAAAAAATACAGTTTTTTTTAAAAAATAAAATAAAAACGCAAATTTTTTATAAAAAAATGCAGCTTTTTTAATAATAAAATAAAATAAAAAGCACAAAATTTTTTTTATAAAAAGCGCAGTTTTTTTTAATAAAAATAAAATTTAAAACATTTTTTTATAAAAAAAACGGTGTTTTTTTTAACAAAAATAAAATAAAAATCGCTGTTTTTTTTATAAAAACACAAATTTAGTTTTTTATAAAAACAACGCTCTCTGTCTCTCCTTCTCCGTCACAACAACGCGTTTGACTCAATTACAAATTTAATATCCGAATTTGCGTTTTTATTTTTTTTCTTTTCAAAAAAAACTGTATTTTTTTTTTAAAAAAAACAGCGTTTTTTATTTTATTTTTGTTAAAAAAAACACCATTTTTTATTTTATTTTATATAAAAAAAAATTGTTTATTTTATTTTATTTTTATTAAAAAAAAACTGCACTTTTTTTTTAAAAAAAAAAGTTGCGTTTTTATTTTATTTTATAAAAAACAGCATTTTTTATTTTTTTTTTTTTAAAAACTGCATTTTTTATTTTATTTTTATAAAAAATGGTGTTTTTTATTTTATTTTTATTAAAAAAACTGCATTTTTTATTTTATTTTTATAAAAAAAAACTGCGCTTGTTTATTTTATTTTATAAAAAAATTGCTTTTTTTATAATAAATTTTTATGCTTTTTATTTTATTTTTATAAAAAAAACTGCACTTTTTTTATAAAAAAAAACAGAGTTTTTTATTTTATTTTTATTAAAAAAAATGTCTTTTTTATTTTATTTTTATAAAAAAATTGCGTTTTTTATTTAATGTCCGAATTTGAAAAAAAATTTAATTTTAAAATATTTTTAATTTTATAATTTTTATTATATTTCAAAATATTTTTTCATTTTCTTCATAAAAATTTTCCTAAAAATCCACATAATCACTGCCACATCACACAAAGGTGCCACATCAGCTTGTAACGGACAACTCAGTTGCTGTCGTGTACTTTCCGTTAACAGTCAAACTTGTTTAACGGTTTTTTTTATTTTTTGTTAGAAAAGTCGAGTACAGTGAGTTGACTGTAAGAAAAAAAAGTTCAGTTATCCATCTGTAAGTCGACCTATAGTACAATGACTAAAAAAACATTTAACCCGGGATGGTATATACCAAGTGTAACTTGATTAATTGTTATGTTAGGCTTTCAACACTGTTAGGTTTACATTTATTTTAACTTATAAGTTATTTTAAAATAAGTCATTCATAAGTTTACTTGTAAGTAAAAGCGTTCGACATCAATTTAATTTATAAGTCAGAAATTAAGTTAGACAAATTATGAATGTGTTCGGCTTATAATGATTTATAAGTTAAAATCAAATGTAAAGATTATTATAAAGGATATTAATAAAAAGAGTGACAAAATAGACATTATATTTGGTTAAATTAATTTATTTTAAAATAATTTATAAGTCATTTTAAATAAGTCTCAAATAATTGTTTATTTTTTAACTTAAAATTCAACTTATAAATTAAAAAATAATTATTATTAAATACCTTAATAATGAAAAAATAACTTATAAATTAATTTGACCAATTTATAAGTTGTAAGTTGTGTCCGAGCATGGCCTTAAAGAGGACATGAATGAATGGGAAAGTTAAGAAAATATTATTCTCTTTTATTAATTAATTTTGTTGTCATATAATAATATAAAATAATATAATATTCTCAAATTAATTATTATAATTTTAACATACTAAAAATAAAATTAAAACATATTCTTAAAATTCATACATCTTTCAAATTCAACTCTTTTTGTGTAAAAAAAATATTATTTTCTATCAATTTTAATAGACTGTTAGTCTTTCAACGGAAAGAAAATATAAAAAACTTTATTACTTTTTAGTTTAAGTTTTGTCAAATATGTTTGACCAAAAAAAATCTTTTTATAATTTCTACAAATTTTTTTATTTCATAAACATAATAATTTAACAAAAAAAAAATAAAGTGGTAAGCCAAATTTAAAAATTATGTGTATGGATTTTCTGTTTGTCTATAAATCGTTCAAGGAGGCACTAAAATGTTGATTGCTGACTTGTGAGTTATGAAGTTGCTGTATATTACCCAAAAACAGAAGAAAGAAATGAAAATGGCTGTTGTTGAGATATTAATCGAATATAGTCGTGTTCGATTGTGGTTTACTGATCAAATTATCTCCGAGATTGCATGCACAATTTTCCCAATTGCCAAGCTCGTTGATGAACTGGTAAATGGGTTCATTTGATTTGAGGATCTGATCAAATTACACGGCTCCAACGCTGGGCAATTTCTGGTATGAACGATTTTCTTTTCTAAAGTTGACAACTTGGGTTAATTAATGGTACATTTGTTTGATTTCTAAAAATGTATATGTATGCGAGTATATATGTAGTTATGGCATTTCCTTTTTTTTCATTTGTTCTTCCTTCTTTCTCTCTTTCAGCGTGACAACTGAGAAGGGCTGATCCACCCTAAGAATATACTGGGAAATTACCCACCTTAATTTCTTATTGCTGACCTTTACTCTTTAAAAATTATAAATATTGCTAGTTCAAAGTATAATAATATTGTTACAAAGTACAGTGACGTTGCACATTTTTGTATAATTTGACCCATTCAAGTTTTGACAAGTTAAGCTTTAATGAAGGATTTGGTGTAAGTATATAAATCCCTAGCCTTTGGACAGGACTTAAAGGAGGCGAAAAAAACAAAAAGAAGTTTGGACCCCATTGTGGAAAATGTTTTGGCTCTGGTATTTACAGATCAAGATGGTTGAGTGTACAATTCTACTAATTAAAAAAGAAAGAAAGAGTCAAAGTCATGAAATAGGTAGCATCACCATGTGTATGGGCTATGGTGATGAATTATTTCAATATGAAAACTCTGACCTTACTACATTATGAAATGCACAGCAACTACGTGGAGCTTTCATAAAAATCCACATGGAGTGAAGGTGCCCGCATAGTACTGGCACCTTAATTAATAGGTGGATAGTTTGATAATCAGCAAAGTTTTTTAATCTATCTTGTCTGAGCTTGCTTTTGTTACAACCAACCGTATGTGAACTCAGTACTCTCTATCAGTAGTACAAGAAAGCATGTTACTTCGTCGATTATGGATTCTTTCCCTTCCCCTATTCTTGTTCTTCTTCCACCATCCGATTTTCACCGTGGCTGATAACTTTCTCACTGGTGATTACCCCAGTGATAAAATTTCGGTTAACAAATTTATCTGCTTTGATGACTACAATCTTGTTAATCAGGCCAAAGCAACCACTCCAGAGACACGGAAACTAATGTTAGCTTTCGGGTATACATACGGATTTTCAACCAGAGTAATAATTCTGATCACTATATTGAATATCATTGTCTATAAGCTTCGCCAACTCCAAGAATCCAAGTTTGGTGAGAAGGACAACACGTTATTGTTGTCATCGGGCCAAATATGCCGTCTCTTTTCACTTGCTGAGATTCAGTGGGCAACCGACAACTTTGATGATAAGTTTGTAATTGGTCAGGGTGGGTTTGGGAAGGTGTACAAAGGGATCATTGATAATGGAGCAAGCACCGTTGCTATAAAACGGTTGAGTTCCATGTCCAAACAAGGAGGCTCAGAGTTTTGGACAGAAATTGAAATGCTTTCCAAGTTCCGACACTGCCACTTACTCTCTCTCATTGGTTACTGTGATGAATGGCATGAAATGATCCTTGTTTATGAATATATGCCCCGTGGAAATCTCGCTGACCATCTGCACAGAAGTGGTAGAAAGGGTAATAATTCGCCTTTATCATGGGTTCAACGCCTAAGGATTTGCATTGGGGCTGCACGCGGTCTAGACTACCTTCACACTGGTACGAGCATTCAGCAAAGAGTGATACATCGCGATGTGAAGAGCACAAATATTCTGTTGGATGAGAATTTAGCAGCTAAGATAGCAGACTTCGGACTGTCCAAAATTGGCCCAGCAAATAAGGCATGTACCTATGTTAGCACCAATGTTAAAGGCACATTTGGGTATATTGATCCAGAGTATTTCTCGACTCACAGACTGACGAGGAAATCTGATGTGTATGCCTTTGGTGTGGTGCTATTTGAAGTTTTGTGTGGAAGAAGAGCAGTGGATTTAAGTCTCGATGAAGAGCAATGTGGTTTAGTTGGATGGGCACAAAACTGTATCAAAGAGGGAAGAGTAGATCAGATAATTGATTCTAGTCTGAATATGCAAATTTTGCCAAATTCTTTATTGGCATTTGTAAAAATTGCAGACCAATGCTTACATAGTCGGCCCAAACACCGTCCTACAATGGCTGAAATTGTGGTCATTCTTGAGTTTGCATTGGCATTGCAAGAGAATACAAATTCTTCTCAAGTTGATGGGGCGATTACTAATTACCACCAGAATACACATTCTTCCACAGCAGAGGAGGTAATGTATGGTGGTTATTATAGGAATCAAATCAAGCCGTTTCAGATGAAGCATACTAGGATGACATTCACAAGGAAGATCCGACAGTTTCTTGCAGCCCCAATTCGAGTGATATCTGGTGAGTGTGTATATATTTAGATGAGTACAAATCCATGACAAATATATTCTTGGGTTAGGTCGATTGATCCAATCTAGTGGCAAAATCAGAAATTTTCTCAAGGACTCACTAAGTTATGTATTTACATGGTAATTCCTTCTTCCCCCCCGGGGGGGGGGGGGGGGTAGTATTATATATATTATACATGTAAATATAATATATATAATATTTATCATTTTACTATTTGATATTATATATATATATGTTATATACTTTTGTCTATTATAAAATGTATTATATATTACTAAATATATTATATTATGTATATAATATCTTTTTTAATCTTTTCCCTAAAAGGGTTCACTTGACCACCTTATGGTACAAGTGGATCAACCCTTGATTTAATCAGTAAACTATTAGATCAGTGATATAAAAAACATCAAGATGGATATGGAATACGAGATAGTGGATATTAATTGATTTCTAAGAACCTATTTGTTAAAAGGTCTATTGTTTAGGGATGTGTCAAGTCACCAGTATGCTTGCATGTCCACAAAAAAGCCACGGTACATCATTATTGACAAACCAAACAAAGTACAACTGTAGTAACAACATATTGGGGGACTTAAATGCAAGAGGGAAGAGTTGAACCCAAGACGGACACTATTAGAGAACGAGCCCAATAATGTATATCATGCTTCACATAAAACCAAGATTTTTTTTTACAAGTACCACAACACAAATAAGAATTACCCAATTAACATTTCCAACACCTTGGAAAGGTGTTGTTTGACCCCGTGATTTTTTAGCTGAGCTTTTCACAAAATTTTTGTTCCATCCAAGCTGATTCTTCTCTTTAATTTCTATCCATTAGACACCTAATTGTTATATAGTTTAGGGATACCCAGCTTTATCAACAATTTCCTCAGATTGTCACAACTGAGTTACAACTTACAACACCTCTAACTAAAGAGGCCTTTTCATGGATCTTTCTCACTAAGTTGATTTTTAAAAAATTATCGATGAATGAAGTGGATAAATTTCTGCAGGTGAATTTTCAGATGAATTCATCAATCTTATTCTTATGTTCTCACTATTTATACTAGTGTTTCAGGTAGATTTCAGTAATTCAAGTTTTTTACCACCCCCCCCCCCTTTTTCTAAAGTTGTTCTTCTCTTATTTCAGTCCGTAGTAATGCAAAGCATTCAAGCTACAGAAAAGGCAACAATTACAGGGTTGATAACAGAGTTAGGCTGAACAACATTGGCGTTGTCCCAGTGGCAAGGGGACGCATTGTGACTAGACATTTGAAAATGTTCACCTTAGTGGAATTGAGGTGCGCAACAAGAAACTTCAGTCCGGATATGCTATTGGGTAAGGGAGGCAATGGAAGGGTTTTCATGGGTTGGGTTAATGAGAAGACATTCGCCCCCTCAAGGGCAGGCCATGGAATGACCATTGCCATTAAAATATTCAATGGTTGTGAAGGACATAAAGATATGGAGGTATTTTGACTTCAAATTACTTGATTAAATTACTAAAGAGAGTTAAAATTAAACTTCATGATTGAAATTATTTCCAAGAGAAGATACAATGGTTGTGAAGGTCATAAAGATATGCAGGTATTTTGACTTCAAATTACTTATTATTAAAGAGAGTTAAAATTGAACTTCATGATTGAAATACTTTCCTAGAGAAGATATAATTTTGAATATATCCATTTTTACTTTCTTACATGATTTTTATAAGAAAATATTATTAACATATTCATCTAAGAATTTTTGTATCACTTTTTTTTTATAATTTCCATATGAATCTCGATTTTAAATCTGTTGTTAATTCGTAATTGGTAATATATATATGTATATATATATATGTATAAATGTGATTGGTATATATCTTAAATGATACGAACAAATGGCTTCTTGGTGTAATTCAATATATTGGAGTTGTACTGTATTCTTGAAATGTTATTTGGTGGAATTGGTTGAGAATTTATTATCTTTAAAAGTTATCTCCATAAAAAAGTTATCTAGACAAACTTGAATTGCTGATGTGCCACAAACTGTGTGTTTGAGAGAGAGGTTTGTTGCATATGAAAAGAATTAGGCATGGTCTGCTGTCATATGAAAAAATTCATCCAATATATGTTGTTGGGGGAGATAAATTATGCGAAGAGAATACAATGTGGAAAATAAGAGAGAATATTCTTAGAGTGGTGCCTGTGACAAGGACATAAATTATGCGTCATGGAAATATGTGACGTTATTCAAATCTTACTTTAGAGTAGTTGATCTAATTGAGAGTTCTTTTCATTTTGTGGGTTAAGACGGAGGTGGATCTTTATGGGAAATTTCACCATCCCAATCTTGTTAAGCTTTTGGGTTTCTGTTCGGACGATCAGGAATTCATCCTTGTTTATGAACACATGCAAAATGGATGCTTGGAAAGATACATCTACAAAGGTGAGGATTATTTTTATAACTCCACATAGTTTTAAATTAAATTAATAATGAAGAGCCCAACTCATTTTTTAGAGTTTTTTGAATTTCTCTAAGCTTATATTTAGCTTAAAAAGGTGAAAAGCAAAATTTACTTGAAATGACTGTGATATAAACATATAAGTTATGTATTTTGCAGATTACGCAGAACAACTTTCATGGGTTGTTTGGCTCAGAATATTGATAGGAGCAGCTCAATTTCTTGCTTTCCTCCATACTGCAGAGCAGCAAATCATTTGCACCTACTTTAAGCCCTGTAATATATTGCTGGATGGGGTACATTGAATGGTTTTGTTAATTTATTGTAATTAAATTTGAAGCCAATTTGGTCAGAGGCTAGTTTTTAGCTCTCTACAATTTGCTTTCATCATGTTTTGTAATTTATTTTTCAGGACTTTAATGCAAAAATTGTGGATTGTGGACTGGCAAGATTTGGTCCCGCAGATGGCGATACGCTCATAACATCGCCGCAGGTTCAGGGTACCAGTGGCTATTTATCTCCTGAATATGTGGAAGCTGGTCAGTTACCTTATTTTCCTCTTATCCTCCCCCACCCCAAATAACAGCCTGCTCACATATGATTAATTAGGTCAAATTTTCATACCTTAGAACCAAGCTAGTTGAGGTCTGAATGTAAGTTTTGACTGAGGGTGAGTTGCGTTTTTTATAACCTTATGATACGCAATACGTATCTTACAATACGATACGATACGTAAACCATTTGATACGTATTGTAGGGTGAATCGAAAATGACAGTATATCCTACGATTCAATTACAATTCGAAACGATTCTTACGAAACGATACAATGCAATGCAAGATACTTTTTTAAGTTAAGCAACCAACTTGAAAAAGTTTTATGTAGAACTAAAAAAGTAAAAACAAAACTTTTAAACCTCCTACCATTTCAAATGAAGAGGTTTTTTTTAGTATAAACATATTCTATATCGCTTGATGAGCCTTTAACCACTTTTTAGAGATTTATATCTTCTTTAGAATGTCACTTTATTTTTCTCACGTCACTTTCTATAAGCAGATACATAAATTCTCATTTGTTAATTTGAATTATTCTCTTTTTTTTTATAGATAAAAGGTGAATCTGAATTTTTCGTTTTCTGTTGTTACTCTAAAAATAAAATCTAATAAATCAATTTAGAGTATTTTGGCTACTGTCTAACTTTAAAATTTATTTTTAGTCTAATAATATTTACTTGATTAGTTTTATATATAGTCAAACTAATATGCTTGATTGTCCAATAAATTGTGTGTTTTATATGTTTATATATATTATCACATTTTTCATATCGTTTCCGTATAGTATGATACGATTCACGACATTTCGAAATGATGAAACATAATATGGGGGTGTTCGATGCACGATATGATTTGACAACTATGATAACCACTTCCCATTATGTTAAGTCCGAGTATTGCTATGGTAACAAAACAGTTTTACAAAAAATAACTTACAAAATAATATGGTGAAATGTAATCAATTAACGATGGACTTAGTGATAATAACCAACCGCGACTAAGCACATCATTTTATATTCATCTTTAGTAATCGTTCTTTAGTCACCAAAGTATTATTGGTTAAGTCTACACATGTGAAGCGTAATCAGTTAATGATCCACCATACATGGTAAGCCTAGTGATAATAACCAACCACATCATTTTGTATCCATCTTTAGTAATTATTCTTTAGTCACCAAAGTATTATCGGGTTAAGTCTACACAGAAGGGAAGATAGGAAATTAGTTTGTTTCAGACCTACTCATTGCTGATTTCTATTATAAGCATATTATAAAATAAAATTAGACCTTGATGAAAAAATATTCTCCAAATAATCCGGCACCAGCAGATTATCGAAATCTTCTAAAGCTGGTAGCTATAAGCCTATACAGGCATGTTAGAAAGCTCATATTGGGGGGATTATTGTATGTATACTTAATCTTCTATGCTAGTACATTTGATGTTAGAAACATAAAGGTATTATAACTTTCAAATCTGATCACCCAGTTTCTGTACAATTTAATCAGCCAAATCCTCTAGATATCCATTTGCTTGCTGTAGTAATTCATATATCATAGATTCATAGTATAATAAAGCATCCACAAAAAGACCTTTTGATCTCTTATACAACTGTTTTTGTTGGGACTCTGTTTAATGAAACCCCACAAATGCTTAGACTGAAATTTAAGAACTGATGATATACATGCATTAGAGAACATATAAAGCTATCACTTGAACAGATAATCTACTTGAAATTTATAGTTAAAATAACTTGATTATCACTTACTATATGCTGCCTCCATTTTGAATTATAAGATCATTATTAACTTTCTAAATTAAAATTTACATGATTCATTTAAGTTTTGAAAACAATAAATCTTATAACTAGTATTACTTTTTTGGTAGTTCATAATATTCATAATTCTACTGACACAAAACTAAATGAATTTATGTCAATTTTTAGTTTGAAAATGTTTAAAATTGACATTTAAAAGTCAGTATTGATCTTATAATTTGAGACGGAGGTAGTATTTCTTAGTCAGGTTGCATCATTTTCAGTCACAAATTCATAACATATCCTCAAGTGGTGTTTCATTATTTAAAATACTATGAACTAAATTCTCCTAGTATGCTTTAAATTCTTATGCTTATATTTTAATATAGCAGGTGCTTAGTTTGTGAAGAAATGTGTATGCATATGTAAACGGTTGTCTGCTACTTAATTTTATACTAGTTGTAAATGCTGCATGATTTAAAAATGGAAAATCATGTTAATCAAATAATCCAACTGGGCAGGTCGTTTGAGTGTGAAGAATGATGTTTTTGGTTTTGGTGTGCTCTTGTTGGAAATACTCACGGGCATGCGGGTGATTGATTTTGATCGCAGCCATAGGAAGCACAATTTGGTGGATTGGACTAGACCTCTCTTGGCCAATAAAGGAAAGGTGAAGAGAGTAATGAACCCAAAGCTACTGGAGCATGACCCTTGTCTGGAAGGAACAATTCTATCAGCTGTTCCTGCACTTATACTAAAATGTCTTGATCGTAAACCTGAAAACCGCCCGTCGATGATGGAAGTCTTGGAGACTTTAGAAGAAATTAATACCTTCACAAGATAATTGCTGCTTTACATTGGTGAGAGAATTGTTAGATGATGAAGTTAAAGGTCAACTCCAAAGCCACTGCTAGGAGTAGGAGGCATCCTGATCCTGATGCTCAATTCCATGGGTGAAACACCTCAAATTGTGTGCAACTTATGTTATCTACTTTCATTGTATTTGGTGGATTGGGGAGTAGTACTGTTTTTATATCTATGTACAAAGTACAAGTTCTAGTGTATGCATGTGTGTTATATTCAACAGTTTTTTGCAGGTACGTGAATTTACCAGCCTTTAACTCATGGGACTGAAAACTTAGCATGAAAATATAAAATAAAATAAAAGGAGAAGAGGATACCGTTAGCATGCGCGCGACAAGTGAGAAACCTGATCGCCTATATGCTATCATATCATCATACATGGACATGGTTATTAAGCATTGAGATTAGAGTAGTATTTATTTGGGATTCCTTTAAAAATTTAAATATATGATTATTGATTGTGATTACTGTTTTTACTTGTAATTCATTTTTTAAAAGTTGTTTGTATTTGGTTATTTAAAAACTCTTGTGCTACGTTTGGATCGAAAGAATGAAATGGATATTATTCAAAAAAAAAATGAAATGGATCATTCTATTCTAGTTGGAATAAGTTATTTCATACTCGAATGGTTCAATTCATTCCGATAGCAACCAAACATAATTTTTTTCATTCCACAGGAATGAGTCATTCTATTCCTATATTTCATTACTCCAATCCAAACATAACATTAAGCTAGTAAAAAGTTAAAAATGTTCGGTATACAAATAATTGTTAATTATTTATTTTAAGTGTAAATTATTAAAAAAAGAAAAAATGTTTTAAGAAGTAAAGATAGATAATTTTTGGAACTACTAAAATAAAAATAAATAGGTATATATTAGTAATATACTTGGTCACAATTGATTATTAGATTTAACAAATAATTAGAAATCTTCGTTTGAATGTCTGATTATTTCCAAATAAAATAATTATAAACAATTTTAAAATTAGACAGGTTTGTATTAAGTTTAAAGAGGACACGTGAATGTGTAACTTGGGTTAATTAGTGGTAAATTTGTTTGATTTCTTATATGTATATGTATGTGTTTATGAATGTGTAAATTTGTATCTATTGCATTTCCTTTTTTATTTTTTCATCCTTCTCTTTTTCAGCGTGACAAATTGAGAAGGGCTGTGCTGATCCACCCTTCAAATATGCTGGGAAATTACCCACCTTAATTTTTTATTGCCAACCTTAACTCTTTAAAAATTATAAAAATTGTTAGAAGATAATTTAATAATGACGTTATAAAAATTGTTAATAATGACGTTATAACAATAATCTAGGGAAAAAGAAATACAAAGTGGAGAAATTTTTGTTAATACTAGGGATAAAATAAGTACAATGCTACTAGTCACTCTTGAACTTCAAGTTGTGACCATAAACAAGGAAAGTCTTCCAATGCCCAGTTTTACCTATATTCAACCCCAACCCCCCCCTCCCCCAAAAAAAAAAAAAAAAAAAAAAGAAAAAAGAGAGTAGATATAGAAATAAAGAATATAAACCGTCCAGTAAATCAAAATATATAAATCTCATTTCTATGCTCATAATCCAACAATCATTGAAAATTACCAAGAACTAGCTAGTCTAGCATGAAAATGAGTAGATGAATGTTGATTAAAACTCAGGCAGTGTCTAATCAACTCCAGCTATCAGCAACTTTTATCATCTACTAATAACCAAGCTTATTTCCAGGTAATGAAAAAAAGAGTAAAAATATACACCTGGAACACCAGTATTATTAAAACATTGCTTCTCTCTTCCTTCTCTAATACTTTGAGGACTAAAAGATAGATGAGATTGACACTAACATATGATTAAACCGACATGGCTTCAAATCTGTCCCAGAATGACCTCGCCACCAGAAACCTTAAACTCGGATGGAGCTTTCTCCACATTAAGAACCTTAACCTTACCATCAACCACATACGCAGACCATCTGCACAATAGTTTAGTAAGTATTAGCAACATATGTAAACAATCAATTTAAAACTAATACGTTAAAAACATGGGGTCTGACAACCAGGGAAGAATAACAAAGCAGGCTTGTATAAGCTATCATTGATATGGAATATAAATATTATACCTATGCGAGCGAGGCCCCAACAAAGCAGCCGATAGATCAATTCCCAAGTCCAGTGTTTTGTGGAAGCTCCCATCAAAGTCACCATAAAACTCGATCTATGCAGAACAATATAACAAAAGATGCTTGCTTCAGCTAATCATTGCAGATCATATCAGCCCTCAAAGAAAGTATAAATTAGATTATATGATCCATGTTTCTGGATTTATGTAATCGACTAATATTGAGCATCCTCGATTAAATGAACCCAGGATATGGTTGGCATGAAAAGAAGAAAAATTCCACACTGAACTGAGAAATCAAACTGGTGAAAATACACAAAAGAGTAGAAGTGCATCATCCTCTATTTTAGCCAGAAACCACATTCAAAATATTTGGCAACAAAAGAATCCAACCTTGATCCCAGCACCAGTTTGGGTTTGGGGCATAGTGTAATAGGCCATAGTTAGGATTGATAATCGAGCCAAGTAGTTCGGTATTCGACTCGAGATCGGCTTGAAAATATAATCCAAAGCTCGAATTCGAAGTTGATCCGAGTTGAATCTGATCCATACTCGTTTTCTGTTTAATGATGCACGAGTCAAACTCGAGCAGACCAGTGTTCGCTCATATTAAGGTTCGAGTATTTCATTTTTTCTCAAACCATACTTGATACCTGCTCGATGGATCATATTCAAATATTGGTTTGATCCATGCTAGTAAGCTAAATATGTGATATTTGTATCAATCTTTATAATTTATAAAGTGTAGTATGAAATTGTGTAAACTTGTACTTGAATAAATCAATGAATTAAATGTCAATTTATATTACATTATTTATAATTTCAATACATAAATAAAATTGAAAAAGTTATATATATAAATATTAGTTAAGTAACCAATTTAGTATGTAGTGGTTCAATTTTAAGTGAAATGGTTCATATTCGAAACTCGATTTGAAAGCTCATGAGTAACTCGCTTTGTAAACGAGTCGAGTACTTACGAGCCGAGTAGGTCCGAGTAATGATCCGAGTAGAATCTGGCGCAAAAATATAAATCCCTTATCGAATCTGAGTCGAAATCGAGCTCAATTTTTTCGAGTCAAGCCGAATCTGAGCATGAGATTCGACTCGTTTGCACCCCTAGCCATAGTGATGTGTCCATAGTTCATACTAGGGGTACAACAGCAAAAATGCCATCCGATCACATCAATATTGAATATAATTCAAATATCGTGATGAGCTTTTTACACAATAAATAGTGACAATTCAAAGTCAAAATATTACATCAATCATGAAAACTATTTGTTTTTACAACGTCCATTACAGCCCAGTAATGGGTTCTTACATCCAATATTGAATATAATGAAAATGACCCAAATTGTCATACCGACATTTTTCAAAAAATCAAATAGCTGCACTAATGAAATAACACCACTAATGCTCCATTATGTCTGGATGGACAAACCAAATGCTAATAGATTTCTTTCACGCAGTGGGTCATTGCATAGCCATATTACGTTGATGTGACCCAATTCAAACTTGGTTTTATGTAGAGTTCGGATTGCATCAAATCACCGTAATAAGTCCATAATTCAATAAGTCATTACGTGAAACCAAATTTTATTTTTTTTAGCTCATTATGATGTCTTAGAATCATGTGTATACATCACATCAATGTGGGTGATCATTTACATTATTATCCCCTCCAAAGGATGTATAAGACCATAAAACTCCCTACCACAATGGCGCAAAGAACAAACATCAGTGACATTCATTGATGTGGCATTTTGACTTTGAATTTGCACTATTTATCTACAATCTTAAATTCAGTGAAACAAACACAATTTAGGATATAAGGCAATTGCATTATAGTAAATATAATTGTTACACAAGCCCAAGTAAGAATAGTTGATTTTGAAAGGTTGAGGAGGAGGAGGGCATTTGAAGGCATATAATGAAACAAACACTAATATTTTCTTATTCCTACACAATTTTTCTCCATGTCTTTTAGGGGTAGCCTAATTTTAGAAATTTTGGTGCTTTCAATGTAAAAAATAGACTTGAAGGAATAACTTACAACTTCTTTGGCTTGTAGTTTCTCTGCCCAGCCATTCATAACATATGGATCATTAACAGCTACACATATCACCGAATCAATTCCTTTGGCCTTGAAGTTCTCAATGTTGTTCTTGTAACTTGGGACATGCTGAGTTGAACAAACGCCCGTGAATGCACCCTGAAAGATGTTAAACAATTTGTCATGATATTGGGGAATGAAGAAGATCCAGACTCAATATATATAAACAGAAGACAATATTACTGAAACCAGGACCTCCAAAACACATCTTAACCACGAGTAACGCCTATTTTTATTGGTACGAAGTATAAATAAACATCATTTAAGAATTCAAGATGAAATGTACTGGCAATTCTTATCAAGATCTGATCATTGGAACTTCTCTCAAAGATCAGCTAATCTTTAAGAATCTACTATTAATTTGCAGGAGTATCTCATATTCTTGGAAACTAATCAGAGGTCCTCAAAGTGGAAACTATACTAAAAATTAATTATCTGTAAATATGGCCTCCCATCTTTTAATAAAGTCTATAATATGTGAATAATAGGTAAAGCTCTCATACTATTTTACGGCAATTTAACATACTCCATTCTAAAGAAAAGTTCCAAATCAATACTCAAACTTTTGAAGGAAATTTTGACGGTATAGTAAACATTAATCAATTGCCAAAATCAAAACTTAAAAGGATATCATTAGATTTAATACCTTAATTTTTAGAGTATACCCTTTTCTCTAAGGTCTTGAGAAGGAAGGATGAACTTATAATTGAGGATGAAGAGAGCAATATTAGTATATTTCCATTTTTTTAAGCTCTGATTGTCTGATAACCAAAAGTTTAAAATTCTATTGCTAGAATTAAATTTGATCTTTAGTGCTAAAGGTACATCTAATCCAAGAAAAGCCAATAATGTTGTTCAATTTTTACATCTTAAGACACTGTAATTGCTATTTGTAGAAGCCAGAAGGTCTACTTATTCTTTTAGTTCCTTCCCTTCAACTATTTCCTAAACTTATACATTCATCACAATTAGATAACATTTCAAATTATAAGCAACAATTTTTACATAAGATTATTAAACTGACAGTAAACTAAGATTGTAATACATACAATAACCTTTATATATATAATATATGCAAGGATTTAAAACCAAAAAACGCTAATATTACAAAAATAACTTACAGGGAGGCCAAAGATGACGACTTTTTTGTCCTGGATCAAAATTGAATTAAAAAATCAATTAGTTCACATAAACCCTACACTAGGGGTCCAAAACGAAGAGTTAACTTTTCTAATAAATGGATTAACAAATAGAGAAAATCTAAGCTCTGAAATTGAATAGAACCTTGAAAATGTCTTTGAGAGAGGTAGTGGCGAACTTAGAGGAGACGCCTTCGTCCCAAGTTCTAGCCTTCTGAAGGGAAACACTCGGTGAGGCCGATACCAGGTCTGTTCCTTCCGCAACAGAGGCGTAGCCTCTCAGGGACCCTCCGATTCGTAGACTTAAGGTCATTGACTTCACCACCGCCGATCGTCTCAACACTGCAGAAGCCATTGTTAAATCTTTACTCACTCTTGTCTTGGATTCTCTTCTCTGTCATTTGCTAATTTTATTGAGGTTGGTATTTAACCAATGTCAGGTCTCTATGAAATGGGCCTTAGTTTGTTAACCTAATGGGCTTTTGGGCCAGATTGCACAATCCTACATTGATGTCCAAGCGGAAAGGGGTAAACCAGTTGTTCAAATTTGGTTCACAAAATTTATCGAGTATAAAATAAAGTTTGATTGAGGCTCCCGAGTCGAGCACGATTCCTAATCGAGCCAGAGCAATTTGAACTTTTTGAACGATTCGAGTATCAATAAAAAATTACAATATGAGAAGGTTCGAGTAATTTATCGAACTTTAAAATTTGCTCATATTTGACTCATTTATATTTCAAGTCGAGCTCGAATCAATTTTTTAGTCGAACGAGTACGAATCGAGCCTAAAATATTTGCTCATTTTACAGCCTTAGGTATTATCCACTAGTAATGTATCGTTCTTATCCTTCTTTTTGGGTGGTGTTTGGAAGGGTTTTATTTTATTTTTTAATTTTCTTATTTATTTATTTTCGTGTTGTATTGTATATCATCCATGCTGGGTGATGTGGTGTTTGGAAGTTGGAACTAAAGAAAAGGAAGAAGGAATTCAAATGGAAAAGTGCAAAGAAACTAATTACACTTGATTTAAGTGGGATTTTTTTTCTTCAGTTTACACTTGATTTAAGTTTTGTACAAATAGTTATAATCATAAGACCCATGTCCAAATATGAATGGTTATGACGAGTCTCCACTACCAGAGTGCAATACCATCTATTTATGTGAAATATTTTACATTATATATACCTGCGCAAGATTAATAAAGATATTCAAATTTCCGTATTTTTCATATCATTTTCATTTTCATTTTCATTTTCTATTGTGAATTTATATGAAAAAGTACAACTAGTTATCCCAGCTCGATTAGCCTTTATGAACGCTTGATGAACTGAAGTTTAAGAAATTTTGAAACTACACAAACATCAAATCAATATCCAGCCAGCCCTAACAATGTCCTTAAATTGTACTATAACACTAGGCGAAGTATCAAACTTAGATAAAAGCACAAGGAGATATGAATCCCCTAGAACAACTAATTTTCCTCCATCCTCTACCAAATATCTATAGGATCAGACATGCAAAGCAGAACAACACCTGTTTGCACCCCCAACAATTATGAAGATCAGTCCCCAAAAAAACCCAGCATCCGTTTTTTTATAATGCAGTTATACAATCAAGAGCTCATTTAAACACTTGTTACATGTGTCCAGTCACCTGTCATCAATTCTAGTACATTCCCACCAAAGTTGTAGAAAATAAACAGAGAAGCCTGCCGCAACAAAAATATGTTTGATTTTCTCACCATTAGAGATCATGTAAACAATAAACTATGTTGCATACTGATAAACTTGTTAGTATAAATAAGAGAAATTAGCATATTCATGTTGCATACTGATTACATTGGCTGAGAAAAATTGACACAATCAACCATCTACCAAGTCATGAAGAATGTAAAAAAGCTTGGAAATATTCAAATCCTGGGATAGAGTGAACGGCCCGGTTCCACAATTTATCGCCCAAAGCTGGTCTTCAAGTCCCCAAATCGCCTTTTTCAGGGGATGTTTGAAGGACAAAAGGTGATCACTGGAAATGACAGATTAATCAAGAACACTGCATACCTGTGTGAAGCACCAGAAGACCAGAAACCTGAAAATAATAATTAAAACAAAATAGGAAAATTAAATTATTATGCAACCAACACAGTCCGCTCATTATCTGAGAGATAAAACTTGTAATATAATGGATAAAGAAAGAAATACACTGCGCCACAAACCAAACAAATCAGTCTAACTAGGGAAAGGATTCTGTTATCTTTGATTCCTTAAAAATGTAAGATACTGAAGAAATAAGATCTACCCTGTAGTAATATCAGAAATGGCCAAACTATGTAGCTCAAATTGCAGGAATTGATTAATACTTGGATCTGGTTTTAACTAGCAAAACCTAATTTTTGGATGGATAATTGTAGTTTCAGTAAGAAAGGACAGTACGCAGCTGTCGTTGTATCATGCATATACATAACCAAGAGTACATATTCTCATCCAAAGGAAAAAGTAAAACATGTAAACTCAGTTTTATCTATGGACACTACTGTTCTTAGTGCACTTAAAAGTTCCCACTGGAGCAGAAAAGTAATGAACCAGGCAGTCTCATAATATTCTACTGTAACATACTTTCAAAAGGTTGGTCTACTTTAAAAATACTTACTATCTCTTTTGTGCATGCCATTTCTCTATGCTTCCATACCAATTCCACTGAAAACATAGGGCAGCAACACGTAATATACCAGCAGCAACCACCTCAACAAATGCCATCAGGAATGATCTCTGAGGAGATAAACCAGCAGTTGCTATGGACAGCATGAATCCTTCAAAGTTGCAGGGCACAATAAAATTCCCAGACTTTATACCGCTTAAAGCTTTTTGGGCAACTTTATCAGGTTTCATCATCCCAGAGGAAGCTGCTATTATACTCGTAAGCTGTGGTCTTCTCTTGTTTTCTGCAACAAGCACAGATATTTAAGAGAAAGTGAAATGGGATAACCAGGAGAGAAATTTATATTTCAGAACAGGAAGAATACACATACAGATTAACCCAGAAGCATTGGAAGCAGTTCCTAGATACAAGGTTTCTAGGACAACCATTTCAACTCAAACAAATTAGGAGGGCTTCACCTTAGAGCTTTCAAAAATTGTAGACTAATACAAGTCATTTACCATGATTTGCTATTAACTTATCCATCACCATCTGATTTGTATATTCTTGCTTTAGCAGCACAGCCTAGGGAGGCATATCTATGACTTAAAAGATATAAACCAAAATATAGATTTATAATTCTTCAATTTTGTAAATTGTTTTCCTTCTATCAGAAACTAGAATGCCATCAATGAAAGGATGGAGGGATAAATAAAAAGTACAATGAAAGTATACACCAAGAGATACCTTTCCTAACATTTCTTAGAGAAGCTCAAAACAAAAAGCTAAATAAAGTAATAAAAACTGAAACATAAAAAGAATATTAATTTTTAGGCTTCAGGTTGACTAATGACATATGTACATGAACTAGACTATTACACATTAAAAACTTTTTAACTTTACATTTGTTATTTAATATAAAAATTATTCATCCTCAAGAAAGGGGGACAAAAATGCCCTTCAGATAAATGAAAAAGGTGAGAGTAGTGTCAACAACACAATAGAATGCCAATAAAGCTACTTCAAAAAATAATGTTAAATATTCTTTACTGCATCTAATGACACTGATAGATTCACTGATTCTTTAAAATTTGTCAATTGAGAAACAAGTATGCACAACCAGAATAAACTCTATCTGTTAGGATCAGCAGTGGGAACTAGTGTAGCTCTACAAAACTGCACAAAGTCATTTTACATAAATTATGCATGCAATAAATAGAGCATGATTCCTAGCCAAAGTTTTCAAACCTTCCTCCAATCCAGGGGTTTCGGTGTCTGGGGGAAATATAAGTGAGACGTGAATGTCTTCTGCAATAACCTCTTGTTGCAGTGCTTCTGCCATACCCCTGAGGGCAAACTTACTGGCCGAGTACGCTGTGTAACCATAAATACCCACCTAACAAAAAATATGGTTCCATATAACCAATAAATCAAAAGAATCTCGATAGAGAGCTAATAAACAACAGAAAGATAACATCTTAAACCTAAATACAAACAACTTATTGGACCTGGGAAGTGTAAAAAAGAAGTAGCAGCTTAAAACGTTGTATTAGTCCACATACCAAATAGGACATGCTGAAATTTTAGTTATTTTCCATTGCGCCATAATTTCCAGAGTTTTAATATAAAAGAGCATTTAACATATAAGAATTCAGGGAACAACAACACTCATGAGGATCATGCACAAGGCTACTACTATACCACGGTTGGATGGTGGTTTTTCAAACTGAACTGTCCATAGGTTGCTGTTAAATGATTAATGAGCAAAAAATATGAGACATATTACAACTGTTTCTTCCTTATTGGGGATACAGAATATGGATTCATTTTTGCACTACTACTGCTTCCATTTTTAGATAAAGCAACCATTACTCTACTAGTGTACTTTGATGATTTCTCATACATTTTGGACTTCCTATTAAATAGGAATCTTCAGATTTGTGAATGCAAAAACAACAAAGTAAGTAAATGTGGAAATGCTAAACCGCAAATCATTCAAAAATTAAAACTTTGAAGCCTATAGTCCACAATACAACTTCAGGAATAATAACTATAGCTTAAATGTCAGGAATATTGAGAACAATTTTCTCCAAAAGCAAGGTCCAAAACAGCTCATTTCCAATTTAATATTGAAGTTCCCCAAAAATAATCAGTTTACATAACAAAATCAATCATTTAATCACTATATAAAATCATTGAAAGTTCAGCTAGCATCAATTACCCCAACAAGAAAAGTACTGTACAAAGAATTCCCAAATTTCAATCCATTCAGCAGTTAAGTATGAAACTTACAAAGTATTTTAGCATCACTAACATACACACAAAAATGTATGAATGAATTGCGTATATAAAAATACCTGACCAGCCTGGGAGGAAATAATAGCAATGGAAGCCGGTCCACGACCGGACCGATTTTTCATTCCAGGTAAAGCGGCTTTTATCAAATGAAACGTTCCAATCACATTCACATCAATCATAAACTTAAATTCCTCCAATTCCTGAGTCTCCAGTTCTTGCGGTACAAACACACCTTGATTACACACCAACACATCGATAGGTCCGGCCTCTTCCACGGCACTCTTGACGGCGTCGTATTCACGGACGTCGGCGCTGAAAACAGCGACGTCGATTCCGGTGGAGAGCCGGGTCGCCTGCTTCGCTTCTTCGAGCTTGTCACGGTTCCGCGCGAGGATCGAGACGCGGGCGCCCTCGGATGCAGCCTGGTGGGCGAGGGCCAAGCCGATGCCGCTCGAACCGCCGGTTATAAACACGTGGCGGCCCTTGATTGGGATCTTTACTGGATGAGGTCGAACTATTAGAAAGAGAAGAAAGAGGAGAGAGAAAGGGAAGAGGACGAGGAGAGAGAGTAGAACGAGGCTTAAGTCCGCCATTTCCAAAGCAGCTCTGTGTTAGCTTTCTAGTCGATGGCGATGCAACAACAATCGGGTGATAAGTTTGTTAATTTTGCCCAGGAGTAAAGCGACACCGTTTCTATGTTGGTAGTTGTAGAATATATGGGCTGATTTGTAGTTTTAGCTTGTGTTCAACTTACAGTTCTAGTACGGAACCATTACATTTTATAGTACATTTGAAAACATAATTATAAAAAAAGTACACTCATTAAATATTTACACAATTAATATATTTAAAATTTTATTTTCATTATTAGTACATATTTATGTTTCCTTTAATTATGGGATGTGTTTTAATTCTCACCCATCTCTCCCACAATTTTCTCCCCATCTCTCCCACAATTTTCTCCCAGGATGATGAACATTAGCTCCTTCATAATTTTTTATTTTTAATTTTCTCATTTTGATTTGAATTTTGAAATATGGATTTGAAATTGTTGTTAGAGACAAGATTTGAATTTGAATTTGAATTATTAGTTATCCTTGATTTTAGGTTTTTTTATTAATGTGAATTGTACTATTTTTGTAATATGAGTCCTAATTACACTCTTTTTATAATTATTTAGTTGATGCACTTTTCTTGTAATTATTTTATATTTGTTGTATACTTATGTAAAGGACCTATATAATAATCCTTCTAAGGGACTGTTTGATTGCAGCTTAATGGTTGACCGATTCAACCATTAAATGTGTTTGTTTTGAAAAAAAATAGTCTGAATAGTTGAACCGATCAGCCATTCAGACGATTTTGAGATGAATAGTTTAGTCCAATTTTTTTGGCTGAATGAGCGGCTAGATAATTTTTGTTTTAACAATATTAACTATTATACAAATAAAATTAAATAAATTTACAATAATTTTTTGAATTTTTTTAGAGGGAAAAAATAATAAAAATATGTTATTAAGATATTTTAGACATGTCAATTATCAAACAATTTTTTTTATTCAGATTCAACTCATTCAGATTCAGATTCATTCAGTTTTTATCAAACACCCTTTTAGGGACAACCTTCACATGAGTCCGAATCTATGTTTGTAGTTTTTAATTCTATTTGAATAACAATGACATATTTATCTAATATAAAATAATTCTCATGTTTTCATATTTATTACTCTATTGTAGCAGTAGAGAATTGATATTTTTATAAAATTGAAATAGTAATTCACTGCAAATATCATCGTCTAACATTAATGCTGCTAAAACGATTCCTCGATATATTTCCATTTTGATCGTCCTTCTCAAAAGAAGTCAAGAATATTCCACCGTCACATTTCTCCAACAGTACTGATTGGACAGGGTTACATGAGGATACAGGTTGTCATGTCCAGTCCAGTCCAAAGGTGGACCTTTTTATTGGCTTAAATTTTTTAATTATTATTGGACTATATATTTTTCCGTTCAAACATGTGCATCGAATTCAATTACTATGAAATTAATTTTTACGATAAATAAGTTATTTAATTGATCACTATAATACTTATACACAGAAAAAAATAACCTTTTATCTGTGTCTCAACACGTTGACCAAAGTTAAGATTATACCGACTACTAAACATATGCATCCTTTTATTGAATGGTGTTCTACTTGAGCCTAGTGGCCCTCACTATGTCTAGCCCCTAGTGAGTGTGTCTAATAAGTTGTAATAATATTGAAAATAAAAATAAAAGAGTGGGTAGCCACACCCACATGGTTCCTTTTTTCTTCTTCCTATTTAAATAATTGATGATGGAGTAATGGCTTCAAGTGGGGAATTAGTTAGATTATGAGATCCCAAAATTCTTGCTTCCTCTTCCTTTTATCCCCTAAACAAAATCTAACCAAATATTCCCATTACTATTGGATTGTCCAATTTATCATGTCGGTTGAGCCAGCCAGCCAGCCAGATTTTAATTGATTTTGGTTGCCTTGCCTAACTGAAAATGTAGCACCAAGACTTTGAGAATACGAGGGGCTGTAGAATCCGACTGGATTCATTTGACTTTTCAGTACTAGAGTTGGATTTATATTCATATGCATGCAGTTGGGCATGGGCTCACAAGAGTTTTCTATTGTTGTACGTGACATTTATTAATTTAGTCGAATGAAAATTCTCCAACAATGTTGTTAGGCATGCTACGACTAACATTCTTGAAGGGTTGGGTTTATTTGGACGGGTCTGTATGTATAATGAGTTATATTAATATACTAATAGAGAATTATAATGGTTTGATCATATACTTATAGGGTTAATATGAAGTTATTTTTTTTTAGTTTCAAGTTAATCTATTACTAGATAGAATCTTGACACATACAACCTCGCTCACGTGTCAAGATTCTATTTTGTCAATCAATTAACTTACCCTAAAATAAATTTCATACTAACAACTTTCCTTATTGATGGCTTAGTACTGTAGTAACCTTGTACTAAATTAATTAGAATTTTTTCATACTATTTTTCCCAATTTTTCCTTAGTTTCTCTTATTCCCTATCCTATGTTAACAAGTTTTTCTTCCCCCCTCCAACTGGAGATCATACAAGTCAAAAAGTTAAGACAGTTCAATCTGCACCTAAAAATATGTGTGCACTCATGATTTAACCACTGTTTTTATGTATCAACTGCATTGTATCCGTATAGATTCCATTATGTATTGTAAATTTTTCTCCTCAATTATAATTGCAACGTATATTAATATATTAATATATGAGATTGAGTAGCATTATAAAGTTTTCTCATTATATCAAATATATCGTTAAAATATTATAAACTATAGTGATTCACGTAACTCACAAAAAAAAGACAACAAATAAAATTACAAGATATATTATTTTCTAATATTTTTTTATGCACCGATTATTTAACCATTGGACATCTAAGCCGTGTTTATTTGTAAAAAACATACTTAAAATTAGACTATTTATCTTAATAAATACACTATTTTATTTCATGATAGGAGATTAATAATCTTTTAAATAATCTCATAATAAAATTACAAGTTGAATGTTCTGCAACCTCCGCTTGCATGTGGGGACAGCAAATTAATGTCTACAAAATCAGATAAGAGTAAAATTAAAACTTGGCAAATGGCAACACAGTAAATTTCTCAATAAATGAAATAATTAATTAATTTATGGCAGTAGAAGAGTAAATGACAAGTTGAAGAACATTAATCAAGCAATCCTATTACATGTGGGGGAGAGGCTCCAACCTTTTAGGTAGAAAAACCTCCCATAAAAAGATGACTACTACTATTTCTGAATTAATTAAGTTGGTATTGACCACCATACAAATCTCATACAATCCTTAATTGTAGAAAATTATTTGGTTACACTTGCTCACTTGTAGTTGTTCAGCATATATAAATATATATTGCATTATATTTACAAATACTCAAGTTCTTTTATGGTTAAAACAAGTGTAACTATTGGAAGGCAAATGATTATGAGGAACCCCTTTTGAGTTATCAGACTGCAGCTTCTGATGAAACTTGGTGTTTGATGAAGTAGTAGTAGTACTAAATCTCCCTTGCTTGCTCTTTCTTCTTGGTTGAGTTGAACGAGGTATAAAAACTCCGGTCCCTTTGCTTTGATCTCTTCTACTAGTTTGCTCGTAGAACACTTGCGACTGTGTGGATGGATGAATTACTCGAGAAAATACCTAACACAAATTTCAAATTCAATTTAGCTAAACATGAAAAAAGAAGAAGTTCAAATTAGTATAACAAAGTGACGGGATAAACCTGAAAAGAAGCCGAAGGCCGGTCCGGGAGGTCGTCGTCGTCCATGATAAGAAGAGAGATTTGCTTGCTTAAATCTGCAAAGAATACATCATCTTGATCTATTACTTCCATATAGACAACAAAGGAAAAGAGAGCTTCTTTAGTCTCTTTCTAAATTTGTCTAGCTTATTTTTCTATAGCTAGCTAGAAATAGAAGTGATAGATTGGGGGAGGAGGGAGGAGGGAGGGGGTTAAATAAAGAATGAATTATAAGGGAAAGAAAAGGCAGGACATGTGTGGTGGTAGGGACAAGAAGGGGTCAGTTGGACAATCTGTCTTAAAGTCCCTACAACCCCACAGGACAAGAGGATGATGATTTTGTGTTATGATTTTATCCAGTAGAGAAAAGAGATGAGGAGCAACAGCCCACTCCCAGATATCATCTCATCCAAGATAGATTTATATCTTCATCATAATAGGGTGTCAATGCATGTGTGACCACTCTCTCTCCCCTCCCTCTTTCAATCTCTCTCAACCACTCAATGATCATTAAGTTTCAGACACTAATAATATTGGCAATATTTGTGGGAGATCTAAGCTCATTGCACTAGTTTGTTGGTTGATCATGGTTGAGTCTATTGAACATTAGTTTGTGGGGACCACCAACCCAAGGTTTAAGCTGTTTCATCTTTTCCTAAAGAATGAATTTGAATTTTATTCATTATTCAACATAAAATCTGCAAAGAAGACATCATCTTGGAAAAGGAAAAAATAAGCTCCTGCTTCAGATGAGAAAAGGGATGAATTTGAATTTTATTTCTACCTTATCAGTACATGAGAAAAGGGAAATATATAGGATTATCATGTGATGAAAGAGATATGACATGCTGATACTATAATCTCTTCTATTAATATTAGTTCTATAAACATGCAACTCAAACTTTTTGAAAAGTCATTCTATACTATTACTTGTTTGCTGTTAATTCTACATTTTGTCTCACCAGATCTGCCAAGTATACAGATACAAGTGAAGGGTAATTGATAGTCCTATTCCATCTCAACACAACCTTAAAGTATCTAATACTCCTTTCTTTCTTCTTGATTATTTTCGACATCATAAGGATTGTTTATACAGTATATATACAGACTTATTATCTCATAATTTCCTTTAATTTACAATATTAGTATTAGGCCTTATAGTTTGTTATTAGAATAAGAATAATCGAAAGGAAATGGTTGGTGTGAAGGAAAGTTGGTTATAACTTATAAGGTTGTAGGATAAGTAGGCTTTTATGTAAGCATATGCTCAAATATAGAAAAAAGTCGGTCGGGGGGGAGTCCTCTGTTATGTATGCTTTTGAGTTTTGATGGTGCATGAAAATCTAAACCGATGGTGAATCAAGTTTTCCTGCTCCCTGTTCTCATCCTTCTTTCCCACTCTTTGCTCAATCTTATTCTTTGCTGCCTATACTCCCCTCTCCAACTTTTAAATCTCAAATCTATTTCAGTTACCCATCTAATTCGAATTAGGATCACCACCATTGGATCCTACCACATGCAACACTCCATTACGTACACATAAATATTTCTAATAATCTCATATATGTTGTGAGATTTCTTCTTTGATATCAAGCTTGTAAATAAATATTTCTAATAATCTCATATTAAAGTTAAATGGGTACGGACCAGAAATATTTTACGTTTAATAATAATACTAGTTTACGAAAAATCCTTTTATACACAATATAAAAGAGAATGTATTCAATTACCACATTTTAAAATGATGTCTCGCCTCTATTTATTTCTTAGTATATATGCACATACTACATAGCAAGTGGAATGGTGGTTGCTGCACCCTAGCTTCAGATATGTTTACAACTTTTCTATTAATTGAAAAACCCTTAATTCTTATTCTAATAATACATTAATTGTATAGCATTAAGCAGGTGAATAAATAAGATAGAAAAACAAATTTATATTGATGAAAACATTTTTGAGCATCCAAGATCCAACACTTTTAACAATTTTAAGCAAATCAGACTATCTAATGCCTGAAATAACTAATGAATAATACTTGCTTGATAAAGATGTGGAATGAATTCTCTTACATTTCACTAAAATTCACAAACTCCGCCATTCCAACAGGATGTTACAAAAAATACAAGGGTTTCAAAATTTACCTCAATCATAGACATTCTAAGACCTACAGAAACACAGTTTTAAATTCACCGGCCATGTCCATATCTATAACCCCATCAATTCCCTTAAAAACAACACGTAATTTCCTTAAACATGACTGTTTGGAGCCATTCTTGCCTGCGCTTCCAGTCACGTGGACAACATCTTTGGGACTTTTGTCCATCAGGTCGAACAGTGGCTTATCAAGGTTTGACCGAGTCATCTCTTCTAGAACTGGAGGTGCCTGCATGTACAGATTCTTCCCTTGGTGCGTAACACTAGCTCTGGACAGAAGCAGCTTAGGGTGATCTTCTAGTTGATCAATAAACTGTTACAACAATGACAGAGTAAGAGAACTGCATAGCCAACTAAAAGCTAAAACAACTACATGAAATAGAAATGCATCCATGCATGCTAAACAAGCTATCACATCTAAATTAAAAAAAAAAAAAAAACCAGTCTTCAAACAAAGTTCATACTTCATACTATAGATTACAAAAAACAGTATTGCACTATAAATTATCAATATCCCTTTTCTTTTGTAGCAAGTCATCATCATTATCCTTATTATTTAACTTTCAGTAGGTAGTAACTACATAATCTGCCAGGGCTGAATTTTTTTCAATATATTCTTCACCAACAAAGTTACTTGTAATCCCAAGGATGAAGGGAAGCTTCCTGCTAGGAACCACTTAGAATTAATAAGTTTGCATTAGTTTACCCCATGTTTTAAGAGAATAATTCAAAAGGAAAAATAATCACCTATTTGTCATGAATCCATAAATTAAGTCCCAACTCATGTGTCCAGAGTTAAAAACATAGATTTAGAGCAGCTAAAAGAGGTTCCCAAAGAGTCTGAGCACCCATGCAAATCCTTAAGAAATTCAGAGCTTCAAAGTGCATGCATTATAATTAATCTCCAACTCTGTCCAAATAGGAGCTTCTCCTCATCTAACAATTGAAGATTTTTCAAAAAATTATGTTACTGGCTCAGACTTCGAAGTGCTAGCATGTTTAGAGATCCCTGGAGTCCTATCACAGTTTTTAGTACATAAAAGTGAATCATGTGAAAGTTTTTGAAGTGCCTGGTATCAGATAAACTTTCAGACACACCCATGATCTACTTTCCTTTACTGAAATAACCCAGCCAAACAAATAATGGATGATATGAATTGAATTAAATTTGTGCACTTGACGTATGATGGCACATAGAATTTAATGGGCAGGTGTTCTTGAAATCTGAACCAGTTCTGTGCTGGGTCAGTTTTCAGATTCTCATCCTGCGGGAGAAGCGAGGTGCAAAAAGTAACACACAAACCCAAAAATGGATGATGAGACGAAGTTGGGAATAAAAGGAAAATCACCTTCTTCAAAGTAACTGAAGTGTCCAGTTCAATTAGAATTCCAGGACCACAAACAAGACAATCTTTGTCCTTCACAAACTCAGTCACTTTAGTGTGGAGACCTTCAACACCATTAAACCTGAAATTGATTTAAAATTTAAAAATCAGCTCCAAGTTTTACCCAAAATGCCAGGACACCAAAGTAAGAGGTCATTCATGCTGAAATCATTATCTTCTAGTTGAAGGAAAATGATTTCTGGAAAACATTTTGGGGGAAAGTGACTTGTGTTGTTTTCCAGAAAGTGACTATAGTTTTGAAAACAATAGGTCAATTTCCCGAAAACAAAGCTCAAACATGCATAGACTCATAGGACAATTTCTATAAAACACCCCGTGCACAAACGGAGCCTTAGAGCTCATCATGCTACCAGGGGAGCCCACCCCTGGGGGGAGTTAACTGAAAGCACAAGTAAAAATAGATGATAACTTTGTAAAATATATTACTGTTTACCCCTATTTGTTTATATGTTGTGGCAGTAATTCTATCACAGAGGATTACACAACCTATTACATAGGAAAAGAGATAAAATATTCCCAATCCACCCACTAGTTAGCAATAATACAAAGCGCCCATCTGTCCTAAAAAAAGAACATACACAAAATCATTCATAACCATCACTTAGTACCGCACTCTCTTCTCAACTTGAACTATTAAAGTAAAATTAAAAAATCATATAAAGAAGTTTTAAATTCAATTCCGAATCTATATATGCAAATGTGTTTCTTGTATACAAATTTCCAGACCATTAGAAACAGAGTAAGAATAGTAGATTCATTAAGCAAGAAAAAAACTTGAATGCATTTCTGTATTAGATGGGTACTACATTTTCTCCTAAAATGAAAAACCGAGTACCATTAAATTTCTAGAGCAGAAATGTTCCCTTGTGATCCATTATCAGTGGGGAAATGGCCGTATAATAGTAGAACCAAGTTGGGTCATCTGCTAACACATACTTACAGACTCACACCCTTGCCAAATAATAAAATGACCAGTACTTGCTCAACCCCACAGAATTTCATGAGAAGAAGAAAGACGAGGAAAGACAGAAAGATACTCGGTAGAAAGATATTTCCCAGAAGCAACTTTCTGAATTAGTCATCAAAGAGTAGAAGAGTGCATGCATTTGATTAGGAAAAAAACCCTATTATGAAAACTACTAAAACATTTAAGTAGCCGACTAGCCGGGCATTTTCTTATCATAAGTTTTTAACTGGGCATGCTTCGGGGTGATAGATTATCAAAAGCCAATACATGTCGAACTAAAAAAGATGAAAACAATGAGTACTTGTTTTGTACTGATCAAAAAACTTATAAGTGTGTGTTCCAGACAAAATCAGTTAATAGCACCTAAAACAAGATCAATTAGCCTGTGTTAATCAAAGACCAACTCTTGTTTTTTTTAAAGAAGAGGGGATCAATCAGAATCCAGTGCAACATGTACAGAAAGATGGGTTTTTTTTCCTTTCCGAAGAGGGGGAGAAATAGAGTCTGATTGAACTTTGAAGAAATGCCAAATAGCGCATTAATGCATCGAAGACTTGACTTTGCCACAGCGAAATGGTAGAAAGTAAATTCATGTAACATGCTCTAAGAAGTTAATCAATTTAGATAGGGTTACAGATGAACTGAGCTAAGCCGAGTGCTGCCTTGTTCAAGCTCGGTTCGTTCACCAAACAGTCTTAAAATTGTGTTCAACTTCAACCTGTTTATAATTTAACAAGTGCAAGCAGAGATTACCTTGAGTTTTATTTATTTTGAAATGGTTAATATATTGACACAAAAATTGTTATATATGCATTCTTAACGACTTAAATTTTAAGTAAAATACATAAATTTTAATCATACAAATTAAAATCAATAAATACATGAAAATAGTTTTATTTTATGATTTAATTACAATTCAAAAGTACTATTAACATCAAGCCAAATCTGTTTGACATTTAAATTTTAATAACAATATTTACCAACTCCGGTTGATCAAGAAGCATCTACATATTTTACTATTAGAAAAAATCTACATATTTTAAATGAGCCCTATATACTTGTCAAAAAATAAAAAATAAAAATTAAGCGAGCCCTATATATTCACAAGCTTATTCGAACTGAGATTTACAATGTTCAAGCTTGATTCGTTTACCACACTAGCCTTAAAATTGAGATCAAACCCAGTTCATTTTCATAATCAATCTGTTTGAGCTGCGCCCTAACCGAGTTTAACACTGCTGTTCATGAACAGCTCGGCTTGCAGAATTGTGGCCCTAAATTTGGATGTTGAGGCCACGAAACACGGCACAAGAAATTGACAGACCAAAATGAGGTAGCTTTTTAAGATCGTACTAACCAGATCACAAGCATTACTTATTTTTTTTTTATTTTAATTTAGATAGCTTCTTTTTTACTTGCCTTCTACCAAGCTTCAAAATTTACGTATTGCTAGTACAGACAATCGTCAAGTACAAAGAAAGATAATTGACTGTCAAATTTATATTGATACAAGAGCCTCTCGGGTACTTCTCTTAATCTTGAGCCAATATAGATTTAGGAATAAGCACGATATATTATGCCATCTTCTAGCAAAAGGTTATTGTAGGATAATCTTTGCATAGAAGACAACTCTTGTAATCATGTAAATATTGAGGAAGTAAGCATACGTTAAATAATTTGATAACGTTTTACTGCATCCAGATGCAATCTTCAAGGTTTCCAAAGCGCAGGCAGCTGATATAATTGCATTGGTGGAAGCTATAGCAGGTATAATATTTTTCACCACACCCTGTAACAAAAAGACAAATTATCGCCAAGTGTTAAAATGTGTAGAACCTATAATGTCAACAAGGTGGATTTATTAAGATTGCCCTATTATTATTTATTCATAAGATTCATTCACAAAAAGGACATGAGTAAGAGTATAGGTAACTTCAGGAATGGTGTTTCTTCAAAAAGTAAAACCATAGTTTTTCTTCAAAAAGTCAAGGATCTCAGATAATATTATTACCTGAGTAAGAGTATAGGTAACTCCTGGAATGCCAAAAAGCTCCGCTCTTTTTACGGCCTATATATTTTGAGTAGGATGCGAATATAAGAGAAGAAAACTAATTTAAAAACTACAAGGACAAAAAAAGGAAACATAAGTGACTTGTTAACCTCTGAATATATCCACTGCATATGTTCAGGGTCATCTGGATCAAAAGTTTTTCCACTATGAACCTGCAAGTGTGAAATGAATTATGATGACAATACTAGAACGATTGGTTTAAAAGCACCACCTAGAGAAGAGAAGAGAAGAGGCGAAAAGGGGAAACTTAGAAAATGAAGAAGGAAGAAATTATTATATACCTCATCCCACTTAATCAAGTGTGCATATTCAATACAATGAGCAGCAGTTCTAGGGGTTTCCGCAAGGGTGCATAAAGGAAATTTAACTTGTGGGGGGAAAAGCCAAATGGTACACTCAAAGCATGGTGTGACCCCAGGCACAATAACCCTAGCATGGCCCTTGAAACCTTCAGTTCCACCATCTACCATAGGTTTGATTGTTTCTTCTCGTGGATTGTCATCAGCATCATACTCTAAATTTTCACAAAAACCAAATGAGACAAAATACAAAATCAAATTGAGTTGAAGAGAAGCCGGTCAGTTGAAATCATCATGAAATTGCTAATTAATAACTCTAAAGAACTATTGTACAGAGCACACTAGAAAAACAAATGACGTACCATTCCAAGCCTCATGGAATACCGAGGTGAAAACTACTCTATAATTTGAACAAGGATTTAAAGATTCAACGAAATAACTAGACTTTTTATTACTCCCTCCGTCCCAGGATAAAAGTCCTTATTACTATTTTGAGTAGTCCCATGTTAAATGTCCACTTTCCTTTAATAACCAAACTTTTACACAATTTTTCCTATTATACCCTTAGTATTAAATATCTCATATTTTTCTTATTCTAATTCTCTCTCCATATTCAATCAGTATAATTAGTTATGTGTTGAAAATATTTTGAATTGAAAAGCTAGAAAGTCACTCTCTCACCTACATTGGAAATGATTAATGACATATTATTATGGGCAATTTTGTCATTTTATTCCTCTTCTTAATATGCGTGAAAAATTCACCAAAACTTTTATCCTGAGACGGAGGGAGTATATTATACTTTGGAGCAATTTTACTAGTTAAGAAAATACATATTCATTATTCAGTCATTTCCAATGTTAAAAGGACCGTGTATCCTCGATTGCTACACTACAATCTAAATATAGTTACAGTCATGCTGAAGAATTTGCCAACAATAGAGGAACATAGACATCATAATTCACATTAACAAAATTAATGTGTGCAAGAGAAGAATATCATTCAGCAATTCAATCTGAAATCTTAATAATGAATCAAAAATAAAATTATACCAAAGAAGGCCCAACTTGAACATATAAATACGTCAATATTTCAAATACATGAAAATCCTCAGCAGCAAACCTGTAGTAGATAAAGGACACACCTAGAAAACTACAAGCCACAGCATTTATGTAGCTTCGAGCCTCAACAGAATCCAGACCAAGGGCAATAATACTGAAATCATTGTAAAAATCTATCTCTTTGTCCTCAATACGACAAAAGTGTGGCACAATATTCACACCACTAACTCTTTCCGTGACTCGTTTTGCAGCCACCTCAGCCTTTGGCTTTCCAACATCCTCAAGCCTATATACATAACACGAAAATTATGTAACATATTCTCATAGAACTTGAAAACAAGAAACTTAATTCACTGGCAACAAAAAATTCATCACCAAGTAATCTTCAAATCCGTCAGTACATGCCTACAACAAAATATATTCATGGTGTGCTAAGTGGTTTAAGATAACTTATACTAAAGTACTCTGAATGAGTTTGGAAAATAGGGCCTGAGAAAGGACATAAAACAAAATCGGATGCACATAATCAATACATGATTACATTGTCATTGGTCAATACATGCTAACCATTTCCAAGATGTCATAACAACTTAATGACCGAGCAGCTTTTGATGTTCAGTAACAAATCAGTCCCGTTCATCCAAACCTATCATTTTGGTACTAATAGATAATACTAATCCCTAACAGTAAGGTCAAGAAACTAAAAAGAATGCTTTGGAAAACTATTTGATGGGAGCCAAAATAGGTCCATGCACTTAATCATCTTGACACCATTAGAATTGTGATCACCAGATCTTTTCTTATGACATCTACTACAACAAAAGCATTGGATACAATTAACATTATTAAAATAGAGTTTCACTAGTGCAGTTTCTGGCCACTATCGTCATGTTGGATCAGACTAATAGACCAACCCATGACCATGATAGGCAGATATACCGCTGCTATCTCGCACCTCTCTTTTATGTATGTGTACGGATCTATATACATTGTCAATTTTTCATCCTTACTAAGAAGCACAACCTGCCACCAAAAGAACTATTTCAGTTTGCACCAGATATACATCACCTCCTTCTAGTATAAACCACTTGAGAAGAAACTAACATAACCTCCAGTACTAATCAATTTCACACCAATTGAAAATGAAATTATAAATCTTCTACAGTTACATCTACCTTGATATTAGTGCAATCCCCCCTCCTAGTTCCGTTTTGACCGAAACAAATCCCTCACTTGCTCAGCAATTTCAAAAAGCAATCGAATATATCAGTTGTTAGGAGTATTAATGAATTTAATACCTGAACAGAAATTGACGATTTAGATTGGAGACTTCAATTCGGTCCATATCAATGACTTCGAGGTTCCTAAACCCCGAAAAAGCCAAATCTTTCAGTAATTCACATCCCAATCCACCCGCTCCAACCACCAACACTTTCGCGTACTCTTGAAGATCGTTTCTCAACTACATTAATCAACAAGAAAATCAAAATTTAAGGCATAGTTCCGCGAAGAAGCGTAGCACACAGGAGTTGTTTGAAAAAAGTCCAGAAAAGAAAGGAAGGGGAAAAGCTTACATCCGTGCCGGGCTCAAAGGTAGGGCCGACGAGATTCCCGTGCCTGAGGAGGAGCTTGTCGAGGTCTCTTGATCGGCTGCTACTAAGTTGCTCCGCCATGGCAACACTCTCTCTAAGTCTCTATCCTCTATGGGGAGAACTGAAAACGCAAACCCCACTTTAAAACTCTTCTTCAACGCAGATACTAATCTGCAGCAATCGTCCTGGTTGCGTAAATTTTAAGCTTGTGGTGTAAATAAATCAGTAAAACAGTACAGTACACGTCCTAACCTGACCTCTCGTTTGCTAATAGCCTATGGGCCCCGTTTGCCAAAGTTTAGTTTCCGAAAATAATAATAATAGTGTTTGTCAATAGTTATTCAGAAATAATTATAAGGTGAGTCCAACAATATTAATGTATACAAAATTAAATAAACCTATGGCTTATGCCATATTTGAAGTAAACATTTTTATTTCACAAGTTGTTAAAACAAATGCACATTTTCAACTTATTAAATAAACTGTTTAAATTAAGCTAATAAATATGTTTAAAAATAAAATGTGGCAACCAGATTGGCATATAAATATGTATGTTTCATTCCTCAGTACCCTGTCCATTCCCATGCCCCTATTAAATTGGGCCTCCCAAAATCTAACCAAAATATTCAAGATCTTCTCTTGCTATGTATGTTTCTGCTGCAGCAAAACTCTTGATAAAATGAACTATTTTGTGTTGTATAGTATATGAAGTATCTACGTACTATGAGATGCCCTGATGCTTAATTGTCCTTAGCAATGGCAGAAAAATATATACAAACTCTTGTTGACAATCACACAGTTGTTCATAATGCAGATAAATTCCTACTGTGAGACGCCTCTCCGCTTTAGAAAGAGCGCGTAGAGCAATTCATTCCATGAATCTGGAACTCCAGGAAGACACCAGTGGCTGCAGTCTTGCCTATGTAGCGGCGCAGGAGGATTAAGATAATATATAGATGAATGCCCATCTTTCCTTCTTGAACTCATATTAGTCAAATGTAACACATTGATAGGATTACTGTAGGATTTGTTTGACTGAGCTGATAAAACATCCTTAAATATGTTGTAGATGCTGCCTGAAATGTGGGAGGGAGCGTCTAGTTCTGGCAGCTTCTCCATGTGACAGCCTCCGCCATTTCTCCAATTCCCGCCTCTGTATTACCATATTTAGTTTGTTTAGATAATTTTAGGCGGGGAAGGAAGAAGATTTAAGATGCAATAATTAACAAAGATTGATAGGCAAACCTGAAATGGACTGGGGCATATGTACGAAAAAAGACCCGAGTCTTGCTTGTGACCTTGTGGTTTATATAGTCTACCACGGTTTCTAGGGACTTTCGATAAGCAGTGTCAACTTGCATCTCCAACTTCACCTTTGTTCCTTCTTGGAAGTAACAACCCCTGACCAGTTGGATGAAAGTTAAAGTTAAGCAAGAGGCAATATATCTAATGATACTATAAATTAAGAGACAATTAGCTAGTTAAGTTAGAACACATAGTTTGCCTCTTGGAGATGAATCGATTGTTAAGTTTGTATCGTAGTTTAACTTTAAGTGAAAACAGAAAAGATTGAAGCTAACACCAGTAACCCTTGAACACATATTTTATCATTTTTGTAACTTAATTGAATGCTCAACACAAAGCAACAAATGCACAATGGCCTTATGTTGGAGTTTGCAGTAGACATATAGAAGAATAAAGAAGACGAGGAATTAATGTACTTATATAAAATGAACTTACCCTCTAATGGTCTTCTCATAATTCCACCAATGCCCAGTGTTAAAAACCAGAATATCTGCATTTCTCCATTTCAATGAGCTCCAATCCACCACATCTACTTTCAGGGTAAGTCTTACCTTTGGTGGAGATTTAGCAGGAGGTCTGCCCTGCGATACAAGAAATGGAGCCCGATAGTACTCCACCGTGCAGTTATAATCCACGAACTTGAAGACCAAGAACCCGTTGTGCTTAGTAATTGGGCTGCCATTCACTTCATAAATTGAATCCTTATTGGGAACTGCAGAAGCTAGCATGCACAGAAGGGACTCCCACTGGTTTCTTCCGATTGAGTCTCCCACGAAAGCTAGTCTTTTGTTCCGCAATTTCTCCAACATTAATTTTGCATCAAATCTGGTATAGGAATCAACCAAGAAGTATAGCATATTAATATTTTCCTACTTACATCCCAATTAACATAATGAAGTTTAAGATCATCTTATCAAACTCAAGACTATATGATGGAAGGTATGAATCATGAATGTACATTTAAGATAACCAAGTTCCAGGTTCAACCTTTCCAAAACAAAAGTCCAATCCTAAATAAAATGCGAGGTAGAACTAATCTCAAGTTCCACAAGTGTGAGTTTCCTTCCTTCTACCCCTTTCCAAATATAATAGGAGTACCAAGAACCTATACTTATAAGTAATTGTTAAATCCATAACATTTTTTTTTATTTCCACAATAAAAGTGTCGTTGTAGATGTAGCGATGGTGAAACCGTCGCTATAAGATGTATAGCTACACTTTTGTTGTGAAAATAACAATTTCTATTGTATTTAACAATTTCCTATTTATATTATTTGAAAATGATAGTATCAAACAAATCAGAAAGAATTATTTTAATAGAACTAAAGTGAATTAATAGATGAAGAAAGTCCCTATTTTTAAATGAAACCAAGAGCTATCAAAATACATTACTACTGCATCACAAATTAAAGGTCCAGCGAAGTGACAAAACAGATTGTAGAGCATTATGCAATAGTACTAGTACCAGGTGGCACAACACGTGTAAATTTATATGGGATAAAATAAAAAATTTATAAAATTTGAATGACTAAATATAAAGATTAAAAAAATTAATATAAAAAGACAAAATAAGAATTACAACAAAAGGTGAGAGGCATTTTGGGGAGCCGAAAGGTTTCACTTGCTCCGGCTATATATACTTTCGGTTACCGTACAGTTAACTCCATGGTAAGTTGATTAATTGATCAATTCAATCAATTAATCTGCGTGTCAATATTATATTGATGAATTGATCAAAAATTAACTTAACCGATCCATATTTAGCTTCACGTCATTATGCACAGCTTGACGGCCAATGACAGTGAAAGGATGTGCAAACAACCAATTGAAAAAGAAAGCACACAAATAAAAGTCGACAAAACAGATACTTGATAGCAATCCTTGCGGTTTCTCTCTTTATGATCTGCTACTACGTATATGCAATTAATTATACACAAATATTTGGCATATCCCAAAAAAGAATTTAAGATATTTTCAAGTCTCCCAACCATAAAAGTAGGGCCTATTTTATGGAGTAATTACATAAGATAGGCTCCACTTTATAATTACGCAAGAGAAGATGGCTGAGCCAAGCTTCAGAAAGACAGAAAGTGTTGTTATTTTCGCAACACAGAAAACAGAGGAAACAGACCACATAGATATTGAAGGTTAGAATCAAAAATCACAACCCAAACCAATGAAACTACTAACTACAATAGTCTTAAATCAAGTGAAATACTAGCATGTTCTTTGAAGTCAAAATGAAGATTCAATCAAAAAATAATTTCTAGATAAAGCAGAGCAAAATGAAGAACCTGGGCAAGTTGCAGGCTTTTGGTTGCCAACGCCATTTCGTGTAGAACAAATCAGGCCGGCCATTCTCAGAACACCTAAACCCACCATCCAAAAAGTTGCAATCTTTGGACTGATACAACGGATAGCTCTCGTCCCACACCCAATCACCTTCGAACACATCACACGCCCCACCCTTTTCACTCAAAAACTCAACCTTTCTCTCTCCACCACCAGACCCATTAAATTTCAGCCCCATAAACCTCTCAGGTTGTGTTGAAAACCGAAACCCTTTAGCAAAATCTCCATAATTAAAGTAAAGAAAGCAGCAAGTAACTAAAACTGTACCAAAAACAAAGCCAATAATTTGCACAGAAGGCTCAAACAGTCCAAAACGCTTGATTTTCTTCAAAGTATCCATGCAAGCCATTGTATCTAACTCTGATTGAGATGGGTTTTTACACATTTCGACAATGAAGCAAATTTGGCTATCGAGAGGAAACCAAGAAATTCAATTCAAAATTCAGAATACATGAATATAATTCCAAATTACTAAAAAACACTCCTTAAATATAAAAATTCAGTCTGAGAATAAATAATCATAGAATCAAGAATTTAAAAATGTAGAACATGAATAAATTCCAAAAAGAATGATAAGGAGGTGTGGTGTACAAGCAAAACAACATTCATGGCAAATCGAGCTTTTGAATCTTGTCTTCTTTACTCGATGAGTGAGGAATGGTTACTATATATATATATATATATATATATATATATATATATATATATATATATATATATATATATATGCCAGCGATCTTTCTCCACGTCCCAATCACATAAGACGTCCCGATCCCGCATGATAAAACACAATCAACATCGAAAAGCTTGACGGCGGTTCCGTCGTGGATAAATTTCGAGCGTGAATTAGTATGTGTTCACAAGGTTAACAATGGAGGAATGTCTCGCTTATGTCAGTAGTGTCTAGAGAGATATAATAATTCTCGATCGTGTGTATATGGGAGAATCAAAAAATCAATATGTGTGAGAACGTCATTCTTACAGGCGATGGCTTCCTTCTTTGCTAGGTTATCTTATCTTTGCTTGGATTCTTGTACCTTACCCACTACTACTTGACACCCCTCCGATCGATGGGTTCTGCATTGATCGCATGGAACTTATCCACCGCTTTTGGCCATTGTTTTCATCTGCATAGGCCTATAATCCCATCCACATTAATGCATGGCGAGATATCTCGGTCAATAACCGTCATGCTATATCATCATTACAAGTCAAAGTAATAGATATTAAGTGACCCAATGGGTTAATCCAACGAACCGACTCGGTCCTATAGGATTTAAATAAAGCTAACACAGTGACTAGGCCCAACAAGCCCCACGACTTAATTATAAAAGCCCAATGGAATAAATTAATAAATGAGCCCAATCTACCCGGCCCAAATAGGAGAAATATCATGACCCAACATTACCCCCTAGTTTTTTGTTAAACAGGATGTTTAATGGAAAACTATAAACGGTCCACGATATCAGAATTTATTAGAGGTCTAAAATAGAAATAATTGAGGCATACCCACTTTAATGCAAAAAATGGGGATTTAGGATGGTTTGGATGCCCACTAAGAATGCTGCCCAATTGGATAAAGGATTTGAATTTGAACAAGATGGATCAATAGTTAAAAACTCAACAGTTAGGCCCAATCTGATAAGATATCCAAAGGTCGCCCCAAACATGTCCCATTCGAATTCTCATCATTACTGACATTTTTAATGCTACTACTATTCCACAATATGGTAAATCGATATAAAAGGTAAACTTTACCAATTTTGGCGGTTTTACTCGCTAGTTTGAAATTGAACCTTTGAGCTTTCTTCTCCTTCTCGAAAATTCTTTTTCTAGCTTTCGGGACCTCAACAATGGTGAATCCAAGCCGATTCCTTCAGTTCCTCTCACTCAAACCCTAACCAAGAGGGTTCGAAAGCAAACCCACCATCTCCTGCCGATTTTTTCAAGGATGGGGAACAATTTCCTCATGCCAATATCCCGTCCACCATTACTTTAATCCGAGATTCGTGTGCCTCCTGATTCGATACTAGATTCCGGACAATTCGCCATAAGGGCTCCTGCTCCTAGAAGCGAATGTACCAATGACCGAGACGGTTGGGTCGCCATGCCTGCTACTTTTTTGGAAAAGGGGATTCGCCTACCCCTTCACGTCTTTGTCGTCACCCTCCTAGGATTCATAGAAGTGGACTTTGCTCAGTTGGTGCCCAACTCTTACATCCACATCTTTGGCGTTCGTTTTTCCTTACGCCACGCAACCGGGGTTACTCCTCCGTCGACCTTTTCTTCACCCTTTTCTCAAATTAGGTAGATCCCGAAAACGAGGGTTCAAGATCTTGAAACAAACAATCTCCACGCCCAAACTCTAAGTTCGAGAAGAGGCCACTGATGAACACTCCTTCGAGCAACAAAGGTTGGCACGAGAAATGGTTCTTCATCACTGGACCAGAGATCTCTTCTCTTCCAGACTGGACCACCCTAGACCGGATCTTTGCTGACTTTGGTGACATTCCCAAGAAGGCGTGTGAGGGAAATGGGAGATTTTCCGACGAAAATCCTCCACAAGAATGGAGCTTTACCTTGCTGACCAAACAAGCCTGGGTGTATGATCATAAATGTAAGTTTTGAATAACTTTGCAATATAATTTCTGAGGTATTTATGTGGCAAGGATCTTAATATGTGATTATTTGCAGTATCCTGATCAAACCAACTTCTTCTAAGTGAAAGATTTGGGAGATTTTACATGGGGAGGATTTGGGAGGCGAATGAAGAGCTTCCCATCAAGAGCCTTCCCAACCGAATTCCCCTACCTCCAACCCAACACCTATTCCCTTCTGAATGATGAACTCAAGTGACGAGCCTTTCATTCTGAAGAAGTCCTCCGACCTCATGAAGGAAGAAGAAGGTCATAAAAAAGCCGAACTACCCTCATGAGATAGATCCCGAAAGCGGCGAGGAGGTTCTTCCCAAAACAAACCCACAATCAACTCCTCCAACTGGCTCTGTCCCCACATCTTCCGAATCACTCCAATAAAGAGGAGTCTACTTGACATACCTCTACACGATCGGGGCGAAAGTCCTTCGTGCCAAAAAATTAAGATAAAAATAATTCCCTCACCGTGAAGAACTCCGTCCCCTCCAACTTCAACAATTGACCCCAACCAAACCCAAACACGATCTTTGAAATTTGGTTGAAGCCGACCTCTTATTGTCCCGAAAAGAAAACATCCTTGGACGGCCCACCCGGAGTTCAACCTCTCGCCCTTCGTCCACTCCCGAGCCTACACTCGCCTGCCGTCTCCTTCCCCAGAAAGGTGACATGCGGGTCCTTCACCGGCTCATGATCAACTGTGCCTTCTCCTCCGACATACGACTCTACCGAATTCCAAAGAGGATGCCATGGGCTCGCCAACTATGTGGCCCCGATTCAACGCCAACTTTCCTTTTCAACTGCTCGAGGCTTCGTTCATGGCAGACCAAATGACCACCGATTCGAGAACGATGCGAATGGGGACTTCTTGCATGAAGGCATGAGCTACTTGGCGAAGGTAAATGGCTCTCTCCTTCCTCTCGCTTTCCATTCTTATCTTCGTATTAATATATCCGAAAACCGATCAAATCATCTCAACATATACAGTAAATCTCAGTATTCGTAAGGCTTTGCGTCCAAGATCTCTCGAGGCTGAATCCGGAGAGGAGGCGCTGAGGAAGGAGAACTCCATCCTGAAGTCTCGCCTTGGCTCGGGAAAGGACCCAACGTGAAGGCATCCTTCATACCAATGAAGGACTTCAGAAAGAGTTGGCCCAAGCCAAGGAAGATGTGAAGGCCTCCAAGGAAGAACTAAAGTCGACTAAAGCACAGCTTGCTGAAATCATTAATATGAACGTTGACCTGGTTCAGAGGAGTGAAATAAGGATGAACAAGATCAAGGAGTTAAAGGCTGACGCTAAGATCTTGACCAAGACGATTCATAAGCTGGAGCGGGAAGAAACCCATCGGGAGAATATACTACCAACCGCAATGAACAAGAAATCCGAGAACTCAAGGCTCTTGGGACCTTGGGCCTCCTTTGGTGATGCTCTTCGCAAAGAGATATGTGAAGAGTATCGAACTCGGATGAAATAAATGGAGAAATAATGAGGATTCATACGGAAGCTACAAGCTCTCCAAAGTCGTAGCAAGGAAAAAGTGATCAAAGCCAACTTAGATCCATACTTGCTCGACTCTTGAGATGATGAGGATCTTTTGAAGCAACGACTTATGTTTCTCTTAGGTTTTATTTAAAAATACTTGTAAAAACTTACATTTATTTTACCTTTTGTAAATAAATTAGTATTAATGAGAAGTGATCTTCCTTAAGACTTCAATATATTTTTACTTTCAGTCAATACTTCAATATGAATTTATATGGACAAATATACAAAAACCCCTTCGAGGATTTAACTCAAATTGTTAATTAACAATTAAGCATGTCATATAACAGATAAAGTGATGTTAAAGAACGAGGCATTCCGAACTCAACACTTAAATAAAATAAAGTAACACATACTCTCATGGTTCAAAGTGTGAGATCGGTCCATTTTGTTTACCACTCGGGGTGAAACAATTATATAAAAACCAAGATATAAGGATCAAGATATAAGGACCAAGATATAAGGACCAATTGTGACCATTGATTTACCACCCTGGTAAAATCAATATAGGATCCTTCGCTCACCACTTGCTGGGGTAGAAACGACAAATGAAATTTGCCATCGAATGGCCAGCAAGTCCTACCATACCTCCTTACACCGTAGTGACCATAGGACAAATAGGACCAGGACCAATAGTGACCATTGATTTACCACCCTGGTAAAATCAATATAGGATCCTTCGTCTACCACTCGGGGTAGAACGACAAATGGGCTGCCATCGAATGGCCAGCAAGTCCTACCATACCTCCTTACACCGTAGTGACCATAGGACAAATAGGACCAGGACCAATAGTGAAAAAGTGTCTTTTTATTGATAATGAACAATAATATACAAACTTCCGATGAATTAACTTGATCTTTATTGAAAGTATTTAAAACTTTGCCAAATGTGCCAAGTGTTTTTGATTTCAGAACCATCTAATGTCCTTAACCGATAAGTGCCCGGTTTTGATACTTCGATCACTTCATATGGCCCTTCCCAGTTTGGCATTAACTTTTCCGTGTTTTGAGGTGTAGAAGCTTCGACTTCTCTGATGATGAAGTCTCCTACTTCGAATCTGCGAAGCTTGACTCCTTTGTTATAATGTTTAGCTACTCTTCGTTGATAAGCAGCCAATTTAAGTAAAGCAACCTCTCTGACTTCTTCTAGCAGATCCAAATTGGCCTTCAGTCCTTCGTCATTGTATATTTCTTTGTATTGACTGACCCGAAGACTTGGAGATCCGATTTCGACAGGGACTAAGGCATCGATTACCATAGGCGGTCGAAAAGGTGAATCCCGATGGTAGTCCTCGGTGTAGTCCAGTAAGCCCACAACATGTTGGCGAAGCAGCCTCCTCCGCCATCTTCCTTTAGCTTCATCCATTATCGCGCTTGATCCTGCTTCAAAGAACGTCCCGTTGGTCACCTCAACTTGCCATTTGACCGTGGATGAGCCATCAAGTCTTCTTATCTTCAATCCCCAACTCCTTTAAAATGCTTCAAATTTTGATCCTATTTAATGGCGTCCGTTGTCCGATATTAATACTCTGGGATCCCGGCTTAAACACTACTGACTCTTTTATGAACTTCAAACATTCTTGCTCAGAATTAACCAAGTGGCTTCGCCTCTACCCACTTAGTCATGTAATCAATAAGCAACTATGACAAAGCTAACTCCGACCTTTAGCTTTAGGCAATGGACCCAGATATATCTACCCCCAGACGGCGAAGGGTATAGGAGATAAAATCGAGTATAGCTCTTCCGGTGGTGATGTGAGATCGATCGCTGAGTTGGCACTTTTCACATTTCTTAACATACTCTAGCTGTAGCCTCTTTGAAAATTGTAGGCCAATAGTATCCTCCTTGCCAAGTACTTTGTAAGCCAAAGATTTAGCGACCATATACGGTCACCACAAATTCCTCGTGAACCTCCAGAAGAAAGCATATTCCGCTTCGGATGGGACCGGACACTTTAATAATGGTGAAGAAAAGGCTAATCGATAAAGGTCCCCATCAATAAGAACAAAGTCGGGCGCTTCTTGTATTTGATCTTTTTGCCAACATCCGATCCGAATGAAGGACGCCATCTGCTAAATACTCGATGTAGGGGTCATCCAAATAGCTTAGATCGTTCGATACACATCACTGCTTCATGTTGAACACTCGGTTGTTGTAGAACTTCCAAGTAAACAGATCCATTAAAAATATCTGCATCCGTAGTAGCCAACTTCGACAATGCATCGGCGATGGAATTGTCATTACGCTCTATGCCCTGAAATTCGTACGAAGCGAAATACTGAAGTCGGTCCTTTAACTCCGCCAGATACTTGATCATCCGATTTCCATGAGCTTCATAATCCCCCGATAGCTGCTTGACAACCAACTGAGAGTCACTGTAGATGATAAGGTTCTGGACCTCTAGACTCTTTGCCAATCGAACACCCGCTAGCACTGCTTCATACTCGGCTTCATTGTTTGTCGCTTTAAATCCGAATCTGATGGCCTGTTGAACTTTGAACCCGTCCGGACTTGTCAAAATAATTCCTGCCCCACTAACAGTTAGGGTAGAAGAACCATCTGCATATAGAGTCCAAACATTCTTATTTTGTTGAAGAATCGCAAGCAATCGCCGATCGGTCGATTCAAACTTTCCGAGAACTTCGATTCTAACTTGCGGTGAACGAACATTCTACCATGAAATCGGCCAAAGCTTAACCTTTGATAGCGGTTCGGGGATGGTATTCGATGAAAAATCGACAATTCCATAGTCCATGCCGCTTAGTCTCCTCAAACTTCCGGCTTGCCCATCACTTTCTTCAATGGTGATCCAGTGTAGACGGCCAGAGAATTCGACCTTGAAAATATTGCTTGAAGCTTTCTCTTAGCAATTATTAAAGCAAAGGCAAATTTCTCAATATTCGGATACTGGTTTCAAAGATCTCGCAGGACGTGACTAACATAATAGGCCGGATCTTTGCCTTCCATCGAGCTCCCGAACCAAAGATTTGCTCCAACCGCTAACGAACTTGCTGCTGAGATACGATATAAGGTCTCTGTTGGAATGGGCTTCACCAATAAAGGAGCCAAGAAAAGATACGCCTTTATGCCTTGGAAAGTGTCTTCACACTCAAAGTCCACTGGAATGTCTTCGCATTCTTTGGCCCTTTCAATGTATCAAAGAAAGGAAGGCACCTCTCTGCGAGATCTGGCGGCGAACCTCCTCAAAGTCGCAATCCCCGCCAAATGACGTTGGACATCTTTGAACGATCGAGGAGTCTTCATATCAAGAATGGCCTCGAATCTTCTCCGGATTGGCCTCGATACCCTTTGATGACAATATAACCCAAAACTTCCTTGCACCGAGGCGAAAAGTGCACTTGGCGGGATTAAGTCTCGATTGACGATGACCAGACGATCTGAAAGCACTCCTCTAGATCGTCGAAATGACTCTGAACTCCGCATGTTTTTCACGATCATGTCATCGACGATACCTCCATGTTCCTTCCTACCGCCATCGAAGATGAAGTTCATCATTCTCCTCGGTAAGTGGCTCCAAAGATTTATAAGGCCAAAAGTCATCTTCTTGTAGGCGTACTGCGAATCGGTGTGTAATAAACGCGGTCTTTGGGATGTCCTCTTTACGCATGGATATTTGGTGATAACCTCAAAAGCATCCATAAAGCTTAGTAATGCATACCCCAAAGTGGCATCGATAAGTCGATCAATATGGGCGGAGGATAAAGTCCTTCTGACAAGCTTTATTGAGGTCGGTGTAGTCGATGCAAACCCGCCATTTTCCATTCTCGCTTACGCACCAACACCACATTCGCCATCCACTCGGGATAATCAATTTCATAGATGAAGTCGGCACCCAATAGCTTTCTTATTTCCTCATCAATGATTTTCTCGTCGTTCGGGCGCAAAGATCCGCTTTTTTCCGCCAACCGCTTCTTCGAGGATCTACATTCGTGCTATGCTCGGCTATCTTCCGACTAACTCTGGGCGTATGTCCCTTGGTTCCCATGCAAAAATATCCGCATAAGCGGTAAAGAGTTCTATAAGGTTTGTCCAAGAGGTTCTCGTAGACTGAACCGATCTTCACTGATCTTGTCTCGGCTTTCCAAGGATCAACTCGACCTCCTCCGTCCCTCCCAAGAGAATCACCATCGCCTCGAACTACTTTCGGTAAAGGGCTCAATCTCAATTGTCATCGCTTTTTTTTGTTTGTCGACCCCCACTCCGGAGGAAATGACGACATTCGGTAGCATCGTCGGGCTAGATCCAAGTCCCCCGCCACCTCTCTACTCCATGAGCCGTGGGAACTTGACTTTGAAATGAGGGATGGAGGTCACAACTTGGAGAGCAGCGATTAAAGTAGTCTTCCCAAAGATAGCGTTATAGGTGAATCAACGTGCACAACATAGAATTTACATCTTATTTCGACTTCTTTGGGTCTTTGTCAAGATAATCGGGAATTCAATAGTGCCTGCAACTTTGACCGGATCATTGCTGAAGCCGTATAAAGGAGCTTCCTGCCCGACCTCCATTTTTTGCCCATCAAGGTGCATCCTCTGATAGGCATGGGCGTCTGATATATTCATCAAGATCCATTATCTATCATCATGCGCTTCATGTCCACCGTGCCCACTTGCGCTGTGATCACCAAGGCCCCCTCATGTGGCTCGATGGGTTCCGAAGGATAGTCAGCGTCGGTAAATGATATGACAGTCCCGGGGAATGGTCTATCCACCTTCAGGGGAGCATCTGTCACAGTCATGACCGAATCCAGGTAAGCCCTTCTCTTCCTCCCTATCAACTTCCCTGCAGATCCACCGGTTATCACATCGATGACATGCCTTGGCGGCGGTACTGGAGCCCTTTGAACCGTCTGAACAGTACGGTTAATGTTCTGCTGATCATTTACGGCCACATACTGCACCAACAAGCCATCCTTAATCTTCCTCTCCACAAAGTCTTTCAAATTGCAACACTCGTTAGTGTCGTGGCCAGCGGCCTGATGATAGCCACAATACTTACGAGTTTACCCCGCCGATTCGGTGAGTTATCACGGGGTGGCTCAAAGAAAGGTTGATTTCGATTTGATCCGAATTATCGATCTATCGATGTTTAGTTTGGTGTAGACCTTATTCACCTTCGGGCGGAGCGGAGGGATGACCGCTACTTCCTTCACGCCAGAATTATTGTATTTTTTGAACGCCTCCGTCCGATCATTATACCCCCGCTCTCCTTTGTTCAACTTCTACCTTAGAGCTATCGACTCTTTCACCGACCCAAAGGAGGATGCTTGGTCGTTCATAGCTTCTTCCACAACGATATAGCCTTACGCCTTGTCAAAGGCTTCTACCAAGCTCTTCTGATGGTTGAACATCAACTTCTTCACCAACTTTTCTGGACTTTACGGATCCAATCCATTCGGAACAAACCCTCTGACTGGAGATCATTAAGATCGGATACCGACCGATCGCTTCTCCGAACCTCTTTACATATCGCCCAAAGATTCACCGTAAACCGCCGGATCATGCGGAGCAGAACCCGTGAAACTTTCCTCTTCTTGATTACTCCGAAAGCGGGCATAGAATTTATCACAAAGTTCGGTCGAAGAGGATATTGAATCCAAGGCAAAGTTCCCAACCAATGTCTCGCATCCTTTCTCAGCGTCGTAACAAAGGTGTGGCACTTGGCGAAAGATCGATGAAGTCGTAATAGTCCATTAAGCCGGTCAAACGCTTTGGCTATGGTCATAAGGATCCCGGTTCTATCGTAACTTTCCATGCGAGGCAATTTTTAGTGATATCCGCTTTTTCCTTGAGAATATTCGAGGAAAAAGGGATGCTTTCTTTCGGGCGTCCTTCACTGCTAGACCTCGGCCGATTTGCTTGCTTTCTGAGCTCTCTTAGCTCCTTTACCAGAAAATCAACACCTTCAGGCTATGGGGAAACCTCTTTCTCGTGAACAACATTATGTCTCTGAGAGGATCGACCTCCTACTGCCGATCCTACTGCCCTGGAGGGACTTCTTGATCCGCCTTGATGCACAACTCTTTCCTTATGGTGAGAATGATCACGTTGATAGTCCATTACCCTGACTTCGGGTACGACCTCCCTCGACCTGCTCCTTTGTCGATAATCATCTCGATGTTGAGAGGTAACGGCCATTATTGCCTTCTTCGAGGCCACGGGAGTTTTGCTCCTTGATCTCCTCCTACTTCGAGAATGATCCCTAGAAACACGCATGGAACGCTTCGGCTCCTTACCCTTTCGTCGCGACTCCTCCTTACGCCCACTTCGTCCTTCGGACTGATCATGGCTAGATGCTTCGTCCCGTAATTCCGCCACCCGAAGCATCTGTTCGGCTATATCTTCTCTTTGCTTTAACAGGACCTCCATGGCTCTATCTGCTTTGTCCGCCATCTTCGCCAACTTGGCAGCTCTATCTTTCTGACTACTTCTATGATAAATCTTGGTCGGTGAGCCTTCCACCTGTCCTCGACCATGATCTCGCTCCTCATCCGCACCGAAAACCAATCTTCGCTCGCCCCCCGCCAGAATCTTGAACGGAGATCTCACGAATTATGCTTAGAGGCCGTGCTCTGCGTGAGCACTTTTTGGAAGGACCAGACGATCCTTCATCAAACACGAGGCGGTGGCCGAATTAGCTAATATCATCGCCTTTGCCTTACGGCGTACCATCCCTACTCCTCATCATCTTCCAAGTAGGTTAAACGATTGTGATTGAAAATTTTAATGACACTAGAACTCAAAAGCCCTCCTTCTAGCGCCAATGTTAACGCCAGGATCTTTCTCCACGTCCCAATCACGTAAGACGCCCTGATCCTGCACGAAGAAACACAAATAACACCAAAGCTCGCGACTACGCGGCGGTTCCTTCGGGGATAAGCTCGAGTGTGAGAATTAGTATGTGTTCACAAGGTTAACAATGGAGGAATGTCTTTATCTGAGTGTCCGGAGAGAGATAATAATTCTCGATCGTGTGTATATGGGAGAATCAAAAAATCAATATGTGAGAACGCACCTCTGAGGCGATGGCTTCTTCTTTGCTAGGTTATACTATCTTTGCTTGGATTACTTTACACCCACTACTACCCCGACACCCTCCGATCGATGAGTTCTGCCGAACGCATGGAACTTATCCACCGCTTTTATTGTTTTCACCGCCGTACGGCTATAATCCCATCCACATTAATGCATAGCAGATATCTCGGTCAATCAAATCATGCTATATCATCATTACAAGTCAAAGTAATAGATATTAAGTGACTCGATGGGTTAATCCAACGAACCAGGCAGGTCCTATAGGATTTAAATAAAAGCTAACATTAAAGTGATTAGGCCCAACAAGCCCCACGACTTAATTATAAAAGCTCAATGGAATAAATTAATAAATGAGCCCAATCTACTACCTACCAAATAGAGAAATATCATGACCCAACAATATATATATATATATATATATATATATATATATATATATATATATATATATATTCCCTTTTGGTTTTGGTAATGACTAGATGGGTGTTAAGAAAGTAAGGTATCATTCATGAAATCAGTTTGTGCAAAAGGAAATTATTATTTTTTTCCTCTTTTTGCGCAGAGAGAGAGAGAGAGAGAGTAATTAGTTGAGTTTAGGTAAAATGAATTGAGGAAAATGTGGGTATATATCTTTCTTGGTTAAGAAATTTGGAAATCTTTGGATGGAATTGAGGAGTCACCACTTAATTATTTGAAAATGTAAATACCAATAGGTTGGCTTTAGTGCGATTTGGCTTTGGTATGTCGGACACTGGTTTTGACCAGGCGATCAAATTGCTGACTTTGGCCTTGAGCCGCCGAGCCAGACTCCAAGGCCGCCGGGGCCGGACCAGGGCGAGGCCGAGGCAGCGAGACCAGGCCCCAGGCCTTGCAATTGGTGATCTGGTCCCTTTTTTAATGTTATATATTAAATATTAAAATATAAATAATAAAATATAAATTAATAAATTTTGTAAAAATGATGCAAGATTTTTGAGATTTATTTTATTTTAACATTCTACTACACACCAATATAAATTGAATGATTAGAACAAAAATAAATATATTCATCTTAAATTACAAAAAAAATGTAATTTAGATGTAACTTGAATATAAAACAAATTGATTTCTTAAATATATGTCTAATTGTCTACTATGCACTTCGTAGAAAATATTGTAGATTACTTAAATACTGTAGATTACACTTTTATTTTTTGAATATAAAGTTAGTTTCGATTTTATTTTCTTATAGTACGTATTAGGATCAGTTGGACATATATTTTGTAAAGTTTAAACACACATATATCTTTTCATTTATGATCATTAAACTCTTACATGGTTATATCTCAAGTATTAATTCCAGTTAGTTTTCAAATTACTTTATGAAATTTTTATTTAAATTGGTACAACAGAATACCTAAAACATAACCAAAATCATAAATCCCCCCAAGAATTTAGCATATCCAAATTAATGAAGAACTTGAGTATTTACAAGAAATAACCTTATTATTAATATTTAATATTAAAAATTAGTTTATTGATGTATTAATTAATGTTAATATTTAACATTAAAGTAACAAAGAATATTACTAAAATTTTATTGTTAAATATTAGTACTTTAGTATTTACAATAAATTAACTTATTATTAATATTTAATCAACTAAGTAACTAACTTATTATTAATATTAAATACACTATCTAGTTATATTCATTGAATATGTATAGTAATTAAATATATCAACAAGAAATCAAGAATAAATAATTAAAATTTTAAATTTTATTGATGTATTAATTAAAACTAATGTATTATAATTTATAAATTACAACAATGAATAAGTAAAATTTATACTTTATTGATGAATAATTATAAATTTAAAGTTCAAAATTATAAATAATTAGATAAAAAATCTTGTAAGGTCTCGGGCTGCCGGGCAGACCATGCCATGCCGGCCAGTCGGGCCTTTGCAGCGAGCCGTGCCAGCGATTTTTGTCAAAAAAAAGTGGTCTTTTCAAGCCTTCCAGGCCGAACTGGCCGGGCAGAGCCTTGACCAGACCGGGCTTTGACCAGGCCGGGCCCAGGTCAGACCAAGGTCAGACCGCAGGCCTCGGGCCTTTTGTGCATCCTTATCTCTCTCTCTCTCTAAATTTCGTTTGTGGGTGGGTGGATATGGGTCATGGTCAGAAGAGAGAGCACGTTTTATTAGTGGGACGTGGGTGTTAAATGTTAGTTATAGTAATTTACTACCTCCAGGCTCCATCCAAAAAAATCAAGAAAAAAATTGATATAATATTGATATTACCGCATCATGTATCTACATTATTATTACTTCTCGGATTAAATGACGTTTTAGAGTTAACAAGAAATACTAACATAAAATATTTTTTGTATCCCTAATTAATTATTTCTCTCTCTACGATTAATAAAAAAGGTAATGGTCAAAGATGAAGGCAATTAATGGGTTATTGGAACTTTAGTTGTATATGTGGTCAAATGGTTTATGTAATTGCATTTACTAAACATATTAAATAGAGTGGTAAAGTAGGAAAATGTAAGACCCCAACTTTTATAAATAAAGATGAATTTCTATGAATATCATTTTTGAATATTATGGAGTAAATTTGATATAATGTTATAGTTGTGGGTAATATTATAAATTTTACAAAGTACGCAAGTGAATATATAATATTCGATTGGTCGGGGAATATTCGTTTTAGCGGGGAATATTAAATGCGACGGCACAATCATCATGGACCCACCCTACAACGAATTATTGTCGGATTGAGAAAAACGACAAAAATACTTTATGAAAATAACGAAAGAAGTTTTACCGTTAACTGTTGAAACACCCGATGTTAAAAGTACAGTAATACGCGTAGTTGCACAGTAGCACACGATTTTGATTATTGATGCTTACGTAAGAAGTCACTCAGTTTTGTTCAATTATTGCCACAGTATTTGTGTAGAGTTTGACGTATTATTTGGACCCCTCACTTTCTCATTTTTTAAAATCGTCGGGAGAAAGTAATATGAATTTTTCGTATATATATACTGTTAGTGGCATGTGGAATATATATGTGTGCAGATGATGTGAGTGGTGGGTGGTATATTATATGTGGTGGTAGAATTAATGGTGGGTATATAATATATATATATATATATATATATATATATATGGGTATATAAAAATGTGGGTGGATAATGGTGGTCCTGGTGGGTATTTTGGCAGGTTTGGGAGTAATTTTTCAAGTTTGGTCATTATTGGCCAAAATTTTCAAACATGCAGTATTATTGATAGTTTGGTCAAGGCAGGGTGGGTTTTAATTGGTCAAGGCTTTTACAGTGGCATGTGTTCATTTTTTTCATTGGCCAACTCTTTGAAAAAGATTACTGATGTGTTGGATCAGTGGAGCTGTGAATCAGCAAATGGTTTCGTCTGAATTCCTACTGTACAGTCCAATAGTATCCTTAAATTCTCCTATAAATAAAAGTTCATTCCTTCATTATTTCTTACGAATTCACTGAAACTCTAGAAAGAGAAATTATAGAGAAGCTATAGAAAAGTATTATGCTCATTCCTTACTCTTATATTCAATTTCTTTTACGGTAAGGAATATTATTTGTTATACTCGTAAGTGTTATTATTTCTTTTGTATTCATAAAGAGAACTTTTGTTATTCCATTCTTTACTATTCTGCTGGAATAACCAGTATACGCGGACTACCCTATACTTGGGGGCATTCTTCTATTATTCCATCTTTATTATTATTACATTGGAATATCACATGCATGCGTTTTACTGTGGGACTGGGTTCCATCTTTATTATTATTACATTGGAATATTACATTTTATACGTTTTACTGTAGGACTGGTTCCGCTTTTTATTATTATTCTGTTGGAATATCTTGTCTGCGCGTTCTGGCTGGACTGATTTCGTCCTTATTATTCTGTTGAACATCTCTTGTCGGTCTGTAATTTCGCTTTGACACGTTCCGATTACTTATTATTCTGTTGAATAACTTTGTCTGCTCTGCAATCTGCATGCATGGTGATTTCTTTTGTTATTCCATTCGTTATTATACTCGGTTGGTTAAAGTTTTGACTTCTATACTCCATGAAATTAGTGGAATGTCCTTGATATTTCAAGCTTCATCCAAAGATCTTTTCATGAAAATATTTGTCTAAGCATTCTTGAATTTTACTCTACAAAGCGATATCATGTTGACAATTTGGGCGTTATCGGTTCTAGATAAATTAATTCTTTAACTTGTTTTATTGAATTCTTATATCATTGTCATCATCCTCATGTTTATATTTTTGTTGAAAGTCATCTGTATTTTGTAGTGCATAGATGGACTTGGTATGATTATGACCAAGATTATTCGGTTGTAATCATGACCGTAATGTTACAAATGATGTGATAAAATTTCTCATTGGCCCGTAGTGCATTGATGGATGATTGTTGGCATGATCATGACCATTAATGAATACCACGAATGTTCTTGGCCCGTAGTCATGGATAATTTGTGGTCGTGATCTTAAAGAATATCATTGGTAGTAGTAGTGCGGGGTGATTCGATGATGTGGATTATTTATTAAGTTGAGTCTCAAATGATAAAAGTCATGAAAAACCTTTTAAATCATAGAAGATAGTAGATTTTATTCTCTACTTGACTCTTCTAATGAATTGCTTGTTCATTGCCAGCAGTTAAACTTGATGTTTGTTATATTTTATCGGTTTAACATCATTGAAGGCTAATGATAATTTATTCTGCATTATCTTAGTCATAATATTTCTTACTGGGCTAGTTGAGCTCACCCTTTCTTTCACTGTTCTCTTTAGGAAATGAGAATATAGCTGGGACGAGTCGGGGAACGAAGTGATGGACCAGATGATAGTATTAGTAGTCTTCACTATTCTGTGAAATAGTGTGTTAATAATTGTAATGAGGACTCCTTTTGAGTTTGTATAATCTCTAGTAGACAATAATTGTATTCAAACTCACAGTTATGGTTTGTCGTATTGTACACGACAGTTATATTAGTAAATTGTATTTGAATTTTGTACCATGCATCTGACGACCCAAGATGGGTGATGTATACCTAATTTTAGGGGCGTCACAGAAAAAATAGTGCAACATTGTATAAAAATTGATATAAATTTATTTAATTTATGTCAATATAATTATAAATATTATAAAAGTACTATTAATTATAAAATTTATTATTTTTAAAATTTAAATGAATCATATTAAATTTAAATTTAAAAATATCACAAATTAACTTTTTAAAAGTTAATATTAATCCTATGTACATTTGTAACTACAATCCATTCAATATTCACTCCATAAATTACTTAAAATTTAAAATAAAATAAAAATTATTTTAAAGTGGAATATAATTGATAAATTATACTCTCTTTTTTACAAATTATAAGATTATTATTAATTTGATGTTTTGACAGTTGAAATTTTTAATTTTAAATCTCATCATTTAAAGAATCAATATAAGGAACCTATTGGGTACATAATGAAAAAATTAAATCTTTTTTTTACAGAATAACCTAATAAAATTGCAGAGTAAGGATAAATATAAAAAAATTGTTATAAATGTTCTTGTACTAACAAACTTAAACAATGAGTTTTTACTTTGGGATCTTAGCTGGGTCCAAACAATATCACAAATCTGTTTCTTGGCTGTCATCATAAATAAGATATATAAGCCGATAGTTGTGAGAACAGAACCTACAACCTACTAAAACAAGTATGTACTAATAACATGAAATTATTTATTGTGAAGCTTTATTTTTTTTCAATTATGAATTAGAAATTTATTTCTAGTTGTAACAATATTTTTCTCAAAATTGGGGTACTGTAAAACATTTTTTTCTTTTAAAATAAGAGATATATTTTTTATTTTTAAGCTATAAAGTAATTTGAAATTATTAATATATCATTATCTTATCTCTATCATAAATTGATCGAGTATTATGCTAACATTACTAAATTAGTTATAAGTTTTGAAAGTTAAAATTAAAATTTTATAAATATATCTCTAATTTTAGAATGAAAGAAGTAAATACTCCCTCTATTCTAAAATTTATTATCTATTAAATATACGAAATTGCAGTACATAACACGTTTGTCATTCCTAAATTGCAACACATGTCCTACTTAATTAATGTGCTCATCTATTACTCCAGTTTTTTATATTATCGCTACTTAATTATTATCTCCTAAAATCACTATTTTTTTAATCCGACATTAATATTTTGATTTTATAATCTCATAAATCACTACAAATCTAAATTGTTATGATAATTTTAACTGTTCTAATATTATCATTACTAATTTAATTATTATCTCCTAAAATCACTATTTTTTTAATCCCAAATTAATATTTTGAATTTATAATTCACTAAATCACTACAAATCTAAATTGTTTTGGTAATGTCAACTGTTCTGATATTATCCATTTTAATTTAATTATTATCTCCTAAAATCACTATTTTTTTTAATCCCAAATTAATATTTTGATTTTATAATCCCCTAAATCACTACAAATTTAAATTGTTCTGATAATGTTAAATGTTCTAATATTATCATTACTAAATTAATTATTATCTCCTAAAATTGCTATTTTTTTTAATCCCAAATTAATATTTTGAATTTATAATCCACTAAATCACTACAATCTAAACTGTTTTGGTAATGTCAACTGTACTGATATTATCCTTTTTAATTTAATTACTCTCTCCTAAAATCACTATTTTTTTAATTCCAAATTAATATTTTGAATTTATAATCTCCTAAATCACTACAAATCTAAATTATTTTTGTAATGTCAACTGTTATGATATTATCTTTTCTAATTTAATTATTATCTCCTAAAATCACTATACTTTATGATATTATCATTACTTTCTGTTATTTAACCAAATATTCTCCCTATAAATGCATACCAATTATTACGCAACAACTCATGTTGCAGTACATAACATCATTGAATGACATCTATCATTCTCAAATTACAACATATGTCCTACATAATTAATGTGCTCGTCCATTACTCTGGTTTTCACATGTCCTACATAATTACACTGATTTTTGAATTTTATAATATTACACCTTTTATAATATTATACAATGCATATATATAAGTTCTAACATTACTAACCGTGATAATCCAAAAACTTCGTTTTTTAGATTTTTACAGTATTATATACTATTTATAATCTTATACCATACATTATCATACATATATATAATCCCGCACTAATATGTATATTTTATAAACCCTAAAATCCACTACTTTTCTAAACGGTTACTAATTTAATTATGTTAAAACATAACTATTTTATTCTAAAATCACAATTTTTCTAATATTATATCATTCATAATTATACCATACATTATATCATATATGTATGGTATAATATTATAATACACATATATAACAAGATCACAATCTATCTAAACTGTGCGAGATATTATCATTACTAATTAATTATATTACAACATAATATTATACCATTTATAATTATATTAGAACATAATATTATATAGTTTAAAACATTTAAAACAAAATTAAAATAACAAATAATATCAATCATAAGTTACTATATTGATTTTATAATCCCTAAATCACTACTTTTCAATCTAAATAATTTTTATATTATCGTTACTTAATTATTATCTCCTAAAATCACTACTTTTTAATCCCACATTAATATTTTGATTTTATAATTCCCTAAATCACTACACATCTAAATTGTTACAATAATGTTAATTGTTCTAATATTATCATTACTAAATTAATTATTATCTCCTAAAATCACTACTTTTTTAATCCCAAATTACTATTTTGAATTTATAATCCCCTAAAACACTACAAATCTAAACTATTTTAATAATGTTAACTGTTCTGATATTATCCTTTTTAATTTAATTATTATATCCTAAAATTAATAATTTATGATATTATCATTACTGAGCTATTATCACTATTATCCGTTATTGAGCTTATGTAGGATCAACCTAACATATTTGATCAATTCATTCTGAGTCCTTGTACATATATCCCTATTATCTATCAAAAGACTTTACAGCTTTTCTTAATACAAACATACATACATATTCATTCATTTATATCATAATCAAATCATATATAAATAAGAATATCATCCGCATGCTTATTCCTAACATATTGTACCATATAGTTATTTAAAAAATGAACTCTAAAACTTCTTTGAACCTACCGGCCCTCTGTTACAGGAACACGTCCAAATATCTTTTGGGTACGTCTCTGAATTAAAATTTGAATCAGACTTCACCAATAGCACTTTAATGGTTCGTATAGGAGTGAAATTATTCTCTAATATATAAGATTGTACAGTTTGGAAAATCGCTTAGAAGATTATGTTGAGTTTCTATCTTTAGAATGCTAAGTTTAACCTGGTATGGGCTCAATCTTTGTAGACTTGTGCATTATGTTTAGAATTATTAAATCAATGAGTTCAACAACTATATTGAAAATTATGTCTAGTACACCAAAACCTATCTAGCATGCATGTGCTTCTGTTTCCCCACCATTACCTCAGCAACCTCTCTTTCAAGCTTCTCATTCCTTCTTGTGCTATTAATTATGCTACATCACATAAATTGTCCTTTATGTGATGTAGCATAATTAATAGCTTATCATATTGCACTTGCCTATTTTATTTTTATAAATAATAATAATAATAATAAAGTGTTAACAAAGACATCTTGAATGGAGTTCTAAAATTAGATATATATTTTAAATTATTTAAGTTAATTTATATAATTTTCAATGAATGCTTAAATTTATATTATCTCCATTTCAAAATAATAAAATCGTTGTTCACTTATGAGAATCAATTTGAGACATTTATAAATTTAACACAAAACATTATAAACCAATAAATATTTCAATAAGATAGTTTATAACATTCCTCGACTAAAATTAAAAAACATCATTTCAGAACAAAAAGAATATAACTTAGGAATATATTTTATTATAATTTAGTTACTGCTCTGTGCATAGCATAAATTTCGTACTGGTTACACAATTGAGTATTAAGCAAATGAGAAAACAGAGGATTTAGAAACATGCACAATAAGCCAGCCAACACATGGAGTTGCTACTCCAATAGAAATACTCATTCATATACGGTCATAGCTTTAAAAATATCCTTAAAACATACTTGTACGCTTATAGAAAAACACCCAAGACTCCACATACACAAAACGTCTTATGTTACAAAGACACAAAGGTGATAATAGTTTCACTTTTATTTTTGTAGCTCTCTTGCATTTCAACACCCGGGGCAAACACCTACAAATGTCAATTATTTGAGCATTAGCATGAGTAAACAACTTGCACTGTAGGCATGATCAAGTGAAACAATATGGCTGTCCATTTAGACTCTCAACTCCAATAGCCAATTCTTAATAATGTATACTTTTTACCTAATCTGTCAAAAGAAAGCCGTCCTTTCAATTCAAATGCAAGAATTAACATCCTTGACAAAACTAAGAAACATCTAACGAGAGGGAAGTAAAATCAAGTACCAAAAACAAGCATGCAATAACTGTAACTACTAGAAATGAAACAGTATTTTTGCATGGGCACCATCAATATTTAATCCTCAAATCACACAGAAACCTAATATTACACTCACATTGTCATGTTTGCAGCCCATTTATTCCTTGCTTAAGAATCTTCAGGTGGTTGCTGTTGTTGTGGCCACATATGTGGAGCCATGTAAGGACGAGGTTGCTGGCCATAAAGGGCTTGATCAACAGGCTTACCCATGTACATACCTGAAGATCCAACCTGTGCAGCATGCTGTGGAGGCATATAATAGTAAGGAAGCCCCTCAGCTGGACCTCCTATAGGAAGGGGACCTCTTGGAATTGTCGCAGCAAGAACCTCATCTTTCAAATCCTCCCTTGGAACAATATCAACTAAGAAATCAAATATATCAGTCCTTGTGATGGCTGCCGCAATATCATTTTTTTGAAGTGTCCTCCTCTTGTTCTCCTCTGTGTGATTCCATGACCGCAATGTCAACTCAAGGATAAACATCTCACAGGCCCGGGCAAATATGACTGGAGCTTCAGCTGATATCATTCTTACATCCTCATCTGCTTTCATAATCTTCTTGATCCTGGCCAATGGCAAACTATGGTTCTTAAAATCAGTTACCTGCTCAATTTCTTGGTACTGGCTTGCCCAAAAATTCTGGAGTTGTTGCTGCAATTGCTGTTGCTGCTGCTGGTGGATGTGCTGATAAGCAAGTTGGTGCTGTGCAAGCTGAGCTGGAGAGGATGGAAGACCTGCTGTCTGTGGAGACTGAATTGATCCACCTGATGCTGGTGGAGAGGGTCCCATCATTTGGTTAGCTTGATAGGGAGGCACACCATATTGTTGCATCTGAGCTGAGCTACCCACCACCCCCATACCTTGGGGTGGTCCATGCCCTTGTTGATCCATTTTCTGTAATAGGCTATAACCAAAACAATCAGAAACACAAAATGTATTTTTGGAACATATTAAAATATGTACCAAGAAATATCAAAAGGCCACACAAGGTTGGACGTAGTAGGGAGTATATGAGAGAAGGTAGCTCACTACCCCAAGAAAAAGGTCCAAATTAACAAATGTCCTACAATGTTCATAATGATTGTTTACACTGTTGCAAGTATTAATTTTGACAAATCAAGAAATCATACTTCCCAACTCAGATGTTTTACCTACCTCCATCCCATCCCCCCCTTAACCACCATCTTCTTTTATTGCAAAATGGCAGCAATAAAATGAACATAGGCTAACCCCCAAGGAGAACTCAAAATAATCGTATCAAACAGTATAAACTTGTAACAAATGAAACATTTACCCACATTAAATTTTCCTCATCAACAAGACTTTTTTCCCCTCCTTAGCATCAAAAAATAATTTTATCCTACCTCTCAATACTTAACACATCTTAACATTACATTCCAATTATATCATCATAAAAAAAGTCTTGTTTAGTACTACACTCCAAAAACTGGTTGCAGCTCCCAATCACACAAGTACAATCAGGTAGGTGTTCTTACTTGGATACAGTTTACAGGCCAAGTTTGGATCACCATCAACAAGACAAAGTACACTGACAAATGGAAAAGGAAAAAAAGGGAACAAAGTTCCTTTCTTTTCTTGCATTTAAAGAGCTAAAAGAAAGATGCAAAACTTATTGGAAAGTTTTCAACCTCAGTTTCTAATCACACACATCACTAAAAGTCTACATAGTTACCCACTCAGGGTTTGCTGAGATGACAGGATGGGGCCCTTAATTGACTTAGTTACACAAATGTGCTTCATTATTTACTTGGATACATGCTATTTGTTATTTAAGTTAGGAGATAATAGTATCCAAGTTTGACTAAAAAATACAAATCAAAGCTCATCAATTGATTGAGCTTGAATTACAATGGTTTATCATGTATTCTTATCTAAGTCCATATCATACTACTAGATAGCTCAATAAAACCAAACATTCTGAGCTCGACTTAGAATTGGCAGGATCACTACCTAGCTATCGAAAACTCAAATTTATTAGGAGCTCAACAATATTGAGCCAAAAGCATCCTAATGATTGATTCAACTAGACAAAATAACACCTCTAAACCCAATTGTCGTGAGGCCATAAGCCACAACACATTCCAATTAATGATAAAAACAGAGAATTATCAACAAAATTCAGGAAGACTTAGAATATGCCAATTTATCAACACCATGTCAAATACAAAGGCTACAATAGCCTTCTTTTTTTCTTTTTTATTTACGAACTGTGATGCCGAGTCTAGGTGTTTTTATTTCCGCCTAGCCCTAATTTCCAAGGTTGGGCGGCCGCCCAGTCCAATTTTTAGAACACTGCAGAAAACCTTAAATTGAACAAAAATACTCATATGGGGTAACTATGAACCCAAACATCATACTAGCTTTGACATTATTTCCAAGTAAAGATTCCTTTTATCTTGTAAGTTAGTTATCAATTTAAGGTTTAATTCAGATTTTTTTAACTTCGAAACACAATTAAAAAAAATGCAAAAAAGAAGAAGAAATAATAGCACAACTAATTCATATTATTTCCATGCTTTAACATTTTGGAAAAATTCTTGTGGGTAATGAAACTAAAGAAAAGGAGAATAAATACCCTTTGTTTGTTGAAGACACTCAACCCCAATTAGTCCCAAAATACAAACCTTGAATCCTTCTTCCAAAATTGTTGTTGATTCAACGTTTGCGGGTAAGTGAGAGAAAAGTGTTTGGTAAAGTTAAAATCTTTGATGCCATGAATCATATATGACAAAAGCCTATGGGTTGCATGACATCTCACACTGTCACTACATCCAATTTTTAATGCCACGTCATGGGTTTAAGCAGTATTGTTTTTGGAATTACACTGGACTCAGCCTAATCAAGTGAAGATGTTTAACCCTACTCAAAGTCAGTTGACGATATTACCCTTAACTATGCCAACGTGTTCTTGGTAACAAAAACCAGTAAACAACATACTTCAGTTCCATAACTAGAATAAAAAGACTGCAACTTGAACCATTAAAACAAAAGTATAAATAAAATTTTCAGCATTAAAAACCAAGCAATCAACACATAGTGTAAACCTAACACCAATTTTCACATGTAGCACAGTTCATCAGCTCAAAGCAGCAGCTGAAATTACCACACCCCAAATTTAACAGTCAACTCCAGACATATCAACTACAAAATCTACTCGTTAATTTTATCTACAATCACAATTACTATGCTTAAAATATATAAGCCAAAACCTATACCAGATACCACATAATATTAACTCTATAAAGCAATCACCTCATCATTTTTTGTTGATATACATAGAAAAACACTAATACCCTTGTAACAACAAAACTAAATTAATACCTTTACAGCTCTGTTAGTTAAATTTTCGAGCTTGCTTCACGATCGAATCCTACAATCAAGAACAAATAATTCAGCTAGTACAGTAAACTGAAATCACAATCTGAATTTAATTGAAATCAAATACATATACAAATCGTACCTGTGATTTGATGTTGATGATAAAGAGAGAGAGAAATTAGCTAGGGTTTGGAATATATATTGAGTGAAAGTGGATGTTGACACAGATATACAACGAATATAAATATAGATAGATAGATAGATTTAGAGAGAGTATGAAATAATGAAAGCGCGAGTTTGGTACTTTGGTTCTGCAAACTCAAAATTTCCACCCAAACTATGCATATGACCTAAATTAGAGCTTCGGCGGTTTGGTACTATTTGTTTTTTCTTTTATTGGCGGTTTTACCCTTTATGACTATGCCTGATAATAATTACACCTTTTCCTTTCTCCACCAAGACAAAGTGCACCAAATAGGAGTATATGTTGATGAAAGTATCTATAAAGTTATTTATTGATAAATAATTACTAGTACAAAATATCTAAATCTTTATTAATATCTTTCTTTGTTTATTTCTAAAGCTTTTACTAATGCGAGATGACGTAATCACAACTAATTTAACATTTTAAAGATGATATTTTAATGATAAAGACGTATATATTAAAGTAATAATAATATTCGTTATATAAAAAAATCAAATTATTTTGGGTTCTGAAAACAAATTTGAGGAAGTATATATAGTTCACATTTTACAATAAACCCTATTTTCGAGGATATATTTTTTGTGTCATATTTGTCCATAATAAAATATATTTTTCACAATTAAAGTGGAAAGCTGATATTATTTTCCATAACTAAAAAAATTTATAAACCATATTCTATTCTATGTAAATCAATCAACTGGGCTTTATAAAATATATTAGCCCAATCACTATATCAGCCAATTGAGAAGAATGTAGTAACATTCTTTGAAGGCCGGAGGAGTAGTGTCCAGCCCAACATAATTACATACAGGACCATTTTTGACACAGCAAACAAATAGAAATAGTAGTAGAAGAAAAAGAAATTGTTATATGTAATTGTTGCCTTGCTGCTTATTGTTTCTATTCCTGCATTCATTCATTCGCAATCACTATTAGGGCTGACCAAGTAATAAAATTGGAATTAAAATTGCACCAAAAATCATACGAACCGCACCAATTAAAATAGTAGTTGAGGTCTATGCTATAGTAGTAATAGTCTAATAGATTATTTTTTAAATTAGGTACAGTTAGGATTATATTCTATAAGTCCTCCCTACAATATATAAGATAGAATTTCATTCTATCTCCAGTATATACTTTTAATTTTTGGGGAACTAGATAAATCTTCTTACTTGTTATCGAATATATGGTCTTCGTTGTTTTATATAGCGTATGTTTTAGTTTTAAAGCATCATTTCTTTATTATAAACTACTTAAATTATTTTATGTGTCTCACTGTTCTACGATTTGATAGTGAATTTGACATGTTTGGCAGAATGAACTTTGTTTCTATGCTTGATATAATTCTCATTGCCGACTGTCACTAAGTTAATTGCTCGATGTGAGTTTTGTGTTAAATTCTATTGAAGGCTTAAATTTTTTTGTTGTTTCAATTGGTTTTGTAACCAAAATCGCACCAATTGAAACCACACAGTTTAAAACAGCACCGCACCAATTACAAGCGATTTCGTGTACGGTTGTAAATTTGTCAAACCGCACATAAACGGTTTCGGGTGCAGTTTGAACTTCATCAGTATATCTTTGAATACATCTAAAGTGTACGCCCAAAAAGTTAAGTTAAAATAGTACGGAGCAGTACTGTATTATTAAAATATTTCTCTCTCCTCTTTTATAATACTTTATCCTCTTCTATTACTATTATTTTATTTTAGAGTTGCACAAATGGCTTTGTGCTGCTGGCCTTTGGTCCTACTGGGCAGAGACACAGTCAAAGCTTAGCTGATGTCAAGGCTCTGACCGGTCACAGTTCTACCGCAGACTGCTAACAGACCTTACTTTTTTTACCCATATTCTACTGACCGACCTTCTAAAGCCCGAATTGACTGGCTCGATGCTTGGCCCGGCCTGAAGCTTCGAGGCTCGATCCTACTGAGGCTGGTCCTACTATATCAAACTATCGAAAGATTCTGATCATTCAAGCCATCATTAATTGGATGTGGTTGCTTTATAGTTTATATTAATATTACAAAGAGGGAGTGAGAGATTGCCGCATAGCTATGCTTTATAGGCATTAACTATTAAGGCATAGCATACTAGGCTTACTAGCATTGGCATAGACTGCCGCATATAACATATATAAATATATTACACACAGAGAGAGAGAAACTTATTTCTAACAATCTAACCCCACATATTTCTATAGCATAAGTGTGACACATGTTGTCAAGTTAATTGTTTTAAACTTTTAATACAGAAGTGAGGAAATTGAAAAGCAACGGTCAAAACTCAAAAAGTAAAAAAAGTTGAGTTGTCTTATCATTTGTTGCCTGCTGAAGCTGTTCCACTTGACAAAGCAAAAAAAAATAAATTGCTTTTTTTTTTTTGCTTCTAAACAAAGTAACAAACGGATAGTGTGCAGTATTTTTTTTTAAACAAACGGTTATATTTTGTTTCTATAAAATTCATTTCATTAATCGCACAAATATTCACATATCTATATGACTATATCCTGCAATTTGCTTTCTCTCCCCAACTTTCGTTCTTGATCAATATTCTCTTTATTCATAATTTTCACATCTCTCTATTTTCACATCTCTCTATTTAGTATTATTATTTTTCTTTCGTTCTTAATTATTATTATTTTTTAATTTTTAATCTGTAATTATATTCTCTTCAATTGTTATAATTATAATTTTTAATTTGTATTATTATTATATTTTTATTATTACAATACAATGGATCCTCCGACTCGACACTCCACAAATCGTGAATTTATTCAAAACGATCCAAATATCATTATGCTTGAAAGTGTCGTTGCGGGTTCGAGTACTTTATTTCCACGTCCTGCCGGTGAACAAAGCAAACGTACAACGGCTATTTGGGAATATTTCATTGAAGTGTGGGCTGCCGAAGGGGTTAAAAAAGCCTAATGCAAAATATGTAACGCCTTATTTGGTACTAAAGGCAATAACACATTACAACAACACTACCATTCGTGTTTGCAAAAGCATAAACTAACCGATGAAAGCTCTCAAGCACAAATTGATCGTTCCGGTCACAATTGGAGTTATGATCAAATACTACAGAAAGAGTGGCAAGTCAAACTAGTGATCGAGAAGGAGCTCCCGTTCAATTTTTTTGACGATGTGCGATGTACCGATTACATTCAAGGCATATTGCAACCGAAATATAAACAAGTAAGTAGAATGACTACTAAACGTGATTCAATTAAATTATATAATAAAGCTAAAAAGGAACTAATTGAATATTTTGAAAATTTTGACGGTAAAATTTGTTTAACTAGTGATGTTTGGTCTGCTGATCATCAACCCGGAGTTAGCTATATTTGTATTACTTCTCATTGGATAGATTCTGAAATGCAAATGCAAAAAAGAATTATATGATTTGAATTTTTTGAATTACCTCATCATTGTCAAACAATATATACTCAAATTATGTCTCTTATTTGTACTTTTAAAATTAAAGATAAAATCATGAGTATTAGTTTAGATAATGCAAGCAATAACACTAGTGCTATTAACATGTTAAAAAATGATTTAATGCTTGTAGTAAATGGTGCATTTTTTCATGTTCGATCGCGTGTCATATATATAATAAATTTAATTGTTCAATCCCATTCAATTACTTACAAGCTTCATATATAAAATTTCGTGTTATGATTAATTTTGCTTATGGTTCAAATAGAAGAATTCAAAATTTTAGAAATTTTTGTCATGCAAGAGAGAAAAAATTTAAAAGAGCAAAATTTGATAATAACACTAGGTGAAATAAGATATATGATTTGTTTAAAGATGTCTATAAACGTAAAAATATACTTATGGAGTTTTATAATACACAAGTTGATCATGAATTAACAAATCAAGATTGGGATCTACTTGGTCAACTTTTAAATATTCTTAAAGTTTTTAAAAAATACACAAAAAATTAAGTGGTGTTTATTATCCTACAATTCATCATGCTACTGCTTGCGTGTTTAGAAATAACAAATATGTTTCAAGATTTTAAGTATGATCCTTTTGGGCTAACCTTATTTTGTCAATGGAGGAAAAATTTAAAAAATACTTTGAAGACATGCCAATCATTATTACTTGTCATGTAATGCATTAAACCCAATTATAAAATTACAAGGTGTAGAAAGTATTTTAGAAGATATTGTAGAAAATATGGGTAAGATTAATATTGATTATATTAAAAGAAATTTTAATAATACATTTATGAATTTTATAAACAATATGAATCTATATATTCTACATCTATACATGCACCACCCCCTGCCCCTTCATCTTCTAAATATGCATCATTATTAAAATCACTATCCAAGAAACCAATAACTTCAACACACACAAGTAGTTTAAACGAACTTGGTTTATATTGTAGTACTGATTTTAGGAGTTTTATGACTGATCAAGAATTTGAAAATTTTAATATACTAAGCTTTACGGAAAAAACATAAGCGACAATTTTCTACTTTGGCTATGATGGCTGTGATCTCACTAACTATCCAAGCTAAAAGTCTGAAAGAGCTTCCGGAATCTTGTTTTTCTTTATCTAGTAGGGTGTTGGATGAAAAAAAGCGCGGACTTAGTCCTAATCGTTGGAAATATGCATTTCTTTATAGAGATTATCTTCTTTCAAGCAAAGAAGAGTACAAAGCGTAATGAGGCGAAGCAAGATATAGCTTTCGGACGATCTCAAGTCGAACAAAAAGCTACCGAAAGTGCAAATATATAATGGGTGAAGATATATTTTATGAAGATTCAAAGATGAGATATTTTTGAAGATTTGAAGACAAATATTTGTAATATACTCATTCTTGATTATTATTTAAGTTATACTTTAAAATTATAAACTTATACTTATTCATCAAATTATTAATTCAATAAATTATTTTTTTACTTATTCATTATTATAATTTGTAAGTTGTAATTTATTAGTTGTAAAATATTAATTTTAATTAATACATCAATCAAGTTTGAAGTTTTAATTTTCATTCTTAATTTTTATAAATATACTTAATTAATTAATATACAAAAGAAATAAAGCAAGTTTTTTTTTTTCTAGATTATTGGGCAAAATCTAATTTTTTAATTGTAATTAAGGTATAGGGACTTGTCGACTTGTAGAGTTGCATTTTAATTGTGAGGTCATTTTTTAATTATAACTTATAGTCTTATACTGAGAGAGAGAAAGAGAGTAGGATTTAATTACTAGTCTAGGACTCTAGCAGACTAGCACTCTAGCCTAGTAGGCTACTAGCTGTTGCGTGTCAACTTTGTTTTTGAGTGTTTGTCCCATATAAATTGTATTAATTTTTAAATTTTGGATAGATGATTGATTGGACATTTGGATTTTGGACCCTTAAAATTTTAAATTAATAATGGATTATGCTATGATGGGTTGGACTGTTGGAGTTTGGACCAAAAGAAAAAAAGGCTTGAGCTAAGCTACTATAAGGTTTGGACGGTTGGACGCGGTGAGCCTATAACTTCTAAAAATAATAAGGCTTGTCTGGCTTGAGCTAAGCTGCTGATGCAGTAAGGCTTAAGGGGCGCCAGGCCCAAGGCCCAGTCAGCTAGTCCAAAATCAGAAGTGCAAAATCAAGTTCAGGGCCAGATAGGACCAGCCTGGACATGGCCCAAGGCCTGGCCTTCAGGCCTTAACAGATCAGATTTTTATCGACGGCTTTGGCTGGCCTCTGCCTCATTGGCTGCGCCCAAAGTCAAGCGCGCAGCCGAGGCAACAGTCAATCAACCATCACGCATGGCGGCACTGTCAAACCAAAGCCGAACCCGGCCTATTAATGCAACTCTAGTATTTAGATAAAATCAAATGATTTGTTACATAAATTTTGGATTTAAAAACATCATAAATTGATTTTAAATTGAAAAATTACTCCGTAGTGGCATTAACTTCACTAAATTTAATACGAGTTGTGCTGCATATTACTCCATCTGTTCTTTAATATAAATCATTTAAGAGTTCGACACAAGTATTAATGAAAATGAAATGATTGTAAAGTATTAAATATAATATCAATTATTTATATTGTCTTTATATTGAAAAAAGAGAGTTATTTATTGGACAGAGAATAATGAAAGAACCAAAATTATATTTAATATTTGAAATAATATTAAAAACTAAATAATTAATACTTACTTGAAATTCTCAAATAAAATAACCATTTCTCTAAAAGGAGTTAATATTGAAGAACGGAGGGAGTAAGAGTTAGTTGTATGCAAAGAGAAGAATTGTGCAAGTTAGTGAAGTAAACACAGGTGAGGCATGGTAATAATTGTCATATGAATCATTTCCCTTGAGATAACTGATTCTTGAGTCGATTTCAAACTTTTATTAGAATAAAAACATCTCTATACACTGGTGAAGAGATCGAAAAGAGGACTAGTCGGAAAACAACTACAGAAGAAAGCAAACAAACAATTAAACTTGGAGCATGCATTCTAACTTTCTGCTGCACTGCAAGGTTACAAGCTCTCAAACACTTATCTACATTGTGCCCCCCCATTCATTCACAACCATGCAATCTTTTTTCTTCAAGGAATTATGACTTCGGCTTTGGAGTATCCATTTTCTACTCTGTGGTGCATGGCTGCAAGAACTGCTGGCCCTTCCACCTGAAATAACATTAGCACACACCAGTAGTAGTAGAAGCATAATTAGACAATATCATGATTTGTTTCCCTTTTTATCTTTCAATTTTTAGGATCAAGTTTTGGGATTTAATTCAGATGCTCTTAATTGTTTAATATAACCATTATTGGCAGTGATATCCACAAAAGGAGTTGCATTTTCACTAGTTTAATTTTCTTTCCTAGTGAAGAATCTTAAACGTCACGGAGCTGCCAGAAGCCTCGAATAATGATGGTGGTAGTGATAATGATAATAAATAAAAGTCTTATCTAGAACCAACAACTTTTTGTTGTTTTCCAACACTTCATTCCGATTAAATAAGAGGAAAAGTTAATGGAATATAAAATCATATTTTGGACTCGTTTCCAGAAAATGGTAGTACCAAGAATTTAGCTTCCAGCTAATGGATTTACTGAGCAAGTCGTTATATAAATTAAGATACGAAATTACCATGTATTTAGCTCCCCAAATTTCTTCCTCGGTGGCAAAAACAGCAGTGATCTTGTTCTTAGGATTCTCATAGCTTCTCAGTTGTCCATCTTCCGTCGAGAAGAAACACCCTGTATAACCCAGTCACAACATCAATAATAAGACAAATTAAGGGCTAAACAAATAATCCACTCGTTCCAAAATTAGAGATACATTTTACTTTTTAAGACCGTTTCAAAAGGTAAAGGAATGCATTTTTATTTTAGGACTATAAAATAACATATTCCTAGCTAGTTTAACATTATTTTTTTAACAATTAATATTTTTTAGCATCTCGCCACCATTACCAAATTCTTATATAGCTAATATAAAGGGAACATTAGGAAACATAAATTATACTTAAAATTCATAATTTTAGAAACATCTCTATAATTTGAGTAAGTAAAACTGTAAACATAACAAAACTAAATAGTTGTTACATATAACTTTCAAGTTCTCCTGTCAAGATTGTTTTTGCAGTCTAGTGGGTAGAAATAATATAGTGGTCATACTTTAATAAAATATATCATTGATTAATGGAGCCGACCGACCGACCGACCAACCGACCAACCTTGAGGGAAAGAAGCAAGGGACTTGCCACAGGCACCTTTAAGCAAATCAGCATCATCAGCAAATGCAACACATCCATCGGCAGTGATTCCCCAATACAAAGGAACCTTACCAGATTGATCCTGTCACGTACAATTATACCAACCCAAATTAAATTAAATTACAATATTGGTAAATGACCAACTCAAGCTATATTAAGGTTAAATAAATACTTACAGCAGCCACAAACAATGTGGATTTTGACTTGTCAAAGACTACGAAGGCGAAATTTCCATCAAGATGGCCAACAACATGGTTTGGAGGATAAGGTGCCCGGTCACGGAGAGCCTTGTAAGCCTCAATCACCAAAACCACCTCGTTTGCAGACTTAGCTAGCCCGTATTGTTGCTTCAAGCTGCCTAAATTGTCAAGTGCACCCTCAAACAGGCAGAATATCTCGTCCTTAACCGCGAATGATCTGTCATTTCCATAACCAACGTTATCTTTTAGCTAGTGACCCTACAGCAGAGTGATATTTATATATGGCACAAAACGTATATATATATATATATATATATATATATAGAGAGAGAGAGAGAGAGAGAGAGAGAGAGTACGTGAGAGTGATATCATGTTGGGGAGTACACGTAATTAATAAGTTTTGTCAATATTGAGTTGGGAGTTGGGGATGATGTCTCTCATTGGACGTAGTCGACATATGTTAGGTGTTGATTTAAAACAAAATTAGTCAATTCCAGAATTGGTGCCACTACCATTTTGGATAGAAATTTGGTGGAGTGGATGATACTACTTTTTAGTCTTTTTGTATGGTTGAGAAAACATGGATCCGGTGAGCATGAAGTTTAATTTTTGATAAGTTAATCAATTGATCATAAAATCTTGTGTGAAATTTTTCTAGCACAGACAAGCTACTATAAAGCAATTAATCAACTTATCCAAAAATAAACTTCATGCTAACCACTTCTAGAAAACATATATAGACTTTACAAGAGGAGTGATATTTGTAGCTACAGGAAAGCATCGAATTATAAACATGTGAGACTACCTTATATATAAAATTCTTATTAGCAAATAAAATCCTAAAGAACAGTGATATTACTTATTAAATAAGTAGATGAAAAGAAGAGCCTCGTTGTTAATGTGAATTTCCTTTTTATTCCATCTTTCTTAAAGAAAATTGGCTGATATAGGGTAGGGTGCAGTGTTAAATGCAGGCAGCAGTGGACCCTCAGAAACGCCAAAAATACTATACTTTGTTGAAGCACTCTCATCTCATACTTACATAATTGCACAAACAATCATGACCGTCCACCTCAATTCTCTACTTCTGTGCATAAACACACCGATTGAGATGGAGAAGAAAACAAAACAATCAGTTACTACCATGAAGAAAAAAAAAATCCAATCCTTTGTTTTTGAATTATTTTTCCCTTTATTTTGATGAAACTCAGAACCTCATAAATAAATTCAAGTTAGAAATAATCACTAATCGATACTTCCACAAGCTTCTCGTCACATGAATGATTCTCCAAACATGAATGATAGTAAGTGAAACTCACATGAAATTTGATAATTTCACGACCTTCTCTTTACATTGAAATAGTAAATGAGTGAGATCCATCCACCCTCATGAGAGGGCACCTTGAATCAATTCCCTTAGTTTATGGATATTGTTTATTACTCAACAATCTTATCTTTTTTTGCTAAATGCTCCATAACCTTTGGATATATATATATATATATATATATATAATTAAGCACAATATGAAAACATAAAGAAGAGAAAAGTACACATAAAACTCAATATTGTAATTATTTATCACACGCAACAAGGATTAGGTACGAGAATTATTATAAATCATGGAATAGTACTCCTGGTAAAAAGAGTCTTATTTATTAAAATAATATAAAAATTAATAAAAATATGAGCTAAAATTTCATATATTAATTGTTAACACGAGAGGTGTTAGACTACAATATCATTAATTAATGAAGTACATATTTATGTTGGTAAAAAATTTAATAAGGCATCATGATTCTAAATCTTTATGTATACACTGCTAATGGATCAAATTTAAGCTCTAAAGTATATCATTAACACTTATGATCGATTATGAGATTATTTGGTAATTAGTAGCGATACAAATATTAAAATATAGTGTGACAATTTTATTTTGTTTTTCCTAATTTTTGAGTTCCAAACATATATATCCGAATTTCTTAATTATTTATGAGACTCAGAATCTTTAATCAATTATCCTGCTGCTCTATCAAAGTGTCATAATCGATCAGCTGCTTGCAGTTTTAGCAGATAGTTTTAAATTTAACTTACTAATTACCAAATAATCTCATACAATATATATATATATATATATATATATATATATATATATATATATATACCTGGGATGTAAAGCTGACTGGTTATGGTGGGTATAGGCCAATTGAGCGTCGTTGCCAATCTGCATGGACACCGCCGAGGGTTTTCTTTCCAGGAACCTCTTCACAAGCTCTGCAGAGGTGATCTTCGGCGACGGTGTCCGGCTGCCGGCGGCAACCAGCTCGTCTGGCGGTGACACAATTGAGCTACTAAAAACACCCAACATGATTACTAATTAAATTTCTCTCTCTATATATATACACACCCAACAGACTATATATATATATGATACTGATCTATCTGTAGAGAGATTAAAATGAGGGGTTGGACATGGGAGAAAGATCGGTGAGGGGATGGCATTTTATAAGGTGAAGAATGAGGTTAATACGGTCTTTTGGGATGGTAGTACTATTTTTTTTTAAATCTAAATATCCAGGAAAAATAGAAAGGATGGCACGTGGAATGGGACCCAGTAGAAAGCGATGATTCCAGTGTCTTTGGGTTTTTACCCAGTGCTGCTAATTCACAGGCTCAATCTTTGCGACCGAGAAAACTTTGTAAACGAATCGAGTAGTATTAAATTGTTTAAATTTAGTTTATAAAATTTATCAATTATAATATAAAATTTAATTGAGATTTATTTAGTTATCGAGTCGAACACGATTCTGAATTGAGTTTGAGTAGTTTGAACTTTTCAAACGAATATGATCTGAGTATCAATAGAAAATTATAATTTGAAGAGGTTCGAGTAATTTATCGAACTTTAAAAGTTGATCATATTTGACTCATTTATATTTCGAGTCGAGATCGAATCGAACTTTTAGTCGAGCGAGTACGAATCGAATTTTTATTTTTAATTATTATAAATTTATTTAATTTTAATTGATATAATTATTATAATTTTATAATACATAATAAAAATAATTAATCGCAAAATTTATTTTATTCTAAATATTTATGAGTCATATTAATTTTTAAATTTAAAAGTTAAATTATACTCTTTTGATTTTAAAAGTCATATTACTTAGGAGTATTTTTAATTTTAAAACGGAGCAAAATTAGAAACTCTTTTGAAGGGTAACTTTTAATGAAGTTCTCCTAAGTAAATTAATATTTTCACATAAAAAGTGTCGTTATATATGTATAACGATAGTAAGAATTTTCGTTATAGGATCGATTTAATGTAAAAATATCAGTTTTCTTCTCTCAAGTGTACTAGTAAGTCAAAGTGTACAACTTAGACAAGTGATCAAAACTAAACTTCATTTTGTGTTAAGTAAGTCTATTATTACATAAAATCAGTTATATATCGCTTATATATACTCATATGCATATTTTAATGATTCAAATGACTTGCTCTTCATGTATGCCATCAAAATATAAATATAAGCGATATATGACTGATTTTATGTGAGAATAAACTTATTAATTGGACGACAAACAAAAAATTGCATAAATTGCAATTTGGAAGTCCCGGTAGGAATATCCATCATAAATAAATGCATAAATTACACAACTTGATTCGGCCCTTAATTCGATTATTTTTCAAAAATCAACAATTGCCACCCTGTCATTTTCTTAATTTCTTTCCCTTACATGCCCGCCCCGCCTCGCCCCTACCCTACCCTACCCTACCCTACCATATCCTATCCTACGCTACCCTAAATAATGTACCAAGACAACATGGTTAATTAATTTGAGTTGAAATGACTCATTGGGTTGCCAAGGTTGAAAAACAACTTTTTTGTGTTTTCATTTTTTTTACAGTCAAATTGATTTCAATAATTCTAGGGGGACCGTCACCGGCAATCCGTCCAAAATTTATTTATTTATTTTTTTTATTTTCTCTCAAAAAATATATAATATTTTATAGAATTTAGTGTTTTAGGTATAATTTCGATACATATACAAATCAAGGTTGTACTATACATTTTTTAAAAAAATCGGCCGCCAGTGGACTGTCGCCGGAGAAGAACTCAATTAATTTTTCTTCTACTTTTTTCAAAGCAAAAATAATTACCAAATAATATATATTTTTAATTTAAAAGCAAAAACAGTTACCAAGTTTCCATTAACTTCTGTCTGTTTCTTTGGGAGATGTTATTGTTATCAAGATCCTTTTTATTCTGATGTTGCCTATGAACTTCTTTAGTTGTATATTATGTATGATTTGAAGAAACATGATATCATATATATTATTATTGTTTACTGGAAAAAAAATACACGAGTTTCGTTATGTATTACGATAATTTATAATTAAATTATAATTACGACTTATAATGCGTATATAAAATATGTAAAAAATAAAAATAAATTTTATTTTAATTTATTATATTTTATTGCATATATCTTTACGTTGATCACAATCCAATTTTATTATATATTTGTCGACATGTGTTTTATTTTTAGATAAGATTATTCTTTGAATTTTATTTTTAGAATACTTATAATGTTTATTTAAAATTTGTAAATATCAGATCAAGTTATATAAAAATTATTCACGGGTCATTAGAGGTATGATATTGATTTAGAGACCACATTTTGCAAAACTAACATGAAAAAAAAAAAAAAAAAAGTATGGGAGCAGGAGTGGGTCCCGTGGGATAAGGTACGTGTATTGATTCGGAAATGGATAAAACATAACTAGTGAATGAATCTAACTGCCCATAGTATTGCTAGTGGCCCATTGTTATGAATCTTACTTGTCATATCTACCCTTGTACTTTCTTTCTATTTTTTTAAAATTAAAAAGAATCATTATTAAAGTAGACTATATTTGGTGTCCTATTGTTTCTGTCGGCTATACTATACTCTAGCCACGGTTTTCATGTAAAAATATTAAAAAAATTATGTAAAAATATTAATTTTTTAAAATTTACTCACTCATGTTCAAAAAAATAATTAAAATATAAATATTTATTTTAAAAATAAAGAATAAATAAAATGCATAAAATAAAAAATAAATGTGTTATTTAATGAAATCTATTTGTATAAAAAAAATACTCACTTTATAATATTATGGGGTTACTAAGGATAAATTTTAAAAAAGTTTACCCTCCTCCTCTATTTTTACATTTATTTTTTTAATATATGTGTAATTGTACTTTGCTCATTTTTTGGAGACAGAAATAGTAATAACTTTGACCAATACTTGATACTCCGCATATTCCAAAAATATAAGATTAATATTAAAATTTTAAAAATAATTTAAATATTTTAAATTAACATAAATATAGATTAACTTTATTTTAAATGATACAATTATAAAATTTGTAAAAATCTAGTACTAATTACAATTATAAGATTTATTGTTTTCAATTAGAATAATCTCATTTGTAAAATTTATAATTTTAATTTATAGCATATTTATCCTTACATACAACGAGTGTTGAGTGTTTACTTTAGAATGATAATTAATTTGTAATGTTAAACTAAAGAATATTTTGTAATTTTATACTATTATTATCCATAAAAATAGAACTCTATTTTCTTGTTCCTTCAATACCTTTTTATTGATTAGCTGTACAAGAGCATGACGAACCATTCAGACTTAATGGGCAGATTTACCCATTTATTAGTCCAATATTCACAATGTAAAAATAAAGATTATCGTAGTGGAATGTGGTTAATTAATTTGTCTTTTTTATTTTTGGGGCCAAAAAGATAACGTGTGATATGAGAAAACCCAAACAAAGAAAAATAAAATCGGATAATAGATGGAATTAGTGTAAATCGATTCTACCAAAGATAAAATAATAATTATCTGATTCTAATTACGAGTCGAGATTGAGTCAATCCGATCCTAAAATCACAAATATCCTTACTAGAACAAATTGCTACGTGAAATCACAAATATTCACAACCACTACTAATTCTGTTGATTAAGACTGGCAAAAATTGCCGACTTAAACCACAAATATTCACGACCACTACTAATTCTATTGATTAAGACTGCCATAAATTTCTTTCTATTCCATTGACGTTCATTGGGGACACTGTAACACCCCAATTCCAAATCGGTATCAAAAAATTTATTTGAATATAAGAAATTTAGTTAGTAATAATAATGCATTTAGTCATAAACTTTTGAGTGAGCCTGCAATAAGTTAATACTATTGGGCTAATGGGGAGTTTATAACACCCCAGTCCCGCATCGAGAAAAATTTGTTTGTATATAAAAAATTAAATTACTAACAATAATACCAATTTCATTTAGATTCGATTTGACCCGAAATGAGATACGTGACTATGTTGATAGAGATTTATATAGACATCTTAATTCACATACCCATTTGGATCATTGTATTTCTAGTGTCATCTGTTGATATGTCCATGTCTAGTTGTTTGTTAATTCAGGGTTTTGGACTGTGGCAATATGGATCCCAGTGATATAATAACTGAAGAAATTATGATATTATCTGATGTATGTAGTTATACCAATGATATGTAATTAGTAGGTAAAATTTAGGAGTAAAACATATACTCCGTATTAATTAGTTGGATATGGACTTCATATCCCTAAACTTACCAATGATAATCAGATGTCACCCTCAATCTTTATTTTGTTTTATGCTTGATTAATGGCGACTATTTCGTGCTTAATGTGACGTTTTACAAAATAACAAAAATTAAAGCCAGATGCCATTGTTTTTGGACGGCCAGCTGTTTGTAGAATCTTACAACTAGAAGATTCATACAATCTTACTCATTGTCATTGTCATGGGGAAAAAAAGAGGCCATTTCAAACTCTCCTCTCATAATTGTATTAAGTGACTTGAAGAAATAATTGGACAATTTTTATAAATATCTCTAATTTTGAGTTTGGGATTATTTCGTCAAACCCATCAAATAAAATAACTTGTAAAGGGAAAAGCTTTTGGTCATCGATCAATCTCTCATGTTGATTGAATAAAATAAAAGAACTCATAGGGTTAGCTAGGTTGCATTAACTTCTATATATATATATATATATATATATTCATCCATTGGCACCCTCTCTCTTTTCTTTTACTTCTTAAGCAAAAGAGCTATGGTGGTTCCATTTATTTCAGATTTAAAGCTCTATGTTACAGCAAAAATAGCAAATCAACTTTCAGTACATGAAAAATGCTCAAAATTTGAGCAGTTACAAGAGTAGTGTGGTAGTAGGAGAAGCAGATCTCCTACAATTTACCCTGCAATGAAGACATAACACACGATACGAAAGAGCGCCTGCAACAGCTCCAATGGTTGGTGCTGCAATATAAATCCACAAGTCATCAAACTTCCATGAAACAATTGCAGGTCCCAATGATCTTGCTGGATTCATAGACCCTCCAGATACCGGCCTGCATGATCATTGAAAAACTCTCAAAAATTTGACCAGATCATAGCTACACGTCCTTTCATATACAGTTTTCTGAATAAAAATTCCATAATTAGTAAACTTTGAACATACCCAGTGATCAATACTCCGAGTCCAATGCCTACTCCTACAACAAGTCCAGACAATGGGCCTACCTACAAATTAAGAAGCCTCAATTCAAATTTAGTATGAAATGAACAATCTGTTATTCCTCTCCTTTTTTTTTTTGTATTTGACACTAACATTAAATTAGGATTTAGGAAGAGAATGTTTATGAATCATACTGTTTGAGCTTCATTTATTAATGAACACGTCACGAAGAGGATGATGAAGGTCAAAATGAGCTCGACGAAGAAGGCTGAAGCCCATCCTTGAACCGGTCTTGTTGTCATAAGTTCTGATTTTATGCCATACACCAACTTTCCCACATATGTTGCCACAACAGAACCAACAATTTGTGCCAATATATAAAGTGGAACCTTGAAAAAACATTAGGCCAAGAGCTCAAAATTTGAGAGAGATCAAAACGTTTTGGATATTGAAGTTGTATAAGTAGTACCTTGGACCATGGAAATGGACCAGCAGTTGCGAAAGCTATTGTGACAGCAGGGTTAACATGAGCTCCAGAAATGCCTCCTATAGAGAAAACCACTACAATTACTGCTAAAGATGCTGTGACCGCGTACTCAAGTAGTCCTACTTGGCCTCCTCCCATTATTTGCGTGCTCGATATGATTCCATATATAGAGAAAACCAACATGAAAGTCCCTAATGCCTCTGCTATAACCTGCATATATATTAGAAAGCAATTTGGGACAAAAATGTTTGTAATATTTTGTTTTCGAACATTTTTGTTAACAAAGAAACAAGATACATTCAACAAAATTTAATTTGTGTTGTCTTACCATTCGAGCCAGAGTCGAGTCAATTCCAAAAGGTAAGCTGCAAGAAAAAGCTGCATTTTTCCTTGTGTTAGACCCACTCTCTTGATCGTACTTAGATTGGTCGCTTGTTGATGCATCATTTGAAACATTTGGAGATGGTTCATCATCATCCATTAACTGTTTCATGATCAAAATTTACGGATGGTAGAACTTCAAGAATGCCATGGTAAGTAAATTCACTGGAATATATAGCTAGATAGATAGATGTGTGGTCATTGAAGCTAGGGAGGTTGTGATGTTGGAGATTTCTTTGTAAATCATTCCTGAATGATGGGTAAAAATATATATAACAAGTAATTGAGGTGTTGGCTAACCACATTTCTTGTGTTGCTCCAAAAAATGGAGCAAATAGATGCTCATGCTTCTTTAGTGATCAATTTTTAAGTAGAAAAATAGGTTGACCATTTGTTTCTGGCAGTAACTTTTATTATCATCATCATGAACAAGAATGTATGTGTCTGCAGTTATTACATGGAGCTAAAACCATAATGTATAGATAGTTGATGGGTATATGTTATGATAAATTTAATGACTAAATTACTCTAATTACAATTTCTGACATAATGAAAGAAGCCCTTGACAGTAATTTTGGAATATATCAATAAAAATAAATAAATAAAGGTAATGGATGCAACTGGAATAAGTAATGATGGGTTTTCAAGAAGTATATATTGTACTGGGTTTGGTTTTGGGCTCAAACAGAGTTACCTATTTCGCTCCTAATTTTGGGTCCAGATTCATATTCTTTATTTTCCCTCGGTCCAGACTACATGAAAAAATGAAATTTCATCCCAACACATAGTAGTTTATTCTTTGTTGGTACATGTCAAGTTGGATATTAATTAATCTCAAATTTAATACTCACTCGGTAACTAAAAGGAATACAATTTGCACACATATTAAAAAAAAATAAAAATAAAAGAAAGAGAGTAAAAAAGTTATAAATTTCTTTTTAGTGGTCACCCAAAATTATATAGTGATGAGTACTTTTTTTTAAAATATTAATGAACCCCAATAAATAACATTTTTATCCTCTATTTTATGTATTTTATCTTATTCTTTTAGGAAAGACACAAAATATATCCGGACAAGTCATCGAACTGGAAAAGGTACTGGGTGGATGATCCCAGTGGTCGAACTGTTATTGACCCAGTGACGTCGTTAATATAAAAAAATCTATATTATTAGTAATTAATAGAAATTTTAAAAAAATTTGTTTTTTATGAATTAAAACATAATAAAATTGAGTTACAATATTACTAAAAGTGATTAATTTTAACATTAAAAAAAATTGGTGCAATTTTTTTTTTAAAATAATTAAAACCGTTTCATTGGGTAAACTTAACTGGTTTTACCAGTTGAACAACCGATTTGACCGAGTTTTGACCAAAAATAATTAATTGATTCAAACCGGATCGTAATACAGATCGATTTTAATTTTTACCGGTTGAACCGGCGTTTAGGTTTCGGTACGAATTTTAAAATCATGCTTTTGAAGATTGAGGGAGTAGGTATCAATGGATAAATAACATATTTAGTTAACGCCAAGATCTTTCTCCAAGTCCCAATCACCAAGACGCGTCCGATATCCTGCACAGTTCAACAAGTCAACACCAAAAGCTTGACGGTTTGGCCAGTCGGGATATAACTCATGGAGAATCGATTTCGGCGATCACAAGGTTAACAATGTAGGAAAATATTGTCTAGTGCTTGAGAGATAATAATAGTTTTGATAAGTAATTAGTTAGTTACCTGCCTTCCTTGTGTGTTCGCTCCCATATGTACTCCAAACCCGGTTTGCCGTGCCACCCATCCCTGCCTGACACAACCCTCTCCCATGCTAGTCCCTCAAATTTAACGTGTACAAATTCACCCACTATCTCTGCCGCCAATTGTTTTCCATGCACCGATCATTTGAGTCCCATCCTCATTAATGCCATGCAGGCGGTGACAGATAACAGTCAACTGTTATCTTTTTCATGATTACAGGTCAAAGATGAGATAAGACATAATTTGATTAATGGGCCAATCCAATGAATAAGCCCAACGCCTTAAAGGCATACGGGACATAATAAAATGGAAGAGCCCAACTGATCTGGTCCAACATGGAAGTCATTTAAATCTAAAGGAGGAGCCCAACAAGTCTGACCCAATAGCAAAAGTATTATGGCCCAACATTGCCCCCCAGTCTTTTATTAAACATGACGTTTAATGGAAGACTGTAAATAATATAGGTCCACGATATAATGAATTGCGATAACTCAAAAAGGGTCCAATTTGAAACCCGCCAAGGCCCAACTGATAAATGCCAGACAATAATTCAAATAAAATCAGGGGCCCAACAGAGAGAAGCC